>LATX02000249.1:0-213359 GCA_001466705.2 Moniliophthora roreri
CGCAGGCATTCTATATCCTCTCCATCTTCCGTGTGCTCAAAGTAACTACCACTCTCACTGACGAAGTCTGGATCTACTTCGAAGAGTGAGCTACATTCGAGTGATAACCTGTGCATAGCTGACCTTGTATGGTGACCAGGGAGGCCGAGCACTTTTGCGGAGGTAAAGGATTCGACAAACCCAGAGGCGATGGTTGGTCAAGGCTGATGATAGTTATTCGAAAGGTCGTTGAGGTATGTCCCTTTGTGCTGGTCTCTTTGAACTAGGTCAACATTCGATTATCGTCACGGTTCAGATCATAACAATTACTGTATCCCCACCACACAACCCACCCAAACCAACACCATACCGGGCGAAGCTACCAGGATACTACGCAGATATGAAGCGCAAGGCTGCCGATATTAGGCGTCCCTACTTCTCTCAGGCCGTCACTGTCATCAGGATGTGCGAGGCTCTCGCCCAGGTACTCGAGGTTCAGGCCGATCAGGTTGAAGCGGAGCAAGAAATCGAACAGTGAGTTTTAGCTATTGTTACGGTTATCGATTGCTGCTGAACGGCGAGACAATTTTAGCGCCTTCCATGCTGCATAGCTGACCTTGTATGGTGACCAGGGAGGCCAAGCACTTTTGCGGAGGTAAAGGATTCGACAAACCCAGAGGCGATGGCTGGTCAAGGCTGATCATAGTTATTCGAAAGGTCGTTGAGGTATGTCTCTTTGTGCTGGTCTCTTTGAACTAGGTGAACATTCGATTATCGTTCAGATCATAACAGTTAAGGATGTACCCCTACCACACAACCCAGGTACACCAACACCATACAAGGCGAAGCTACCCGGATACTACGCAGATATGAAGCGCAAGGCTGCCGAAATTAGGCGTCCCTACTTCTCCCAGGCCGTCACTGTCATCAGGATGTGCGAGGCTCTCGCCCAGGTACTCGAGGTTCAGGCCGATCAGGTTGAAGCGGAGCAAGAAATCGAACAGTGAGTTTTAGCTATTGTTACGGTTATCGATTGCTGCTGAACGGCGAGACAATTTTAGCGCCTTCCATGCTGCTCAGCTGGCGTTGTTGGCTGCCGCTAATGCTGCATCCGGCGTCCACGGCATCGTATCCCAGAAAACTCCGCGTGCTTCTGAACTCTTCGTTGCTGCCCAGAGTTCATTGCATTCCTGCTTTGTGTCTTTCAAGGTAAACAACCACGAGTGTATCCTAATTCTCGTATCAGTTCTAAGGCCTCTCGCATTTCTAGATCCGAGAACAGTGGTCACAGTGGGAAGTAATGATGACAAGTGCTACGAAGAGAGATGCGGAGCATTTGGCATTGTTCGAGAAGCGAGTTCATATGGTGAGTACTGTCGCCTCTTGGTAACGCACACCAACACTGACGAACTCGATAAGGTTGCCGAACACGAGAATCCTCACTCTAGGGAGATGGTGACCATTCAGATCGAACTCGTCCAAAAGGAAGCAGGTACCGGTAAATGGCAGAAGCAAGTCTCCGAGCTCGTGTCATGTAAGTCCCCTACTGCTACTTGCAATAGTTGTCTTATTCTTATTATCCGCTGCAGACGAGATTCCAAGTGACGCTACTCTTCAGACTTTGTTGTCTATGGAGGCTTTGCGTAACACCAAGTTCCACGGACGCATCACCGATCTGAAGTCGTACTTTGCCACCGAGAGCGACATCACTCAGATGCATTCTCCTCTTGCCAAGCTCTCGGAAATCAAACCTGGGGCAAATGGAGCCCGGTCGCTGAAGTTGGTTCTCGCAGATTGAGGCGCTGTCAGCTGTCACAACCTGTATCTTGAAAAGTTTTGTCTGTTGTACAATACACCTACATAATTTACTACAATGTTGTGCCAATTCTATTTGTTTCATACACGATACTACGCTTGCACTTTTGAAATTCGCTTCATATACTCAATTACTTGCGCGAGCCAAGGACTGACTAATTTGTTCAAAGTCGCTCTTCAATAAGCGAGTTTGAGGGGTAAACAATACAAAAATAATTACAGGCCAGTCTGTGTTACCTACTAGTAGGTACAAGGGAATCAACCGACCTGTCGGAGCACCTGAAAGTTGAATGTCGTAGCTTCAACTCAACACCATGAATGTACATTATCACCTTCTCGTCTCACTGGGGTCAGTCACGAGCTTAACACCCACGCCCTGCTGCAGTCCCTTCAACCCATCTGGGATACTTTCCAACTCGCCTTCCAATTTCTCGATGTTCAAACATTGTACAACGACATCTTCTAACAGCTCCTCCAATCGCGCGAAAAGCCTCTCGCAAATGTCACTGTAATAGTGCGCCGCACCGTATGTGATGACACCAGATCGTCCTTCTCGACGCGAACAAAATATCGGGAAAAATGGTTCGGGGTCGGAGAGGCTGCTGAAGCCCTTGGAGCAGCTTTCGACGTAGAATCAGAAGTAGTGAGACCAATTCTCTGATTTGGATTCGGGGTGCTATGCCAGACGATTTCACGCGACCGTTCTAACCCGCTTTCGCTTCGATGTGGAAAGTTGATTAGAGTTTTGAACAAATTCAGGTTCAGATTCAGAGTCCGTGTCATGGATGACCACGACCTGGACTCGCTTCCGCTTCTGGGGTGTCTGTCTTTGGGGAATACAAACTGCCGATGGTATCGGCAGGGGAGAAAGCTGGCTGCTGGCAGACGGATCGTCGGGATCACAGTGGATGGAGTTGGCGTCAGGTTTGGGTAGACTGTTACATGTTAACGGTTCTTCTGTCGTGATCAGTTTAAATCTACTTTCAGATTCAAGGAATCATATCTCACTTTCAACAATTTCCTTAAACCGAGTCATTGCTGGCTGTGGGGTTGGCATGCCGAGAGAGCGAGCAAAATTCGCAGTTGTGGGGTCAAAGCCCCTGGCGACCTGCCATGCATGAATACCATCGTATACACACTTGGACCATCTCTCAAGACGGAGCTGAGCAAAGCTAAAGGTGATTTTTGGCAGGCTCAAGCGTTTGCGTTCTGTTTCGGGGATCTCGCTACTACCGTCCTTGTCGAAAGACCAGAAAGATACCTGACTCATCCAGGAGTCAAAATCTGCAAGGCATGGCGGCGGCGGTCGAAGGAAAAGGTAGACGATGGGCAGGGTTTCCAAAGCCGAGACACTGAATTGCTCGGGTGGTGATTCCATACGCAGAAAAAACTCTAGATGAGGCATAACTACTCTGAATCAGGGAATCGATACTGGCAGCAGACGACTAATGAGAACGTACGACAAATCTCTGAGCCACTAGCAGATAGCTCGGGCCTATGGGCCTGCGACAACCATACCATGCCTTTCCGAGTACTTTTGTGTGAAAGTGAATGTGGAATATGTCTCGGAGTCTGACATTGAACTGAAACCTAGAGCATTTGAGTTTAAGTGAGTTATAGGATAAACAAAAAATCACTCACCTTGTCAATCCACTATCAATCAGTGTCTGATCGCTCAGCATATCTGAATAGGTCACCCATGTGTAGGCAAGACTTTCTTTCAAAAAGGTAACTTTCTCCAATTCCACACCTGAATAGACACTGTTGAATTGTAGCTTGCCTATAAAATCTCGGACTTCATCGCAGGTGATGCAGCCACAATGATGACAACGCCAGGGACCACAAGTGTCCTTTTCCCAGAAGAGGAAACATTTCCAGCCGGGATTATGGGAACCAATACCCAAGAGATTTTCAATAGGCATGATGGAGCGTCGGAAGTGAGCATATTGTAACACATCGGGGTCGAGATTCCCAGCTCCGGTTTTGCTGAAAAACCTGACACAAGTGTTGCCTTTGGCCATCTCCATTGCAGATGGCATATCCTCGGAATTGTATAGAACTATTGTGGAGGCGTTTCCAGCGTACGGTCCTTCGGGTCCAAGAGAGACGCGACTTGTTCGCGAATTCAGCCATAAATTGCTTGTAGTACCGGGGTTTATCTGAGGGCACGTAAGTCGATCTTTGCAGGTAGCGAACAGACCCATCCTTCGCGCCCAAGCATTAGTGTATATGTTCAAGTAATAGCCCTCCCAAAATGTCCCCTCCACTTTGCTGTACAAATGACCGAAGGGTAACCATTCTGTGCCAACATTCAGTCAACCTCAACATTCACTTGACGCAGCATGATTACATACCATCATAAAAAAGAAGGGTCGGTATCTTTGAGCGATTGATTGCGAATAGCTGTAGCAAGACTGCCGGATCGCTGAGGGAGGTCAATATGATGAATGTGAAGGAGCTGTGTTGCGTACTTGGCTTGAGATCATTTCATGAAGTCCTTCTTCCAGATCTGCGGCTGTGATGAGAAGACGACCAGACGGCGAGTTTAGCGATAGCGAACCTTTTCAGCATCTTGCCCACGATATGAGATTGCTGTAAATACTCTGTCGTCGCCGTAAACTCGCGCTCGGTGAATGGTTCTTTGGTAGGAGTTCTTAACAAGGTGGCCATCTTCCCGTTCCCAATCCCCACGATCTTCTGAGAAAAGTTGCTCGAGTTTGTAGATATCACCGCGGATGATCTCGCGATACTGGATTCAGTAAGCCTCAGTCAGCACGATGGGATGCGAAAGTTGACGAATACTTAACTCACCTGGTTGTATTCGGAATCGATATCATACCTCTTCCTCTTCCTCTTCTCGATTGTCCTTCCTGGCCTTTCCACACGGACAATCCGGTTTATGATAGTAGTTTGATTGTACTGATCGCGATGAACGACATGTGCTACATTTCCACTGATAGATACGTCTTTTACTTCGTTGAACATGGTGTATTGGACGTCGATGGTGGCAATGTGAAGGAAAAATGTGTTGAACACTGAGGGAAAAGTCACGCTGACAGAGCGGCAGTGTAATAAGGTTTCAGCGTTAATGGCATGAGGGCGAGCGGCTATGGCCTGTCTGTAGGTTGGTACTTGCGCGCAAGTAGAATGGTCACTGGTGGTGTTGGAAAGAAGTGGAGGCTAGCACGTTATGGGATTCAGGAGGAAGGGAACGAGCAGAAGTGGAGCTCCGCCGGACGCGTGTATTCCGCTTCCGTGTCGAGATGCATGCATGCATCATCAAAACCACATCCTTCGCCGATTCTTCTCTAGCCACCAGAAAGCACACACCCAGCTGCGGTCGTTACAACCACCATGCCGCAGACTCTTTTCACTACTCTCACTCCCTCGGTTCTCGGTGAGTCGTTCTTAATACTGTCCCGTTCTGGACCATCTAACCTATTTTCTTTGTTATACAGCTTGCACCAGTGTCAAATACAAGAGTAATGGTACCATAATGCCACTAGCTGATCATCATAGCTTCAAATCAATACCCTGTATGTACATTATGACCTTCTCGTCTCACTGGGATCAGTCACTAGCTTAACACTGCTCACCGCGCCCTGCTGCAATCTCTTCAATCCATCCGGGATACTTTCCAATCCGCCTTCCAACTTCTCGATGTTCAAACGCTGTATGATGCCATCTTCTAACAGCTCCTCCAATCGCGCGAAAAGCTTCTCACCGACGTCACTGTAATACTGCGCTGCACCATATGTGACAATACCGGATCGTCCTTCTGTAAACGTGATGGTCGAGGGAATAGAACCCACGGTGATGAACTTGCCTCCTGGGCTCAGCAGGTCGACGTGAGCCTGCGTTGCGCAAGAGACCGCGTCGAATATTAGACTGAGGCTGCTTGATTCTGGAAGTGCTTTCTGAATCGCGTCTTCGCTCAACTCACGGTCTACCACGTTCGTGGCCCCGATTGAGATGAGATGCTGGGAGTGGCGAGGTGATGCAGTAGTAATGATGGGCGAGAAACCAAGGTATTTTGCAATCTGGATAGCTGTTCATTGGGTGAGTCGTCTCCTTTGTTCTTTAATGAGTGATATTGTACTTGCCACACTGTCCAACAGACGAGGAGCCTCCGAGAACGACGATCGGCTGCCCAGCGTATGCATCTCTTGTGTCTGGCTCCCAGAATGGTTTCAAGCCTGCGCCTCCTCTAGGAGGAAACTTGAAGTCCTTGGCTGCTATCGTGGGTGTGGGTTGCGCTGGATATTGCAGAGACAAGCCAAATGCAGCGGTGATCAATGGTAATGAAATGGCAGCTGCCTCGAGCAAAGATAGCGAATTTGGGATCTGAAAGCATCGTCAGTAATAGTATCTCAACACGAAATGGGTTTCGAAGCTTACCTTTGCACAGAGGTTCTCGTTGACGACTGCGTACTCCTGGAAACTGTTTCTCTTTGCGTCAAACCATCCTTGGAAGAGTCTGAGAAAAAAAGCATGTCAGTCGCGCCTGTATCAACAATTTTAGATGGGACCTACATTCTGTCACCTTCCTTGATCTTGGAAACGCCTTCTCCGACTTTGAGGACAGTTCCAGCGCCATCACTTCCGGTATGAAGGGGAAATGGAAAGAGGTCTATCGGGGAGTATCGGAGCTTCCAGTCGAGGTGGTTTAGGGCCGCTCCTTGCACTTTCACCAAAACCTCTCCCTTCTCAGGTCGAGGGATTGGTGTATTTATGAGCGTGTACGGACCTTTGCTTTGGAGGATTGCGAGGGATTTCTGCTGGTTGGTCGAATGCATTGTTGAATGTAGTTTAGATTCGTGTTCTTGCGAGTTCCGGTATTTATACCGTTGCGCGTCGAGGAGAATAATTGCTGCATTCTACCGCCGTATGGAATGCGGAATCATTACTGAGATGACGGGTGATTTGGGGGTGTTCATGAGCAAGTACAGAGTCTGAGTCTCGGAGATATTTTCCATATCGAGGTAGTACAACCGAGGCGGTAAAAGTCGCTCGGTAAAATCCACCTCAACTGGCGGGCGGGCGGTAAAATCTCTATTTTTTATCCACCACCTCATACAATGCCTCCTATCCAACTTACTACGTACTGGACGCCCATTTATCTATAAAGCACTACTCAATGGATGGGGGCAAGGTATAAAAGGATAATACGAATGTCAGGGAGACGACGCAAAACAATATGCATCACCAAGCTGCAGTCCTCATCGTGAGTGTTTCCAGTTAGTCTTCATGTGCAGAATGTTCTCAAAGTCAATTTCAAGGTCGGTTCAGGCCCTTCAGGTATCCAGCTTTTTTTTCTGTGGATTTCGGAAGCTCATACTGCGTTTTCACTCGCCAGGCCTTATATCTGCTTTAACCCTGTTACGAAACGGAGTATCTGTGCGAATCATCGAAAAGGAACCAAGTTTACGCGCCCCAGGACAGAGAGGCTCTGGTATTCAGGTACGTTGGTAGTTCTATAAACCCTACGTTGACTTATAGGTCGTATTGGCAGCCTCGTACGCAGGAGCACTACAAGTTTCTCGGTATTCTGCCTTCAATTTTAGAGCGTGGTGGATACGCTCCTCCATTCCAGCTTCATTCAGCACCTGAAGGAGAAAAACCAATGAGGGTTTTTGAAATGCACGAGAAACTGCAGCCTACACCCGATCGTCCACTTGTACGCAATCAGCTACCGCAAGCTCTGAATTTCCCGTCGCGATGCTAACATTTTATTACTACAGATCAATCCAGTCGTTCTCGGTCAGCAACCTCACGAAGAAATCCTGCGAAATACCTTGGAACGTGATTACGGTTGTAAGGTCGAAATGGGAACAACACTCGTCTCTTTCCACCAGCATTCAGACAAAGTCACTGTCTGTCTCGCGAAAGAGAATGGTGAACAAGAGACTGTCGACTTCAAATGGGTCATAGGAGCCGACGGTGCCCATAGTGTCGTCAGGAAGCAGCTGGGATGCACCTTCTTGGGTGAGACGCGAGAAGGTGACAAGTTTGCCATTGGCGATATATTCGTTAAAAGCGGTCTTAAAGGAAGATTCGTATGTATAAAGCCTACTCCTATCTGCTGCATGCCTCGTTTGAATCTGCTCGTTACAGTGTTATTCGTGGGGCAACAACTCTGACCGACAGTAAGGGTTCGCTTTCTATCAACTAATTCGCAAGCTCACCGCAGATGCGACTGCGCAGAATCAACCTCCTTGCCTTTGAAAAGCATGATGACCGCTACACCTTCATTTGCGGCGGGAGTAACCTTGACCATGATAAGATGGCGTCCAGCCGGGAAGCTTGGATCAACACCTTCAAGGAGGTGACCGGAAGACAGGATATTGAGTTTGGAGATCTCATCTGGATGGGTACCTGGAGGTGTGTCTGCAAAAGTCCTCGTCGTGTGCGGCAAATCTAATCTTTCCTTCGTCAGAGCGAACATTCGTATGGCGAACACGTTTGGTGAACATCGAGTATTTATTGTCGGGGGTGAGCCTTCCTTTGCATCGCACACAAGATAGACATACTCAACGAAACGCAACAGATGCTGCACATGTTCACAGCCCAACTGGTGCCCAAGGTATGAACTCTAGTGTCCAAGATTCAGTACGTATCACTATCGCAACTTTTACCGTCCTATCTGATCACGCATCTCAGATCAACCTCGGATGGAAACTCGCACTTGTCGAGAAAGGACTTGCTCCTCCCAGTCTACTCGAGACATACACGGCAGAACGTCTTCCTGTTATTGCCTCCATGCTCGGGAAGACGACTGAGCTATTGAACAACACATACAGAAGCGAAACAACCAATTCCGGTCTAGGGAGGCCATTCGAGCTAAGGCAGTTTGGTATAAACTATCGCGGCAGCTCCATAGTTCTCGACGAGAAGAATGATCTTCCAACGGAAGGTGTGGATCCGTACCGATCGGGCCTGGATGGTATATTGAGGGCGGGTGACAGAGCTCCGGATGCACCTCAGCTCACTTCCATCGTTGATGGTAGAGATACCTCGTTATTCGAAGTCTTCAAAGTGAATTACCATACAGTTCTGGTGTTCCCACCAAAGTCGTCGTCGGTTTCTTTCGTCGAGGAGGTTGCAGTCGCTGCTACATCCTACCCCGAGGTCAAAACTGTGGTTATATACCGTCATTCGGAAGATGCGCAGGAATCGGCGGGCTATCAAACTGTTACGGATAGAGGTGGTTATGCCTACGAGCACTACGGAATAGACGGAACTAGAGGCGGAATAGTGATTATTCGCCCGGATGGATATATCGGCGCGGTGGCTGAGGGTAAAGAAGGCGTTAATGGGTACTTCAGCAAGGTTTTCGTGTAATTTAGAGCGTGCGATACCGTAAAGCACAATGCCAGAACCTTCACATGAAAACAAAGTTAAAGTCGTATTACTCTGTTCCGAAGAACACATAGAATGTCGATCCACCCCGCTCTGATATTTACCGTCCCATCCAGCCGCACGTAAAAGATTGAAATCTAATCTGCAAGATCAAAACAGTCAGCCATCATCACTATAGGAAAATAAGAACAAACCAACCTAAAGTATCATGAATATTATACCACAGCAAATCCGGAATGCGATATGCTATTTACTTTTTACTCTCCATCACCATGCTCGAGAACTTGCTTCGACTTCTAATTTTTGGTCCGTGGAAGAACAAGATCTGTAATATCATTGGAACTGATCGAATACTCGAAAAAAAAGACACGAAAACTCACAAATGGTATAGGAATCATAACAGTCGCGATTAACGCAAACATCGTGCTGGCCCATTTATATGTCATGGCTTTAAACATTTGGTTCGTGAATAGTGGGAACGTGAATCCAGCGATATTTCCTGCCGCGGTACGCAACGACTTAGCGATGTAGCCGAGGAAAGAAAGTGAAATACATACGACATAGACTCTGGCCAGCAAGTGCAGACGAAGCGAATGGTCCGTAACTGAATATAAAACATGTTAAGGCGAAATTCGAACTTGTATACTGATCGAGTATACTCACCAATCGGCGAGGTAAGAGAACACCGCCAGGTAGATGACATACGCGGACCAAGTAAAAACCTGTTCGTTGTGTTTAGACCATACTCGAAAAATTCCGAAATGAACTTACCAGAACACCCATGGCCAGTCCCACCCATGATACATGAGAGAAAGACGTCCACGCGTAGATGAACATCCCTCCAGGGAAGAGAATGGCGGCAATGCATGCGGAGTACAGACGCGCTTCTGGTCCACGGGAGGCAAAGCCTTTCCTGGAATTAGTGAAGCGTTTAGCAATGCTAATTGGTATCGATTGATAGAACCACGTACTGGTAATATCGCTCTTGGATGAAATTCGTTAGGAAGCCCAGAGAGGACCCGATGCTGTGCGTCATCTACGTCAACCGAGAGAAGAGAGAGATGGGGGAGAATACAAACATCATTGCACAGAATACCGTGCCAACCTGGCCAATATTGAAACCATGGATGTTCCGGAAGAGGGAGCTGATCGATCTGGACATTCCATCAGTATCAATGATTACAATGTTCAGCGCAGCACTCACTCTAGCATGCAATACAAGACACCCCAGGCAAATCCTATCCACAACTGTAGGAAGGAACAATCAGTGAAGCCAGGGATGTACGGGAGACATCGGGGCTTACACTGAAGCTTGCAACCACAGGTTCTGTGAACATCAAATCTGCAAACGACTCAATCCGCTGACTCGTCCAGATGACAATGATGACACTTACAAACTGGCCTCGTACACGAGATGTAGACAAGCATCTTGAGACTTGCTCGCTCATCTTCCACGCGTGCTCGATACCGCTTGTCTCCAGTCTCCTTCCGTAGTCGTTTTGCAAGTCGGGTGAGTATAATTGACGCCCGAGTTTCCTTCATGACCAGCGGAATCAAGACAAACATCACAGATGCATTTCTACATACTGAATGTCAACCCAAAGGAGATACGGAGCGGAGAAACATACATCATTTGTATCCACTGGATCCATCTCCACCCCAAGTGTGAATTCATCTCTATCCAGCCGGCAAAGACTGGTCCGAAGCCGGTTCCTCCAATGGCAGTGAGAGCAAAGAGTGCCATAGGTAGACCACGGCTGATAAAGGGGTGATTGAGTGTTGATCAGAAGTATAGAAGCAAGTCACACTAACTGATTCGGAGCCCAGATATCTGCAACTGTCCCACCAACCATAGTAGACCCGGTCGAACCGAATCCTCCTTGAAGGAACCGAGCAACGAGAATTGTCTGTATATTTTTAGCCCTGTCAAGGAGTTTGTTGATATAAAGATCAAGTTAAAGCAGCTGCGGGAAGTATGACGAAAAAAAAACTTACTTCGCGATCATGAGATACATCAGCATAAATCCTAGACTGGAAACTACATAGAGTGCTTGCCGTCCGAATTCCTCGCTGAAAGATGCTGTTACCAGCGGCACTAAGCCAAAACCGAGGGCGTAGAGACTGAGGCCGATGGTCGCCTGATACTCTGTACAACCAATCTCGGGTGTCATGGTGGGGAAACCCATATTGTAGGCTCCCGCAGTGGCAGCTGCAAAAGATGCGTTAAAGATTGAAAAAATGAAGGCAAGCAGATACGGCGTACCAGATAGTAAGGTAAAATAGCAGGCCAACGCTGTGATTGTCCATTTCTTGGTAGGAGGAAAGTTCATGGGATTGCGTTTATCTCCCGGTTCAAACTCGATCTACAAGAACGTTAATAAACAGAAAGCGATGAAGTATGAAGAACGCACATAGATTGGCTCTGATTCGTCACTGGTACCAGAGTATTCCTTCTCCTTCTTCTCCTTGTCCGAAGAAGTTGATTTCGTTTCATGATGACCGTGATGTGCGATGCGATCCAGAAATCCTTCGTCAAGCTCGTTCATAGGTCTTGTCGTAATGGTGACTCTGGGATCCAGACTTGCTTCTCGAACATCCTTCAATGACTTGACGGCGAGCCCTTCCAGAGTTCTGGCCGACTCTGCATCATAGTTATCTCTGTCAAAGGATCCGGTCATCAAGAAGTCGAAGTCGAGTCGCCACGAGAACCTATGACGCCCTTGCTCAGCTTTAAATCTGAAAGTCGGGATTTGGCTCACCAGAAGAGGGAGGTTGATGAGAGTTTTTAGTCAACATTCGTGCTCAGAAGGTCATCATTAGAGGACATTCTGCCAGGTATGCCGGTGGGGGGTTATAGATCAAGCAGCTGCCGTACACGTGGAACGCAGCTGACAGGTAAAACTGGCCGACATCATTGTACCTCTTCTACCGTTTCCAAGAAATACGGCGCTCGTAGCGATCACCATCGGCATCTTCGTCGCGTTCCTAGCACCGAAAGGAATTCCATTCTTCGTCAGCAGTGGTGAGCTTGGAATCAATCTTTCGGCTTGGATAAACCTGATTCCGGACGCGTAGATGGCCCGAACAACCCCTGCCTCCTGGGCTACACGCTCCAATAGCTCCGCTGTAATCGCGATATCCTCAGGGTCCCCTCTAGAGTAATGCTCTTGCCCGAGTGACCGTAATTCTTCCGAGATAAGCATAGCGCTCGTTTGGGTTGCGACACGGAGAAAATGGCCATATTGGTTGGAGGACGGTATCATCGACTGTCGGCAATGAATTTGATTATCTACCAACCCCATTTGGCTTGCATCTGGTCCCGTTTCTATGTTGGAGGATGTTGGAGGATGAGGGGAGATGAAAACAACCCTTGATAAATAATGTCGAATTGGCCTGTCTTTTGACGTATATGGGCGTGGTGCGTGGTCTTCATGGTACTATACCACTATCCAGTCATTTCTGGTTCACAGAAGCTATATTGCAGGGATTAGTCGATGTAGGGCGGCCGTCTCAAACATATTCCGTACCTCTTTCTCTGCATCGCAACATTGGATATCCACATCAGTCCTTCCCTTCATGTAACGCTTTCGGCATAACCAGTCATTTCCGATGCAACGCCCTCTGGCCAAGAAACGATTGTACCTGCCTGGTCTGCGGAAGGAAAGCTTTCACAACCGTCGACAAAGACAGACGGAAGGCGCAAGGAAAAAGGCCGCAAACATGAGGTACCTGGTTCCATGGACACGAATTTGCAAAGATCGAACAAACAGCGGACAAACAAACTTTCTGGGTTAAATAGCTCCGGGTCGCCATGTGGAATTCTTGGGAGACCTTGACCTCCGACCACTACCATCTACCTTTGTCCGCTCGCGGATTTTGGTGACGCTGGCACGATTTTTGCTGGACATTTCGTTTCGGCGCAGGTCGTGGCTGGAATCACGAAAGGTTTGAGTACTCGACGTCTGGAGGCCGATTCCTCCGGTACGATGAGTCACTTGAATTTTTTCATCGGTTCTGGCTGTGGTCGTGTCTGGAAGCTACGGCCTAATCTCCCCACCGTTCATCCCTATGCGAAGAACGGCGGCTTCAACACCACGAAGCCAGACTTCGATGACAAGAAGTCAGAGTTCTCGAAGAACTCGGGTCTCATTGAGACCAGTCTCGTGACAGGCGAGACCAGCTTCTATAGCAGAAGCTCACCTCAACACTACGAGGTGTCCACCCAACGTAAACGGGTGTTCGCTTAACTTGAGCCTGGATGTCATGTCATCCCTACCGCCAAGCGGTCGAGTGCCTAGCACTCTCTTTGCCTCGCCTTCTCAAGCGCACGCACTTTCTCGGTCACCAAGCCTCGAAAGCCAAAAAGTCTACCACGCACGAAGACCGTCGCATCTCAAGGGACCCGCAAGATTCTCTCTGGCCGACAGCTCATCAAGCTCGCTCAGGAACTGCTCGTCTCGCTACGGCTCGGACTGCGCATATGCAACAAGCCCTCTATCTACACTTGAGGCAAGGGGCTCTTGTACCACAAAGTCTTGAGTTCCTGTCGACCTTGTCCATCGACGAAAGAGCTCGTTCTACACGACTCGGCCCATTTTCTTGCTTACGCGGCTAATGGAAGAGGGATAAGCTATTTCGGTACATCCCTGTCGGTTAAACCCCAGCGGTTCCGACACAAGGCATGCCTTGGACCACGTATACGTGGATGAGACGATATGTCTCAAGTCGACCATGTCGATAGGCCTGCTCGGCCTCGAGTTTGCAACACGCTGCAACTCAACCCCACAGACAGTGTGGGAGCCTCACAGAAGCGTCTCTTTCATGTCGAACAAGTTTTGACTTGACCGAATTGACATATAGTGGAAATTCGATAACCACGCAGATGGCGATGGTAGGCGCGATGCGCACAGGGAAGACCCACTTGCCACATTCCTCATTTTTTGACGACGTCAACCGTTGGACAAGGTTTCTTGTTGTCAATAGTTGGCTGAGCTGGAACTTCATAGGGAGGGGTCCGAATCCTTTCTTTGTTCTGGTAGTGGTAATGTCTCCCGACCCTCCGCCGAGGGGAGAGCTCCAAAAAAATAAAAATTGGGCCGGGTGGGCGCCTAGTTGGCGCCCACTTCGGCTTAGTGGTTTTATGTGTGCAGCGTATATGTACGTATTGTTGTATACGACAAATGTATCCACTTTAGCGCAGTTGGTAAAGTGTTCCACTTTTTGCCGTTGATACCCTTAGTAAGCTAGCGATGAAGCCCATGTTCGAGCCGGCTCAAGGTAGTTTATTTGCGGCGAGTAAGTGCTTATTTTCTTGGATAGTGTATAGTCCCTTACGCATTATGAGCTACACGCAGTGATTAGTGAAGAGAATAGGGATGCATGGTGAATGGACTACTTGATGTCTGCGCTACTTTTGGTCTCGCTACAGCGCCAAACGCTCAAAACCGACCCCAGAGCATATACATGTATGACTCTTTTCTCTTGAAACCTGGCAAACAACGCGGAATGCCATCCGATAAAAGACTAAATGTCCATTTTTCCCCAACTTGGGTAACAACACCGAAATCTGGAATAGGACCCTAAATTTCCTTTTATGAACGTATATCCGGGTTATTGTGCTTTTGCGTCTCGTAGATCACGATCTTGGCTACTAAGAGCTGTTAAGAGCTGTTAGTCACCCCGACAACCATCATTATCCCGGCAAGGACCCGATGGTGTGACCGATATTTCTCGACTGCAGACTCTGCCTGACGTGCATTGAAGCCCCTTCAAATTCTACTGCCAATGCGGGGCGCAAGAGAAAAAGAAAGACGATAAATACACCTTCTGCATCTTATCGGTATTCATCATCTGAGTCTGAGTTCGAGTCCGAGTTCGGTGCATGGGCTACTTTGCGGAATCTTCAGGCTGGTAAATTGGGTCAATGAGTTTCCCAAATGGATCCCGAGGCCCGAAGATCTGCCAGCCTTTGCAAACAATCTGGCTTGTTTAGAACATTTATTGTGAGTGGGCATAAGGGAAAAAAGAAACATCTGTCGACCTGCAGCCTTGTTCTTTTGACCGTAAAATCTGAGATTGGCCACGTGGCTGGGTGCATTTTACGCTAATTCGACCCTGCTTGATTTCCTTTCCAAATCTTCGAAGTTTCCTCAAAATCCGCTCTCGAGGGCCTGCTATCGAGTGCTTGGGTTCAAGTGACCAGCCCTGTATACCCTCCGGGCGCAGGGAAAATCTGGGTCCTTCCAGGTCGGCACAGAAGTCGTTCCTAAAACAAGTCTGTCTCGTTGTTCTGTCTCGTTCTTGCGTTCCACCCTCCGAGTCCGACATACGGCTTGGGGTTTTTTGAACGTGTGAAGTCTTCTGACTGCCTTCTGACTGCTAATAAGGTAGTTTTCATACAGAATTACTCGTGAAAACATCCTCAATCCCACACCCCATCCATGAATTCATCACACTTCACGGGGCTCCACAAAAGGGACCTGATAAATGCCACTTAAAGTAAACAGAATGCACAGTTTGAGGTGAACGAGGCGATTTAACACCGAGACGCCCGAAGCCGCTTAGTCGACTGGGAAATTGCAGACTTTCTTGGAAGGTACAGCGACGCTATCAAGAACCATCACCATACCAAATTCTTTCAGTTCTCAACTAACCAAGGAAGCACTCGTACAAACCTACGCCGAAGACCAAGACGATGAAGAAACTTTTGTTGCACATGCATTCGTTGTAATAAGGATCGGTTCACCACTGTGACTGTATGTTCGAGGTACGAATGCACCAGAGTCAACTTGCTGCCAGATCATCTTTGCAACCACCACGCGAGAACTCGAGGGATCCGTTGCTTTGTCCTGCACACTACCCAGACAAGTCTTGTTGAAAAAGTGCCACTTGAACAATCAAGGCTTCAACCCTGACTCGCTAACCTCACAAGGCAACGACAAACGGTCTGTTTCACTTCTCTTATGCTCTAAATGCTCTACTGATAACAGTATTGTCTAGACCGTATCTGCATCTCGATCATGGAGCAAAGAGAATTTTGCATATAATGTCGCATTGGAAAAAGTGGCTTCTTCAGCTCCCCTAGCCCCTTTCTACTTGTACAAACTAACCACATTCTTCTAGACTCTGCCTCCTTCGTTTCGAATATGGCTATCGAAACTTCTACTACTACTCCTGCTTCCCAAACCGCTCCCGACCACCTCATCCTTCCTGATCTCGTTTCTCATTGCACATTTCCCCTTGTATATCATCGCAACGGTGACGTCGTTGCAGCCCAATCCGTCAAATGGTTGGATGAAAACTGTCCTTTGTTGAACGAAAAGCGAAGGAAAGCTCTCTACGGTTTGCAGGCTGGCGAATTGACTGCCTACTGTTACAACACCACCACCGATGAGCGGCTTCGCGTTGTTTCGGACTTTATGAATTATTTATTCCATTTGTACGTCAATCTCACTTTGGGCCCCCCGGCTGTTTCGCGTTACCAACTCTTCTCGTGTTTGCAGGGACAACATTAGTGATGGCATGATGACGAAGGATACGGATGTTCTTGCTGATTCGGTCATGAACGCGCTTTGGTTCACCGAGTTTTATCGGCCGACTCATCATCATGGGAAGGAGCAGCCTACTGAGGAGCTTAACGCTGGTAAGTTGGCTAGAGAGTACGTGTTTCTCGGTATCATTTCCTTTCAGGTACTGATTCCTCTTTGACAGTTTCTGGGGTCGCTGCATCGAGGACGCCGGACCAGGCTGCCAGGCTAGGTTCAAGGAGACTCTTGAGCTGTTCTTCGAAGCCGTCAATGTTCAAGCCAAGGCCCGAGATGCAGATGTCATTCCTGACCTTGAATCGTACATCGACGTGAGGAGAGATACTTCTGGTACGTTTTCTCTCTTCCAGTTTGTCTTTACTCAAGAACGCGATTAGGATGCAAACCATGTTGGGCACTCATTGAGTATGCCCTTGACATTGACCTTCCCGATTTCGTTGCCGAAGATCCTGTCATCATGGCTCTCAACCAGTACACCAACGATCTCGTTACTTGGTCTAATGTTCGACCGGTCCATTACCGCCTTTCTTCGCGAACTAACCACTCTTGACTTGCAGGACATCTTCTCATACAACGTCGAGCAAGCTCGAGGCGACACACACAACATGATCGTCATTCTCATGAAGTGTCGTGACCTCACTTTACAGGAAGCTGTCGACCGTGTCGGTGAGATGTGTCGTGAGACAATCGATAACTTTAGTGCGACCAGGGAGAATATACCTTCTTGGGGACCGGAAGTGGATGATATAGTGGAGCGTTACGTTAAGGGATTGCAGGATTGGATCGTTGGGTACGTTTTACCTTAATTTCTTCATACTCATTGCGGGAGTTCCCGACTGGAGAGTTTGAATCGGACAGATCCCTCCACTGGAGCTTCATGACCACGCGTTACTTTGGTGAGAACGGACAGGATGTCAAGAAAAACAGGTATATCAAGCTTTTGCCTGTGAGGGAGGAGGCCAAGTGGTAGATCTCTGCATCTATATCTATCTATCATCCATAATTGGCTTCGTGTTCTGCTTCTGTATCTCATACTTAATTATTCCTCTGTATCGGCAACTCGAATCCGTTTCTTGATGTATCCTTCTCCTACATAATGTATACTATGTAGATAAAACAGACTCGTGAATTCCATTTGGTTCTTTGTTATTGCCCAGTTGTGTCGTGTCCACATCTATCTATCTATCGATTCGCTCTTCCCATTACTCCATCACTCGTTCTCAGCGTCCAAGCGTCCGACTCAATCCAATCCGACGTTCTGGACTCCTTTATTGGTTCATGTCTACTGGCCCAATCAAATGCGACACAGCAATGTCAACCGGTTGGCATCAGCTTTATTGGACCGTCCTTTCGGTTCTGCGCGGCATCGTTATAGCTACCCTACTTATACACGGGAAGTCCGTAATGTACGGCCTATAAATTAAAAGGGAGAAGCAGGAGATACGGAGGTACGAATGGCCAGGAAAGAAAGAGAATGTGTATGTTTTCGTACTCTTGTGAATCAACCAATTAACAATGGTTTGGATTCCAGCTCAACGTCAGTTGCTTTTTTTCAAAAATATCCCCCGAGCACCCCGATGACAAGAGACCGGTCGTGGGGTACACCACAACAGTCCAAGCGCGTCCCTTGAATATATACTCCAACACCCTCGAATAGCATATTCATCATGACCAGTGTATTGGCCATCACAAACCATACACGTAGAACTCGGGGTGCTGTGAGTTATTCATCCCAAACCGTGGAATTTCTCGCTGATCATCACTGCTTTCAGCAAGGATCTTCCCAAATCAGAGTCGACACCGCTTGATATATTTTGTGATTGACGTTATGGATTAGGCCATATATAAGTCCAAGTTGACGTTTGGAGGATCCTTTAGGCCGGCCTCCACGATGCGCTCGTGTTCATTCATTCATCTTCCCCTTTTCTTTTTTGCCCTCGCGCTCATCTTTGTTTCGCCCGTGGTGGCGGAAATTATTCCTCTGGTAGGAAGAAAGATCCCGACGACAACGGCAGATGCGGACGTGTTCAAGCACAGATTCAAGAGGCAACGCGTCGACGAAAATGGGTCTTTTGGAAATGGGAGCATTGTATTATACAACACGAAGAATGATAATCTGCAGTATTCGTGTAATATCACGCTTGGCGGAAGGGAGTATAATGTGATTGTGGATACTGGAAGGTGTGTTGTGATGTATTTTTCGTTTCAATGACCTTCGCACTAATTTTGAACCCGGATAGTTCTGATCTCTTCGTCTTTGGGTATATGCTCCTTTGATTTTGTTGTGTGGAGGCGGTAGCTGAAATTTTCATGTTAGAGCACCTCCCGCTACCAAGGACACGCAATTGACGGCTGATCTGGTTTATGGAGTTGGATCAGTGAATGGGCCCATCAACACTGCCGACATTGTCTTCAACTCTTTCTCGGTGTCAGACCAAGCTTATGGTACGAAAACTATCTCACTTTCAGCGAAAACCTTTAGGCTAACAGAGATCTGTAGTACTGGTCAAAAGCTCAAAAGATTGGCCGGTAACGACAGAAGGAACTGGCTTATTGGGATTAGGGCCCAGTTCTTCCTCGGTGCTTCGAAGAGGAATGAAAACCGCAGCAGGAAATCCGGTTTTGGATCGTATCTTCCTTCAGAACACGAGCACTCCAAACTTCATTACTGTGCTCCTCTCCAGAGCATCGGAGTCGCCTAGTGTTCAGCTCCAGGAGGATCAGCAAGGCGTCTTGACTATCGGGGAGGTTGTACCGGAGTATGTGGAGGTACAGAACATGCCCAAGTTGAAAGGTACGTTACTATATCGGTCTGCCGAGTATTTCTCTGTGCTAAGTCTGCTCTTTAGCGCTGACTGATTCTGTTGCTACCCATTGGGTTACGCTTCTCGACTCTAGTGGCATTATCGGCCCGGATGGAAAGAGAATCCAGACATGGACTGCTGTTCAACAACCTCAAGGCAACTCTGATCAGCTTGCTGTCATGTTCGACACTGGCACTTCGCTGCCCATGGTAAGTATTCCAATTTATGCATACACGCACCTGTACTCAAGTTCTCTCTGGCAAGCTTCCTTCCTATATCCTCAATGCTATTTACGGTCGTGTACCAGGGGCACAATTTCTCAAAGATAGAGGATACTGGCAGGTTCCTTGCGATTACGAGCTCAATGTGACCTTTGTGCTTGGAGGCCGAGAGTACCCACTCTCACCGCTTGATTTGACTTTGCCAATCGGCCAACAAGACGGTAAACCGGTCTGTATCTCTTACGTATGTGCATGTTCTTCCTATTCCTTGCTCGAGTGCTCATAACGCTCGCTCAGTTCAAAGAGACACCTGCTGACAGCAAGAGCTTTGGAGGCTACGATGCTATTCTGGGTATGGCGTTCCGTGAGTCTATTATGGATTTTGCTCCTCGTTTTGCCTGTGCTGACTTGGTTGATATTGCAGTGCGTAACGTCTACCACCTCATCAATTTTGGCGACTTTGTAGACGGCAAGAACAACACAGTCGCAGATCCATATATGCAATTCCTATCTACAATAGATAAAGGTGCTGCACATCGTGATTTTGTCAACCTTCGATTGGGTGGTAAAGATACAACCGCGTCCCAGCCAGCGTTACTTCCTCCTCCTCCCCCTCCACCCGCGCCTTCAGAGCGGCCGCCTAATAGAGCTGCAAGTAGTGCAATAGATATTCATATTAATGCCTGGTTCACAGTGTTCACCAGTATCGTAATTACGTTCTTTCTATATTCATAGTCAAATAAAAAATTCGTCGAACAATGTGTTGATGTTGCGTTGATGTTGCCTGCCGCGGCGTTACAACGTCTTTTACCTACGACCATGACTGTCTCGACCCCCGTGAACCCAGACTCTGGCGCTCGCTCTCCTTCGTCTTCGCCTGTCCCTGAAGGTACCCAAGGAGAGTTAGAAATGCTGCTAATGGGTCTCGCTAATGCGCTATACAACCTCGGAGCCACTGTCATTAACGATTCGACCAAAGATGCTGCATCTCAAACACAGTCTGGTCAAGCACCAATGAAGCAGCTGGGGCCCAAAGTGTACGTCTCTCTCTCTCTCTCTCTCTCTCTCTCTCTCTCTCTTTCGTTTTATTTATCCCTACTCATGCACTGGGTTAGAAACGACGTAATCAAACACCTCGCGAACATCGAAGATCTCGCAGCCCAAACGCAAACCATGGTTCCGATGCAAATCCTCAATGATATTGATAATTCGAAGAATCCGATGAATGTTACTAGGGAGAGGTTGGAGAGAGCTGCGACGGAGAATCAGTTCATGAATGGAAAGATTACTGCGTTGAGTGTGAGTGTCGAGTGCTGAATTTATGTCTGTGATGACCGAGATGTCGACGAGTAGAGCTATCGAACGTTGTTGAATGCGGAGCTTTGCCAGCATTTCCCAGAGTTGAAGGAGTATCTCGAGCCGCCGAGTCAGTAGGAAGGTTGTTTCGTTACATCTGTGCCTGGGTGCGTATTTGGGCTGTCTTGAGAAAAGCCAGGGTCTCACCTCGCTTCCTATACCAGAACATACTGAATACGGAGAACACACCAGATTATCGAGGCACATCCCGTTGCGTGGAAAAAGATGTCCTCCAAGGAACACGCTGTGTGAGGGGGAACATATTTTTAGCTCTGGTCGTCAAGGAGTGGATCATCGAACAGTTCTACGTTGGAAATACGTTATTAGAGACTCCAGCCCTTGTACGAAGATCAGGCCGAATATTAAAGAATCACGTTGGAACTTGTCAGTCAGTCAGAAGGGACTCCGGGAAGAAAACGATGGGCGCATCACGTCCCACTTCACCGCTCGCAATCTTGAAGGATTCTGGAATGAACCTATGTCCTTGACAACGAGATATATCCTGGCTTCAGCGAGCTCAGAAGCCAGCTGAACTCATATCAAGCATCTCTGTAGAATTGCGGTATGCGTCATGGTTTCACCTGCCCAAATGGCTTGCTGACTTCCCTGTAGATCTGCTGTGTTTCTTGAAGTGGCCGACCGATATCTTCTGTGATTTCTCTCGCCGAAAGAGAAGATCAGTCGATCATGAATAGAATGACGGCCAGCGGGATGGATGGATGATTGTGTATACGTCTGTCTCCTCAACTTGACCCGCATGAGAAATCGTAGCACTTACATCGTAGCTCCAGTTCTTGACCGTTCAGCAAGTGCTGCATTCATCTTCAATCTTATGAGCGCTCGCTGTTATATGGACGTTTGAGATATTGGCATGGCACTGGCATATCTCTGATCCCAGCTATTCTGGGAAACACAACTCTTCAAAGTTCTCAGCTATGGAACAGGTCCTCAATCGCGTATAAAAGCCAGTCTGTGGGTTGTAGAGTAGCAGAAACACAGAACTGTCTTCGCATACCCCACTCTCACTCTCATAACTACCAGCCAAAACTCTTCTACAACTCTACCACTATATTCGAAAATGGCCCGCAAACCCGCTTTCGCTCCCAAAGAACCCATCGAAAAGCTTCCTCTGGCCGTCCGCAAAGACCGTAAGCACCAGCTGATACAACCTCGCATTGTATTTTTGACCGTGTTCATAGTGCGCGACAACTACGAGGCCAAGAAAGCAGAACTTGAGGGGAAGATTGCCGAGCTTTTGGGCATCGACTCTTTCAAAGCTAACCTGAACGCCAACGAAATCTGGGCGTATAACACTGATGCGAGACAATCCATTGGTGGCATGTTCTACCGGTAGGTCGGAAAATTCTTAGATCCCTTTGCTCCGACTGACCAACCTTATGACAGCTATGTCGATGGTTTCCTCTCTTGCCTCAAGCGCTACATCGACAACTTTGATGACGACGGCAGGGTTCATTTCAACGAGGCCGTTAGCCAGAGCGAGCTTCAGATCCACGTTAACCCACTCGGCGACAAAGCTCCCACCATCGATTGCGATATCAAGGATGGAATTTTCAACATCCTCTTCCACCACGAAAATCTCGGTTACAACCAGGACTATATTTACAGCGAGTTGCTCAAGGCCGTCGAGAGGGCTCCTCGCGAGGGATTGTCCATCCGAGCCAAGAAGTCCGTCCAGGAGGAATACGAGGAAAATATCGATGATTTACGTGACAAGATTGCCGAAACGCTCGCTATGCCTAACCTTGTCATCGAGCCTTCGTTCGAGGAAAACTTCAAAGCTTTGAAGACTGCCAAGGGCGATAACAGCTCTTGGGAAGAATCATTCGGTCGTGCTACCCTCGGCTATATCAACGGACTGAAAAGTCAGCTGGAGAGGCAGGGCTTCAAGGGTGATGAGATGCTGCAGGAGGGTCTTGCCGAGGTGATGACAGCGCAGAAGATTGTTTTCCTTGTCGTTCCGGAGATCAAGAAGAGATACCACGAAGTTATTCTTGAGGACGGAGTGCTCTATTTGAGGGTACGTGATTTTTTGACATTCATGAATGTGACTGACTAGGCGTTCCAGACCATTCCTAATGAGTGGTGGGTCAACGTCGACGAGGCAGGTTCGGGATTAGTTGATATGCTCTAAAGAACGCATTCCATGCTGCTCTTAGAAAGCCATATACTTGATTGATTGTGATGATCACTTGTAGTACTTATGTCGGAATCTTGCCAGCAGCCGCTTTTAATGTTGCAAACCCAGATGAATCAGCGTGCCGAAACTTGATGTCAAACCATATACTTGTAATTATGCGAGGTTGATCCACCATTTTCGTGCCATCTACATCACTGATCCTTTCATGTTGGCAGAAAGTTTTTCAAAGCGTCAAGAAGTAAGGCAAACTCAAGGCTCATGCTCTCGGCCCGACAACCCCCACATCAAGCTTTTTCCCCTTGCTGTCAACACTAAACCATGGTGCTGCTGTCAAGCTTCTCTGACTGAATCTGTCGATAATTGCACGGTGCATCAACTACCATTTGATTATATCAAAGCCAAGCATAATCTACAATCCAAGTATCAGAGGCACTGAGGCCGCTCAAGCGTGATGTATAAAATTACCAGCCTATGGTAGAGTTTGCTTATCAGTGCGTGATAGTGGCGGTCACAGCAAGCGATTCAACGAAGTTTCAGACCAGCGATTCAAATTGAAAATTAGTCTCGAGGTCTGGGATCCCATCACCCAGGAACGAGGGCAACCGAGTTCGGGTTTTGCCGTAGTGGGCGGCGGCGGCGCATCAGGATTTCCCCACGGACCGTGTCCGCCGTCCCTCTGATAACGTCGCGTTTATCGCGTTGGTCATTCTGCTCGTTATTGAGCGACCCTCATTCTTTACATTTTTTTCTTCAGCTAAATTACTAACACCCTAATAAACATTCGTTTTCTCCTCTCTGTCTCTCAATGGAAGAGAACACGCCTCCCACGAAGCCTAATCTTCAGAGCGCACAGTCCGCCGCAGCCGGGTCCTCCCATCTACTTGGAGTCATCAATATTGTCAATCTTCGTCAACACATCGACCGAGCCAGTCCCTTGAGGCTCGCATATCCATTTCCCTGAGCCCTCCCGATACCTCCCGTAAGTCCATGTGCACCATTGTCTGACGCGTCTACAAGTGCAAATCAAGCTGTCATCTGCCTTCAGGCCTCAGTTTCGAATCCACCTTCATATACTCTCTTTCTCAGTTCAATGAAAGGCTCAGATATGCGTGACGTGACTACGGCAAAACCCGAACTCAGCTGCCCTCGTTCCTGGGTGATGGGATCCTGCAGACACCAGTCTGGTAAGCGAGACTGTATTTTGAAACGGAACGGATTTGTGAACGACTCTGGACTCGTTCGCCCACCGTTTGAAAACTAAACTTTCCAGCCCAAAAGTTCCGTTTTTCATCTTACTCAGCGTTGGAATAACTTCATCTAGGAACGAGGGTTTGGTCACAGTGAATCGATGGTTTCAAGAGATCAAAATGATTTTCTTGAAACACCGTTGTGACCGCCACCATTCATCTGTCTATCATCGTGATATCAATATTCACCGGTGGGCTTACTATTGGCAGAATAGATATAGTACTACTCAGGAGTTAATGAACTCAATAATCTTCCCTTACCAACTCAGGACTTTACTCTGCAGACTTATCAATAATGGCTCCTGTCGTCTTATTCCTCACATACCATATTGTTGGACTCGTATGTCAAACATTATTCTATGGTATATCTTTCATCTTTTTTACTGGTGCCACGACACTCAAACCCTTCATGTCAGGTGTCTATGCAACGCTTATCCCCATCTCGACCTACTTTATGCTGTGAATACTAGCTTCATCCCGCAATTTCAAGTCCTGAATGCCAGCTGAATTTAGAAAGAAGGGCCTTAAGACAAAGATTCGCAAGCTTCTCTTCATCACAATACTTTTTATGTTCATGGTGTCAACTGCGTATTGGGTTTTGAAGATCGTTGATCTTCTCTCAACGATCCGAACTTTGAATGGGAAATCGTCGGGTGGAATAGACGCTCACACCGGTTCTGCCGAAGAGGTTTTTGCTGCACTCGCTTTGCTTAACGTGGGTAATACGAGTCTGGTATAATATCAAACATTTCGGACTCTGACTGATTCTCGGCTCGATCTCTAGTATGTACTCACCGACGGGGTCGTGCTGTGGAGAGCCTGGGTTTTATGCGGTATGGAGAGCAGACTGCTGCTCCTTATTCCTCTTTTTTTCTTGGTCTGCTGCAGTTGTACGTGTCCAAGATTTTTCTGGGCGATTGGCTGACTAACTGATATTTCAGTTTCAGTAATGGCCACCATCGCGATACGAATCATCCTTGAAGTCATCCCCATGGTAGAATCTCCAGAACGTCACAAACTGACTCGAGCAATTGATGTCTGTCAGATATCGAATCTAGTTTTTTCGCTCATCATCAACCTGTCTACCACGTTGACGATCGCAATGAAGGCCTGGTATATAGATATCTCCATTGGTTTAAAGTTCACCATCATTGATGCTTCTTAGGCGGTTCCGACGGTGGATTGCACAGGACCTGCGGGCTGTCCGAAACAAAAAGCGGACTGGCGGAGAGCGAGTCCTTACTCTTTTAATCGAATCAGGATTGTTCTACTGTATCTCTGGGGTAGACATCTCTATTGCTCCAATGGTTACCTCGAATCTGATCTGTTGTTACAGGCTACAGTCCTTGTATCGTCTCTCATCCGCCTGCCATTCGGAACATTGGGAGATATCTATACTCCGGTGAATATTCAAATTGCAGTGAGCTTTCTTGTTCCATCCCCAAATATGGACATTCTGACCTTCATCGAAGGGCATCTATCCAATCGTCGTGCTTCTCCTTGTCAGTCAGGGAAAGTCGCTGGATCAGACGATTTTCAATACAACGACACAACAAGCATCCAATGTGCCAAACAGGAGTGCAGAACTGGAGAGCATACGGTTTCATGTAACATCGCGACTGAGTCGTATTAGTGAGGTGGATGGGCAGTAGAATAGCAGCAAGGTCATCGGTACCGATTCTCGCATTGGAAAAAAGGAAGCGAGCTTGGGAGTATTTACGGTGACCGGTACCGATAAAGAATATCTGTAGTCGTTAGCATGAAGTCTTGCCCCTTGGTCCTGCATGCTGGAGCTGCAGCAGGGCTGCAGAAGAGAGAAAAATTTGTCGGAATTGACAAATCCGTTGTTTAGTCAGCTCACTGACCTCGAACCACTACGACCGACAGTAGGACGCCTGGACACCCCTCTGCTAGTACTCAAGTTCCTCAAGGTTGATCTCATTTTCGCGACATCTACATTACTGATTATTCCTCTCAGACAAGGCAAATTCAAGGTTGACTCAAGACTCAAGTACTCGACGGCACACTTTCGACGCCTTCGGTTTTGTTGTTTAGAAAGCGGTTAGAAGCTGCAAATAAAATGACGCGTATAGATAAATTTCTGTCTTCCTGAATCCTCGCCGTTCGCTCTAATTGGGCACGAAATGCACCGAGTGGACCCAGAAACGTATACCCAAAAGTTCGGTCTATGAATTCGTGTTTACATTGGTGTTCAATCGCTCGCTGCTCGTAGCACGGGATACTTTGAAGTCGAGTGCATTGGGTGGCTAGAGAAGAATCGGTGAAGGATATGGCTTTGGTGGTGGATGTGTCGACATGGAAGCGGAAGACACGAGCTGGAGTAATTTCCGGCAGAAATAAACAGAGACCCCTCCCGCCAGTTTCTGCCTCTGCCAACATCATACGCTCTTTCTCTGCGGTCAATCATCAACTGGCTCATTCACTCGGGCTCAAAAACTGGGGTCTCTACGCTGTTCCCTACCTCCCGAATATTGTAGCGTGTTACAGTAGCCTCCGCTCTCAACAAGGCATATCCTGCTCCGCATTGTTCGTCTTTTCCGGTGTCTGCATGAGAGGCTTGATTCATTTAGCCAAGTTACATCCTGATCAGTTGTCCTTATGCAGGAGGAATATCCTGGCAACAGCCGCACCATAAACTGAAAGTTCATCCAGTGACTTGACCACACTTCTGAGTACTCGGTTCAGGTGCTCCGACAGGTCGGTTGATTCCCTTGTACCTACTAGTAGGTAACACAGACTGGCCTGTAATTATTTTTGTATTGTTTACCCCTCAAACTCGCTTATTGAAGAGCGACTTTGAACAAATTAGTCAGTCCTTGGCTCGCGCAAGTAATTGAGTATATGAAGCGAATTTCAAAAGTGCAAGCGTAGTATCGTGTATGAAACAAATAGAATTGGCACAACATTGTAGTAAATTATGTAGGTGTATTGTACAACAGACAAAACTTTTCAAGATACAGGTTGTGACAGCTGACAGCGCCTCAATCTGCGAGAACCAACTTCAGCGACCGGGCTCCATTTGCCCCAGGTTTGATTTCCGAGAGCTTGGCAAGAGGAGAATGCATCTGAGTGATGTCGCTCTCGGTGGCAAAGTACGACTTCAGATCGGTGATGCGTCCGTGGAACTTGGTGTTACGCAAAGCCTCCATAGACAACAAAGTCTGAAGAGTAGCGTCACTTGGAATCTCGTCTGCAGCGGATAATAAGAATAAGACAACTATTGCAAGTAGCAGTAGGGGACTTACATGACACGAGCTCGGAGACTTGCTTCTGCCATTTACCGGTACCTGCTTCCTTTTGGACGAGTTCGATCTGAATGGTCACCATCTCCCTAGAGTGAGGATTCTCGTGTTCGGCAACCTTATCGAGTTCGTCAGTGTTGGTGTGCGTTACCAAGAGGCGACAGTACTCACCATATGAACTCGCTTCTCGAACAATGCCAAATGCTCCGCATCTCTCTTCGTAGCACTTGTCATCATTACTTCCCACTGTGACCACTGTTCTCGGATCTAGAAATGCGAGAGGCCTTAGAACTGATACGAGAATTAGGATACACTCGTGGTTGTTTACCTTGAAAGACACAAAGCAGGAATGCAATGAACTCTGGGCAGCAACGAAGAGTTCAGAAGCACGCGGAGTTTTCTGGGATACGATGCCGTGGACGCCGGATGCAGCATTAGCGGCAGCCAACAACGCCAGCTGAGCAGCATGGAAGGCGCTAAAATTGTCTCGCCGTTCAGCAGCAATCGATAACCGTAACAATAGCTAAAACTCACTGTTCGATTTCTTGCTCCGCTTCAACCTGATCGGCCTGAACCTCGAGTACCTGGGCGAGAGCCTCGCACATCCTGATGACAGTGACGGCCTGAGAGAAGTAGGGACGCCTAATATCGGCAGCCTTGCGCTTCATATCTGCGTAGTATCCTGGTAGCTTCGCCCGGTATGGTGTTGGTTTGGGTGGGTTGTGTGGTGGGGATACAGTAATTGTTATGATCTGAACCGTGACGATAATCGAATGTTGACCTAGTTCAAAGAGACCAGCACAAAGGGACATACCTCAACGACCTTTCGAATAACTATCATCAGCCTTGACCAACCATCGCCTCTGGGTTTGTCGAATCCTTTACCTCCGCAAAAGTGCTCGGCCTCCCTGGTCACCGTACAAGGTCAGCTACACACAGGATATCACTCAAGTCTAACTCACTCTTCGAAGTAGATCCAGGTTTCGTCAGTGAGAGTGGTAGTTACTTTGAGCACACGGAAGATGGAGAGGATATAGAGTGCCTGCGAGAATGCCGTTCTAATCCTCTGAGACAAACCATGAGCGTGACTGGAGATTCCGGGACAAAAAAACGCCTTACGACTCGTGCTACATCCAGTGCGATACCAGTCTGATCCCATCCTCGGATCTGATCCAACATGAATTGAAGATGGATCAGAGTCTGTTGGAGATGGGCGTTCTTTTTCTCCTTCAGCAGCAGGGTCTTGATGTTGAGCATCCAACCGCTAGCAAGGATATAGAGGCGGCGGATGGTACGATTGAAGCAGCTGGCACTGAACAACTGCGGGTGAAGATGAGTGCCCGACTCCTCAAACACGGGGAAGACGAAGGCTTACGCTCTTCTTGCTCATGCCTTGCTCAATGACCTGCTCCAGCAATTCCATCAAGATCGCAAGGTCACTGAGTTTTCCTTCGAGGTGGAGCTCGAGCTGGATGAACAGCTCATGTTCCTTGTCGAGGGCCATGGCCAAATCGAACAATGCCCTGTCAAGGAAAGAGATTGAGTCGAGCAGCCCGGTTAATCCAAGCGAATAAAGGGCATACCTCTCCAGATCGTCAAGGCCATCGGTGTACTTCCCGAAGGCATCCCACCTTACCGCCTCGTTAGCGTGCTGTTCAGAGTCCACAATGCCAATCCAGTCGTGGATCTCGTCGTAGCGAACTCTTGCACTGACGAGGTCCCGAGACAGGGATGAAGCTTCCCATTTGGTCAGGCAAGCATCACGACTGAGCACCTGAATCAAATACTGAGCAAGACGAGTAGCTTTGTAGTTCTTCTTGGACTTGAAAGCGCAGATGTGGTCGTAGAGCGAAAAGGGTTTGGTAGTCAAAGCCATTGGTGACTGTTGGTTGTTCTCGGTTATCAGTGAAGCTTTGTTAGAGTAGAGAGGTTTGACTTCTGGAGGATGGTACTTCAAGCGCAAGCACTTTATAGGTCTTTCGAGTAGATGTTCCTGCTCCTGAATTATGTGGCGCAATCGCGCGCAGTTCTAGAGACCGACGTTATAATTGATTAATTACCAAATATGTCCACGGAGGATATGTGTGCCCGTGACTTTAGTTTGATAGGACGCGAAGTTGTTTCGTGATACTAGGTAGGAGACAGAGCATGAGAAAGGGATGTTTCAGTCAACTTGGCTACCAACCAGCGGATCTTGAGCTTCGTACCTTAGTTACATATTGGAGACAGGCATCTCGAATGATTGAACGTGCATCAAAAATAATTTGCGTTTATAAGACAACACCGAACCGAGAGAAGATTGAATAGCTATTGTGAGTCTAGACTGCGAAGGACCTATGTCAAAGCATTGACTAGGTAGCTGCCAATGAATGGAGAGGAACCAGACGTCCAAAGAAGTGTCGGTCCTACAAATTTTCGACGATCGAATAAAGGCCGATCAAAATTCTACGTGTCATTCTGGCTTGTACTGGTCGCTGAAAGGCGAAGAACTTGAATGAGACGGTGACACGACACAGAAGAATAGAAAAACGAACCGATTTATTTTATGTAGACCACAATCATCTACCTAACCTTTCGACTATCCTCAGTCCTCAACATAAGTCGATATGTAAAGCACCGTGAACGTTTAATTAACCGCACCTGGAGTGGCTCCATTTCCCATGTAATCCAGGGCATGAAGGGTCACGGCATCAGATCTGAATGTACATGAACTTTATACATGTCTTGAATCGTGCAAGGGACCTGCAGAAGGTGCTCGTGTGGTTAGCAGTGCGAGCAATCCTTCCTTGAGCAACATCTACCCGGATGTATCTTTATAGAATACCTCGACTTAGTGGGAGCAGACTTTGCAACTGTGAGGAACTCACTGTGGGTGACATTTGTTGCCTCATTGTTGTGCTTCCGATATTCTACTCCCGAAAATCCTTCTCCTATACTATGCTGACTGCCAGTGCATCGGATGGCCAATATGGTGCCTAGGTTCTTGGGACCTTGTAACTCATGTAGACGGGAACAAACTTGAAGATAACCTCCATACGATGTTTCCGTATTCTAATTTAACAAGCAAGTGAATTCGCAGCTTCTCAAGCATTGCCTGAAAACTCACCAGTATCGTGAACAGTTTGTTTCGACAGTCAATGTCTCCCAGAACAAGACGTTTAAACCATAATACTTCGTGTCCTCTCCATCTCCCACTGTAACTGCCACAATGTCGAGAGAAAAAATCGGGGTAGAAGATTGAGCACCGAGAGTTGAATCGAGGTGCGGCGGAAGATGGTCACGGTGGTCTGGAGTCAGGCTCTCCAGGCACAATTCGCATTTGTCAATACACTTCAACACGCCTTCCCCTCACCACCACCTAGTCTATAATGGAAATCACCAACGCAGGAGACGTATCTATTGGTGGAAAGGCGGCACTCAGTGTCGTTCGTCGCGACCAGTATAATCAAACTATCAACCCTCAAGTCGTTCACATACTAGGAAGAGGAATAATGAAGCGAGAGTCCGAAAATGATAGCGATCCCGAATATGGATGCGTACTTCCTGTCTTTCCTTCTCAACGACCTTCACGGCTGTAGCACAAAAGGTCGCCAAGACACCATCACCACCCTGGCACAGAGCCTCAAGACCTCAAGGTTTATACACATAGCTATCTACAACCTCCATCTGTGCAACTTGGCCGTTCCAGTTCCACCACTGATGCTCATACTGACCCCACATCCTACCCAAATCTTAGTTCTCGTCCCAATATCCCGGCTGTAAACTTTAAACTTTAAACTTGGCTTCCACTACCAGCACCAGCACCTTGTCGTGCCACCAACGCGTGGTAGATGCCCTTCCCTTCCCCAACCCTTATCTCATTGTGCTAATACTACTACCCACAGATCATATAGTCGAAGGCAATGTAGAAGGAAAAACCTCATGCTGGCCCAAACCCGAACGCGCATCTTCACAAGCAGTACTCAATATCTGTATCTCAATCAATAGCCCTTCCAATACCAAAACCCGCTGCACCGCTCCGACCCGAACCCCAATGTCCCAACCGCAACTGCAACCTCAACCTCATGATCAAGCGATTGCTGTACCCTTCCCGGTACCAGTGCCTGCTGCTATACCCATATCCGCACCAGCGGCTTCACACTGCCAACGCCAAAGTTCCCAAACACCCAGCCGCTATCATAATACCGACAACAGCGACAAAGCACTATCGAAGAGAAAACGCAAGTTCACATCTGATCCTATCACTACTTGGTCACCCGTTGCCAGCTCTGCCTCGCCTCGACTCCACCAACAAATGAACCCAGTTCGCAAAATGGAAAAAAGCGAGATTCTAATACGACTCCAATGCCCAAGATTAATCCTACCGCTCCATGGGAAGGCATTGATCCGCAATAGTTATTACTATGGCTGCATTGTACGAAGACATGGGTCAAGATCGTGTATCGAATAAAGCTGAAGAGGTGATGCGGAATGGAGAAAACAGAGGAACGTCCAACGATCACGCTTCAATACTTAACATCCAGATTCCGATTAGACCCAATGGCGAAACGATCATTGATGAACGGCGTGTGCTGTCTCCTTTTCTCATCACCTCCGCACTAACACTCGACCAGGTCATACTCATGGCCGTTGAAGGTGATGATGAAGAAAGTTCTGGGTACGCTTGCGTCGTCGAGAGCGACACGGCCATTCTGGTACACACGACGAGAAATAGCTGGGGGGATACTGAGCTGTTCTCCAGCGTGCGTCTCATACCGAAACCAACATCGGCACTACCAGGCTCTCGCGCAATACAACAAGAACTATAGACTGATACCTTACATTCTTCCGGGCCGAATCACCACTCTCACCAACTTTCCACACTAAAGCGGAACCGAGTCAAAACGGTCGCATAAAGTCGACGCCATGCATAATACCAGAGTCCGAATCCGAATCAGAGCACTGGTCTTACCACCTCTGCTTTCGACATTGAAAGCTACGCTGAGGGCTTCAGCAGCCTCTCCGACCCCGACGCATCTCTCCCGAGATCTTGTTCGTGTCGAGTAAGAGGTGAAGTAGGAAGGAAGATGGCGCCAACCGTTTCCTCACCATCGTCCCGGTCGGACTCGGATCGATATTTTTGTCATTCGGTTTAGGCTTCCATCCCTTTACGTATTACTGTCTCAATTTCTTGTACTTGTAGTACTTACGCCCATTGCGATACCTCTACCGTTGTTTGAAGTCTCCTCACTTTGTCTTGACCCAGATGTATTCTGTTAGCTGAGAAGTTTCGATTTATATCGCAACTAAGTCAATTGACGAAGGGTCCTACATACTTATTCTGCAGCCGGGTAGCATGCTTAATACACGGAAATCCGTAATGTACTCGATCCATAAATATGTCGACAATATTGATGATTCAAGCAGAATGTGGAGGGCGTTGATCCCGACGAGTAAGGTCTATGTTTGGCTTCACGATGGTAGGTTATACATCATGCATTGGTGCACAAAGACATTACTTTGAAATAGATTTGCGTTCTCATGTATTCGAGGATAATAGGTCTTGACCACTTTGTCATCATTTGAGACGTGATGTAGGGGCGAGATCTTGGTTATAGGTTTTGAGGATCATAGAGCATATGGACTCACGTCGCATGACGTGCCACAGATTGAATCGAGGTAAACAGATCACTTTGGTTAATGGGATGGGAGCCACCGTTTGGGAGGTAATTTGGCTGTCTCGAGGATAGGCTTTTGGGATTTATTGACACTCGATACCCACGACATTACTGGTACCGCACTGAGTCCTAGAGCGTGCGTAGGTGTCATTCACTGCCTCCACCTGTACATTGACTTCGAGTGTTTTCTATGGCAGGTAGAATTTGTGGCAATGGGGGATAATATGACAGAAAGAACCAAAGAGTACCTTCCCAGAGCATCCCAATTCCGCAGCTTATAGTAAGGCAGCCCACATTCCCAAAGCGTTTGGAGGCTCGGGCGTGCGTTGGAGTTTGGATTTGCAGTAACTCAATAACAGGCATATCATCAAGTCGGTGATTTCTAACTTGTTCGTAGAAAATGAGAGCGGTCGTTGGATGTTTGGTCAGTAAAACACGTTCGAGAGAGGGTAACATACCTGTGTAATCAGTGTTACGTCTGAACGTGACATTGGAAGATGCACCCCTGGCCCTACAGACGAGTTGGATTTCGAGATACGAGTAGGTACATACACACTAGTCATGTGTGATATAAAAATTTGTCCACTTCTGTTGAACCCCGGATTGCATTTTCGGGCTTGCGCTGACATAGGCCCTCATTGCAATGAAGAACAAGGTATGTACCTGATTGACTGGAGGTTGGAGCGTAAAAATCTTCCGAATTGGTGGACGCAGTAGCACTGCGAGTTCGTTGATTTGTCGTGTATGGTGCTCGGATGTTTGAGAGAAACTCTCGCTAAGAGTCAGTTCCAAGACAGAAAAGAGCAAAAAAGACACACAATACCTTTTTAAAGCCAGATATGCCGATTTCGAGTTCACCGAACATATCGCGACATGTAGTACTCCGGCATTCAGGACAGCACGAAGCACATTTCTTTTTCCAAAGGGTGAGGTGGAGAAGCGTTGGGAGCAGCATTTTCCAGCTATGGTGTGATACCGGAAATCGTTGGGAAATCGAGCACCTCCACTTGTAATGACACCTCTCCATGCAACGACCCTCACGTCCTTCAACCCCGTCAACTTTCCTTCACCATTACCAGTCCCTCTCTCATAAACCATATTAACTGCATTAAAAAGCGAGTCGAATCTACCTCTATCCTTCAGCTTTCTCGTCCATCTTCTGTGCCCGTAAGTGAGGTCTAGTCCATGACTAGAACCTCCACGCAAATTGCCCAATAGTGAAAGTAGTATCGGTGCAAAATAGCGTAGAGAATAACGTACTGAGTTCAGGTGTGTGTACGAGAATGTTGTCAAGGGAATCGGTTGTTGGAATGGGACATTGGACGTTTAGCTGGTAGAGATAGATGTCCTTGTGCTGGTATCCGGCTGCAGTTCGGTACGAGGTAGTTTGCTTTTCGGAGAGTGCATCCCATTGTCGTCCTGGATAACGCTCGATGCGTTCTATTTTGACATTTTTTCGACCCGATCATCGATTCAAAGACCTGTAAACAATTGAGCGTGACTTGTTCAGGAGTAGAATTCGAGTATCACCGAAATGATGATTGTTGCGGGGAAGTCACGTCTGCTCACCGTAAAGTGACTTTGCTTTGTTCCACATCACCTTGCCGCGAACCATCACCTTTCATATCAGCAAGCTATCCGTATCATTCATTCCAGGCCAGCAAAAACGGAATTGATGAATCTCAGTCATTCTCGACATCGGTGAGTATTCTATTACAATCCGACCATGCGCACTTGCTGATGCAAGAAATTTTTAGATACGATCGACTTATTATTCTCTAAATGTCCAGCTCAGGTTAACAGCGAAGCAGCTCGGAAGATGGGCCCTTCATCGTTATATTGTCTGTCATGAATCTTCGAGCTACCTAATCCATGCCACAAAGGCAGCGATTTGCCTTGAAGTGTCACCCGCAGGGGGCTCGTCGGCACTTCTATTACGAGGCTTATTTGACGTCTATTCACGATACTGTACCGGTGTGTATACTGTGTGTATGGACGTCACGGGTAACGGACCAGTCGTCTCGTCACTAAAAGACCATGGCATAAACGGTCCACATCCGTCGCTGGCCACTGGCCGTGACAATAGACCAAAACGACCTATTTTGGTGGGCCTTAGGCATTATCGTCATTGTGCTTTGACTCCATTACGGTGTTTTCGAGGTTCGTCGCTCTCTCCAGAGAATGACACGGTCGGACCCCCGTCGCTTCCATACGCTGCGCTACAGTAAATTCCGTTTTGGATCACTCAAGTGGCTAACCGCACGATATACATCTACCTGCTTCGGCCTATATGTTACTTGGCTAGCTGGATTTGCGGCTGTGTATATCGATACATTGTGGCACGCACTTGGTTTTATGCCACCATCGAGCCCATTGTTTTCCACCGTGGCCTTTATTGGTCTACTCATTGTGGCCACTGTGACTCTACTGGATGATATTAAAGGGCCCGGATTTTCGTGAATGCCCTTTCTACCCGAAGGCATTTGCGAAGCACCTGGAGTGCACAAGGAACATTCATCACATCTCTCACTCCTTTAAATCCCATCAGCTCTACGAGTTTTTTACCATCCTTCTCTCCTTCTATTAACCTCCATTGTCATGCCACTCTGTGAGTTCCATCTGTATACAAGCATCACACTTTACTTACCTCTTCTCTCCACCTTCGATAGTCCAAAAGGACAAGTTTCTGCTTATCCAATCGCCAACGATTGACTCAGCGCCTAATGCTACACCACACCAGGCACACCATAAACCGCCGCCTCACGAATTCTCGCCCAAAGATACCAGATGTCCTCGCAAGAAATGTCTCTATGTCAATACTCCTCAGGGCGCGCCGGGAAGGTACATATGCATTGGATGTGGGAAGGGCAAGTACAAGGTCACTCTTGAGGATGGCTGAGCGTGTCATGGAGAATGCGCAGAACGTCTATCAACTCAAAGAGGAGAACAGGCAGAAGCTGCTACAAAGACAGCAGAAAGCAGAGGGAATAAGGGAAGCCAGGGACTTTGAGAGGTATCGTGATGAGGAGAAAGCGTGCGTTCGGGAGAAGGGAAACAAGAGCAGACGTAGAGCTCATCAAATTCACCCCGCATTTCACGAGCCGGTGAAGACTAATGCGGGTCATGGCGTTGACAAAGTTTCTCCAGATGTAGTTTCGCGGTCGGATTTCCCAATGGTACCGTACCACCAGTCCTCCGAGTCGTCCTCTTCAAGGGAGTGTGTCTCCGGTGACCGCCTGAAGACTCAAGCTGGTGCAGTACCTCCCTCCTTCGGCTCTACGACTAGATTTGTCGGCCCTCCTTCAAGACAGATTCCTCCGGAATGTCGCCCGTATCCAGCATATTTTTAGGCAATATCATGTTGAAGGTACCGTGTCGAGCTCTTACAGTTGTATCGGCAAAGGACTGACAATAATCTTTCCAGGCTCTTACTTTCTTTGTTATGTCTTTGTATCGCTAGCAATATAATATCAATTTGTAATTCTGCTCGCTGCCCCATACTATGGCGGCATGCCTTGCCTTTGACCATGGAGAAGCCCTAGTGAAACCTAAAGTCCAGTGATTTCTGAGCTCAATTGGCCTTACTTGGTCAGTTATTGGGTGCTAGAGGTTCCCCCATTCTGTCTATCCCTGTCTTCCCTCCAGCAGTGCCCCCAAAACTACCACAACAGGAGGACTTTCATGAAGTCATCACCATGTATCTTGCAGAATGAATGCTACATCCCTTGATTCCATGCACATCATTGTTATCCCATCCATGGTCATCAAGAGACTTGTTCTTTTCTGTCCAAACCAGATAATGCTACTGAAGTCCATTCCCACCACCATTCCCTGCAGCAGTTGGACCAACAAAATGAAACTGATGCCTGGCCTTCCAAACTTCTCAGCCATTGCTAATTTATTGACTGTGGCTATGAGAAGCTTCTACCAGTGTCATTTTGTGAACAAGTGTTTGCTATTTAGGGAATGACTGCTTGAAGTAACTGCATGATGAATACTCTGTCAATAGAGTAGCATCTTCCCTTTGTGGCTGGATAAGGGTGTGTGAAATGGAATCCTAGTGTCATCCTAGTGGGAGAAGACCTTGGCTGGATGGCTTTGATGGGTAATGAGATTTTCTGGTGGATTGAAGAGATTCTAAACAGGCTTGGGCAATGCTGGAGCCTGGCTTTGCCTTCTTTAAAGGTTTTGTTAGCAGCAGACTCAAAGGCTCAAGCTTTGGGAACAACTCACTTTGTTGGTTCACCCTGCCACACCTTTCTGGTGTTGTCTTCATCAGACATCCACTTGCTGAGGCCATGTTACAGTGAGTGGTCACTCTACAAGGCTGAGTTGGAATATGACTTTTTTGGATAACCAGTCCAGCTGCTGGGCAGACTTTGTGAAGATGTTGAGATTGAAATGTCAAGTCAGTGAAGTATGACAGTAATGGGGTAGGGGAATGGTGTTCTCCAAGTACTTTCTAGGATGCCTTCTGTACAGAATGAAAACTGGATGTTTGGAGTATGAAGACTGACATGGAGGGCATTGATTGCAAATGCAACATGCAACTGTGATGCTTGGACCTGGAGTCAATGAAATGTGGATAGTTAACACTGCCTAAATGACAATGAGGAAAGGGTGGGATTTTTAACTCAAAGATTTGACTGAAGGGGTTGGGGCTTTCATTGTTGAGTCTTCATAGTAGGGTCTCTGAGGAACTCAACAACATCCAAGCAGGAACCACAGTCCCTCCTGTTCTCTTCCCTGCTGCTCTCTGCAGGGCATAACAGGTGGTCAATGGAGGTAGGCCAGATGGACAGCTCCAGTAATCTTCACCAGAGAAATCAGAGGACTTCTGCACAAAATTTCATTGTCATATTCTTTGTGGCATATTCTTCCTGGAGGATCTCAGCAAATCTCATCTGCATGTCCACCTGTTCTGGTGCCCTTTACCCTACACCAGGAATGCCTTTTGGTGTTGCCCATTCATTAGCATCAGATTGATTTCTAGCACTCAGAATAAAAGGCAACATTTTTTCAGGCATTTGCTCTGTTTGGGTTATTGTCCTCATACTTCTGTTTTTTTTTTAAAAAAAAAAACAGAACAATGCCAATTCACACTAGAATGTCAGTAATATTGCCATTCTGGGTAAATTTTGGACTTTTTCTGAATGGTGACTCAGTTGTGTACACCTGTGTGCACAGACCATTCCTGGCCCTTTTTTCCTGCCATAGGAAATTCCTGAGGCCTTATAGACAATTGGCTCTTGATCAGGCAGAGTGCAGTCCAATCAATTGTTTCACCATGTTTTATTCTGTCAGATTTTCCCTCAGTTGATGGTTCTAAAGCACTCTGTTGCAAAAGTATCTCTAATCTTCACTTCTATTCTCTTTTCACCTCTAATCTCTACTATTGCACCTCCCTCTGTCATTGCCCTTTCCTCTCAAGATGTGCAATGCAACAGCCTGTATGTTTCCTTGCTTTCCTTGTTTTTCACCCAAGTGGTGTGTCTCAATGCTTTACTTCTTTCCTTGCAACTCAGAGAAAAATCCAACCCCACTGTTTGTGAAAAGTGCAACTATACAGTATCCAGAGGAACAGACCTGCCTTGCCACCATAGAAGGCATTTGACCCAAAAGGAATGAATCACAGTGTAGGTATTCCAATCATCCTCTCCACTGTTTTCATAGTCACACATTTACTACTAGTGGATATCAATGTCCAGAACCTGGATGCACTTACATTGGTTTACAGATGTCCAACCTTAAAACCCACATGAACACCCAGTAAGTAGCTGCTGAATTTGCCCTGGAATTTGAAGGCTAATTTCTACTTTATCCACTATCTTGCAGTACAAAGGAACAGCCTTTTGGGTGTCCCAACTGCAGCTATTCTTCTTCAGATCTGGATTGTTCACTTGCCATCATAAGAGAATCCACAAGTATCAGCCCAAAAAGTGCAACTACTATGTGACTGGGGTAGCCCAGCATGTTGATACACCCATTGCCAGTGTTGAGGAATCAATGGCCAATGCAGACAGTCCTGAACCTGGCCTCAATTTTGCAACCAACACTACATACTCACATGATAGTGTATCTCCTACTGTGACATCACTGTCTACTTCTCAGCACCTTTTGCTTTCTGCCTCTCCTGTCTCCTGCACCTCAGGAACTATGTTGCTTCCCCAGTTGGGCTCACCCAAGAGCTCAGTATGACACCAAGGATATTGGTGCTGACCCTCTCTTGTTCAGAATCTTACATTACTCTACCCAGCATTGCAGAGCTGCTTGCTGGAGTGCCACACTGGCAGAGTGATGGACATAATGTGTCATACTGTTGTTCCCCATCTCACAACAGTGAGGGGTGTCACCCAATAGCATCTACTTCAACAGCCACTTTCACTTGTCCCTCTCTTTCTCCTCTCTTTAACTTACAGCCATCTATATACATGTACCCTCCACCCCTGCCTTCTCCTGGATACAGCATGGTAGGACTGTTGACACACACATATCCTTCTTGAATGGAAGATAGGTATGTGAGTCATATCCCAGGTGGTAACTGCTCAGCATCAAGGCTATTGTAATGTTGCAGTTCCACAAGGCCTTGATTCTCAGCACAACAAGGTGATATATTATCTCTACCAATATTTCTTTAATCTCTGTTTCCTCTTTTCTATATGATCTATATGTCCAGACTCTCATGTCACTCATTCTCATCACTCATCTTTCTGGACTGTTTTCCTATGCTATCACATTGCAATCCTTCTATCTGGAATCTGTAATCACCCAATTCTTTCAGTCATTCTGTCCTATTCATGTGTTTCCTCACTCTGCACTCTATTACTCACACAAAAGTGCTTCTTACCTGTTTAGCATTCATCACATTTTCTTCTTTTCAATCCAAGTAATCATGTTATATTGCTTCATTCTCCAGGCTGCTTTTAATGGTCTTTCATGCTAATAACAAATAGTATAATGGGTTTAAATCATATTCACAGTATTCATCATGGTCAATCACACTCAATATTGAGAGAATCTGTGAGCTCTAAACATATGCTAGAGTCAGAAGTTCCACAAGGAGAATCCTTTCTTTGCAGCAAGACAACCTTCAGTTCAAGTACATTGTAATGACATGTGTAGAGGACTCAACCTGGTACTCACACTGGTTGAGACCCTGAATAAGCTCTTCAAGGCTGATTCAATAAAATAACAAAATTGGATTGGTGCTTTACTTACAGCCATTGACAGCTCAGACTATGCAAATGCAGACAAGATTGAAATTAATGTGAAATTGAAACCGAGGCAGAATCAACCGTTTTGCTAATAACTTAGTGAAGTTCACTGGAACATGGACTTGATGTCTAATTCCAGATAGCCAACATCAATCTCATGCAAGCTATTAATGGGAATGCAAGAGTCAATTACTATGAGTGTAAAGCTACAGAGTATTGTCCTCCAAATGAATGCAAGGTCTAAAAGCCTATACCATTGTCTTCAGAGCAACTCAAGTATGAATAATCCAACCATTAAAGGCTAACATTGATAGGTGTGCAGCCAAGGGTAATGACACTGTTCTATCATTCACCATGATTTAGCACTCTGACTGACAAGAAACAGAAAGTAATGTACAAAGTTGTTATTCTCACAGCAGACAGTCTGTGAAGTGCAGCTGTTGCCACCAAGACTGAGGACAGAGATGGGGGTACAGGTGATACCACTATACTATGATAATAAGCATCACAGAAGCAAATGAGCAGAAGAAAGACAATGTACACTTGGCCAGTCACACTCTGAACAGCAATGCCAAGGAGGCCCAGAAGACCTGCAGCAACTGGAGAGTTGGCAGCTTGGATGGAATTGCAGCACTATATGAAAAGATGTGTCAGTGATGCCTAAGGGAACAAAGGTGCAATATGAACCTGAATGGGACCAGTGCTGCACTCATGGGTGGTAGCAAGGACAGAGAAGGTAGTGAGAGTGAAAGCAACAGACTTGGCAAACATGGCTGAGAGTTGGATTGAGTTGGGGCTGGAGAGGCTTGGGGAGGTTTTAGTAGTTGGGGAACTGAGGAATAGTTGTAAAGAGATATGGCTTTTATTCAGACAAAGAAGGTCCATGCACAGTAGGTAACAAGATGTGATGAGGTGAATGGATAATTAGTGTTGTATTATGAGTAATGAGTTGTCCAGCAGAGAATGAGCAGGACATAAACATGTTTTCTTGGGTGTTACATCTGAGTCAATCGATGGGTTTAAACAGGGAATAGCAATGGCCAGACATGTGTGTACAAAGCAATGGATCATGATCTGGACATCTATACAGTGCAGGTAATGAATATGTAGTTGCAGCTATACAGCACAGCAGTGTGTAAGCCCCAGCAGAAATAGGTCTCTCCATAGCATACAAAAACTCACCAAGTGACCAATGGTTTCATGAATTGATGCTTCCTTCCCAATCCTCAATGGCCACCTTCAATGCCTTTAAAGGTTGTGGGCATTGTCCAATATGCCATGAGTATCGCTTGATAGAGTTGAAACTTCAAGCTTCAAGACTGGACCTTGACTGGCACTTGCTGGAATTTGGGGATAGACAAAGATGGTTTGATGAACAATGCCAACACAGCAAACAATTTCTTGTACAGATATCCATGTCAGGTTATTGGTAGCATTAGAGGCCCTATTTGAAAAGGCTGCAAGGTCACTGGAGGATTGGAGGTCTGCTTGAATTCACATTTTCATCCTTTCTCTGTGCACATTGAACATTCCATGCTATCTTCAACACCACAGTAAATTCTTGCATGACAAGGGTGTTTGGCAACTGAGGATGACTGAATTCAGGAGTGTGGAGGGTAGTACTATCAAGAGACATTACTTGGTATTCTGCCTTCATTCCAGAGCAGGACTATTGGGACTACTTATTTCAACCATGCTCCATTGATCCCAACAGGTGTTGATGTGTCTGTACATGGTTGTGGCTGGCATTTTGGTAATACTTTTATGGGACATCAGAACTGTCCAGACTTCAGGGTTGCTAATTCCAGCTCTGGTAATTCCTCTCTAGTGTCAAGTGAGTATAATGGAACCTAGGGAAGCCCATGAGTAGCATTTTTATGAAGTGAAAAAGGAGTTAAGTTTCAATATTTATGCTGCTTTGGAATTGCTGACCTTGAATTGTTCATGAGCTGCCTTTTTTTCAGTGAAGGTTACACACCATGTACCACTGTAATAGCTTATGACCTTTCTTTTCCCTCCTAGAGTATTGGCACCATTGCAGTAGTTCATGCAGATTCTCAGTCACTATGGTGGGAGGTCATGCTGCTGCTGGCTTGTTTCTACCCAATTGATGTAGTAGACATCCTTTCAATTCTTCTGTTCCTCCTACTATTATCAATCATCTGGTAGATAAATGCCCCAAGGACAAATATAACACTTGAGCCTTGAGTCAGCAGGAAGACAAACTCTTCTGAGCTCAAGTGTTATGCAGAAACTTGGATTCACTTTCATGGAATTTTCATCAGCCTTGTGGTATCTCCAGCTTTGAATCCCCAAGGCTGAAGTTCAATGAACCAAGCCAAGGATTCTATCAGCATGACCACTGCTCAAAATTTACAGAGAAATTGCCATCCTGGGCCCTCGCTGAGCACAATGTATAAGAAGAGAAGCAGAATGGTCTGACAGTGGAGTTGGAGACTTGGAGGTATGTATATTCCATAGTTTCTTGTGACACTGACAGCATGTCTTGTTCTCAATGCATCTTTCCTTCTTACTACCACTACCACCATTGATGTTCAGTTTACCATGTTCAATGAGGTAAAAGACATATCTATCAGTGGAGATGCACTCAACATTGTTTATCACGATCAGTATAATCAAACTACAACTATCATGAACCAGATTATTTATGTGGGAAGGCCAGGAAGGACAATTGTGAAGAGAAGAGGCATGATATCGATTCTGAATACAACCAGGTGAGTTATATATTTGCCAACTCTCAATAACCCATCATGCTGACTGAGGCTTGTTGGACTTAGTATTGTGATATTATTTGTGGTGATATTCACAATCTTGAGCAACTTTATTTGGGAGATAATCAGGACTGGGAATGGAAAGATGGCCGCTCTGTTCAGAATTTGTACCAAAGAACTGTTCACTGAGCACAAGTTTATAGCAATGACAGAGTTTTTACAGCATTCTCATATTATGGGCAAGATGCTGAAAAGGTTTGCCATCCCTCTACTCACTGTCTAATCGTCTTCTCATTGTGTTTGCAGATCTGGAAGAAGGAGTTTATGAAATACTCTCAAGCCAAGTGTGTATTACTGCTCCCTAACATTTGCCATATTGACCTTCCCCAGTGATCCAGCAGTCTTGCTACAGTTATTCACAATCAATCAGTCAAAGGTACTAACCCTTCTCTTTTATGATGGTATGTAACTATACTGCTCCAGGTGAACATTGAGGGTAAATGAATAATGGTGCAGAATGGCTACTCTTGGGTCATTTGCAGAGCAAAGTGGTAGAGACATTTTGGGAGGGCTATTACTTGCATGTATATGCTGGTGCTTGGCAGCAAAAGGTGGTTCTGTTTATTTCCCCAGCATTAATAAGCTTACACACCCCCAGATAAAGCCCAATAGTTATCAAAGCAATCTATAGTTGAATCCACAAACAGGTTGCATCTCTTCTGGACCCAATGGACCACACACTGACAGAGTACACACAACAGTTCTGTATAATTGTGAGAATATGCCTTCCACAATAGAGATGGCCAATGGCAACAGTTGTGTCAGATTCTTCAGAGAAACTGGAGCTGGGAATTCTGACCTGGATGTGTTACATTATGCCCATGAGTGATGCTCCATGCTCATTGAAAGTCTCTTGGGTATTGACTTCCCAGGTGGTCATGACTGCCAAGGTCACTCCTCCTGGATGAAGCACACTTGCCATGGTTATTGGCATTATGGTCATTGTGGGCATATCATATGTGATAAAGTCCAGGATTTTATAGGCAAGCTACAACTCGACCCTGTCTATTCAGGTGTGCAATTGGAGAAGGTGGCCTTTCTAAAGGAAGGTCTTGCCCATGGATGGGAGACCTATTCAGATGTGCTGCATAATTGAACACTAATTGACAGTGGATTGACGAGGTGAGTGATTTTTTGTTTATCTTACAGCTCAACTGAACTTAAATGCTCTAGGTTCCAATTCCACTTCAATATCGGAAACCAAGGCAGAGATCTCATTTATTTTGACACAAGGGTATCCAGAGAGGCATGGCTGTCACAGGTTCATAGGCCCAACCTGTCTACTAGTGACTCAGAGACTTACTGTACATCCCTATTAGTTGTCTGCTACTAGTAATGATTTTTTGATTCAGAGCAGTTATACCTAATCTAGGACTTTGCCTGGATATAGAATCACAACCCAAGCAATTTGGTGTCTTGGCTTCAGAAACTCTGCCTATCATCTACCTTTTCCTTTGACCACCATCACTATGCCTTGTAGATATTGATTCTTGGTTGAGTCAGGTATTTTTTTGGTCTTTTGACAAGAACAGTACCAATGAGATCTCTGAAACAGAATGCAAACACTTGGGCCTGCCAAATATTGTCTTTGGTGAAGTCTGGATCCATCTTGAGAGATGGCCCAGGTATATATATGATGGCATTTGTGTATGGCAGGTTGTCTGGGGCTTCAACCCTGCAACTGCAGATTTTGCTTGCTCTCTTGGCCTGCTGATTCTAGAGCCAGCAATCACTCAGTTTGAGGAAACTCTTGAAGGTGAGAGTTGTTTCCTCAAATCTAAAAGTAGATTTAAACTGACTACAAGCTTACTCAACAGAAGAAATGTTAAAATGTAGCAAATCACCCAAACATGCCAATGCCATACACTTTGACCCTGACGATCTGTCTGCCAGCAACTAGTTTTCTTCCCCACCGACACCACCAGTAACTCGTGTTCCCCAAGGACAGGCACTCCAGAAGTGGAAGCAAGTCAAAGTCATAATAATCTATGACATGGACTCTGAGTCTGAATCTGAACCTGCTCAAAGCTCTGACCAACTTTCCATGTCAAAGTGGAAGTGCATCAAAGTTGTATGAAGTCATCTGGCACACACCCTGAATTCAAATCTGAGCATCAGTCCTGCCAGTTTAGATTCCATGTTGAAAGCTGCTCCAAGGGCTTTAGCAGCCTCTCCAACCTCAAACCATTTTTCCCAGCCTTTTATTCATGTTGAATACAGAGTGAAGCAGATAGGAAGAAAAAAGACTGTGTTTACCATTCCTTGTCATCTTTCCTGCCAGGGTTGGATTGATACTTTTTGTTTCTTCTGTTAATTACCTTGGCTTTTCATTGCTTTAGTACCATCTTCATGTCCTTATACAGGTAGAAATTATGCCCATCACGATACCTGTACCATCTAGATACCCATATAACATTGCCATATAGGATTTTGGAAATCAAGTCACTATATTGTTCAATAGATGCCGCCAATGCAACTGCTTGTTCCTGTCCTCCCTGAAGGTGTGCCCTGACACTTTTGGTTCTGTTGCTGAAAAAGCAGTTAGCCCAGAGAGCTGCAAATCAGCAGTCAGCTCAGAATGACATATATAGATACAACATATGAATTCTTGAGATCCTTACCATCCCAGCCCATTGATGTGCCTAATTTTGGCCTAGACACAAAATCATGCACTTTTCACATCAAATACTAGAAAAAGAGCCCAGAAGTACATGTGATATTCACATGACTTGATAACCCAAGAGCTTGAGTACGCCATCTAAGCTTTAAGCACCAAATCTAATAAGTCTAATAATTGACACTGTAACACAATCTAGAGGAGGTTAGTAGACTATACTAGCCCTCTACATTACAGTGAAGCATCGCTGTGAGGGTCCTTGGTCAATAAAACAGGCCAGAAACCACTAATTCTGAATACAAAGGAATAGATATTAGTGGGATCCACAGTCTAAGTGCACTAGATTGTTCGCTTTGCGATCATATTGCATGATAATGTGTCAATAGACTTAATATCTCATTATTACTATCAAAACTAATACACAGTTGGAACTTGTTCCTATGCTGAAGACAGTGGTTTTGTGCTTCTAAGGAGGAAGCATCTCAATCCTCCACAGTGCACCTGTCAGTAGTTCTTGGGGCTTGAAGGAGACAGAATCCTTCTACTTCAAGATCATGTTGAACACTCATCAAGCGTGAAGAGTGAGTATAGAGCTCCAACATCAAGATAACCCAGATCTGAGTTGAAAGATCAAGTTTAAAGGGGTTTGGAGTTTATTTGATTATTTGTAAGATTTTAGAACACTTAGAACAATCAAAATTGAATTGAACATAACCTAAGTAGTGTGTTTTGACAGAATTAGGTCCACAGGAGCAAACCAATTGTCAAGGACTCTTCACAGAAATCCAATAATAGGTAAACATGGTGCAAAACAACACATTCATGAGAGTTATGGTCCACAGGGGCATACCAATGGTCAAGGACTCTTAGCAGGGTCCAAGAATGGATGAACATAGTGCAAAACAATGCATTCATGAAAGTTATGGTCTGCAGGAGTGTACCAATGGTTAAGAACTCTTAGCAGGGTTCAAGAATGGATGAACACAGTGCAAAACAACACATTCATGAAAGTTATGGTCTGTGGGAGCATACCAATATTGTAGGACTCTCAAGCAAGTCAAACACTGGTTGAACACAATCTAAGTAACATGTTCTGTAAGGTTTTGGTGTGCAGACACAACCCAATAGCAAAGGACTCTTAATAGACTCCAATACTGAGTAAACATGATGTAAAGCACTGTGTTTGCAAGTCTTTTGGTCTAGTAATGTGAACCAGTGGCAGAGGACTCAGATCAATGAAACACCACTGAATGCAACTGAAGCAATGTGTTTACTTAAGTTTTTGGTGCACTAATACAACCAATGGTGTACAGTTCTCAAAAGAATTCAATAATCAGATGAACACAACCTATTGGAATGTGTTCACAAGGTGGTTGGTTGACTTAAGTGTATTTCACACTAAAGTACAGTAAAATAGAGCTTTTGATTGGTATCTTAGCTTGTAGAAGAGACAGCTGGCAAATGCCTAGAAGGCATTGGTAAAGCACTGTTGTGAACTTGCCTGGAACAGCACTAATGCAGATGTCCAGAGCAAGCTGCTATGAAGCAAGACAAGATGCCAGCTGCTGCTTGAGCCTTGTAACTAATGTACACCACATTATATACAGTCCAGAAAATAGAATAATATCAGAAACTCAAAATAATAGGAAAATATAAGATGTTATATGTTTAAGGAATGTGTATATGTCCAAAAGTCCTGCTATGCATAGAAAATGTCCAATATTGGGAGTATTCATGCAAATGTTGTGTGGGACCACTAGTGTGGTACTAATGTGTGGTCTGCAGCACATTCCTTCTCCTCTGGTTTCCTTCCTCTCTATCCAATTGGTGGTTGTCAATCCTCTATCCACATTTCAATGAATGTGTAATCCCACCAATCTTCCAACATACAGAGTCCCACTAGGCCTAGATGGTGGCTCTGCATAGATGCTCATGACTATAGCCTAGCTTGTAATCCTTGAATGCTCAATGCATAGGTTGGTTGGCTAGATATAGGTTCCAATAACCATGTATATAGGTCTTCTGAAGTATTCAATGCCATTCCACACAATGATAATGTCTCAATAGCATGTTATAATGCTTGTGATTGCTTTTGAAACTAGTCTGGTGCATTCAGACTGTAGATCCCACTGATATCTATTCCTTTATTAGATTAGAATTAGTAGTTTCTGGCCCACTTACAACCAAGAACCTTCACAGCGACACTTCACTGCAATGTAGTGGACTAGTATAATCTACTAAGCCTCAACTAGGTTGTTTCACAGTGCTATTTGAGAGACTGATTGGTTCATTGACAACTAGTGCTTAAGCCATGTGTATAACACAAGTCTGTATTCTGCACTAAATTAGGAATTAGATGTGCAAATGCACTGCTATATGTCTGTGCTGAAAATGGGGCACATTAACACAGAGCTTTGAAGACACTCTCAGGCAGATATAACAGCCTTTTCAGGTGTACATGGGACAATTGATAGACAACAAGGACAGAAGAAATTGATAATGACTCACAAGATCATATACAGGATGGAAGGGGATTGAATATGACAGATGTCTAGACTGAGACATCCACCAATCCAATAGTAGAAAGCGGCTACGTGGAAGTGAACCAGCAGAAAGGGAAACATACCCATGTACAAAGCTGGTCCAGAACCAGTGGCTGCATGGAAGTCACTATGTGAAAGGATAGTTTGACCCAGCAACACTCTATGCAGGGTCCAAAACACACTAAATAGACTGTTTGGTCACCAAATATACCCAATATGTCTACTTGCTATGTGGAATTAGACTTTTATGCATGAATGCATACAATTTATACCCTGAACTAGAACACACTCGTTTTATCTTTTATTTTGTTATTTCCAATTATCATTCTGTATATAAAGAGCTGTACTTGTAGATGCAGGCTCAAGCACTGACTGGTACTTGCACCTTATAGCCCCATGCAGCATTGATTTAGACCTCCACACAGCTTCTTAGACCAAGTCTCTATGCACTTGCCAGTCAGTTGCTTCTAGTCAAGCTGAGATTTATACATATATCTTGCCTCACTGTATACCAACTTTTATAACCAACCAATAAACCACTTGTGTTTTAAAACCTACACTTTGTGACCCTTAAGTGCAACACTTGAGTCATCCTAACTAGAGTCTTTAGACTCTGCAATCTAAGCCAGTCAATTGAAAGTATAAAGGGTTCTGTTCCCTTTTTCACCCTGAGTCACTTGAGGTAGACTCAGTCTCTTAGTAGACTTGTACAGTGCTTTCTCACTTATAGAAGCCTCTATTGTGGGTTTTTGTGTGTGTTGTGTGTGTGTGGGTTTGGTAGCTGCTTTTAGTTGCATAAGCCCTTTTAGAGAGCATTTTAGAGTGAAGATAGTGTGTAGCAGTCCTTCATAGGAGATAGAGTTTCTGTGTCTTCACCATGTTGCCTATCTTGGGTCTTGGGGCCTATGTCAGTTGAGAACTCTAGATGACTCGATTGAAGGCAAGTGTTCAGCACAATCTTCTGGCCCAAAAGATGTGCATGTCGAGCACCTGGCACTGTACATCTTGGTGTTCATGTTTGGGTACAGGTGAAGCAGGACACCTTCTGTATGATCAGGAGGGTGCAAGTATTCAGTCTAAGTAGGGCCAATGTATGATATCAGTGCTCAGAAAGTGATGCACAAGCAGCAAAGCAGACATACCTTGCACCTTGTTGACCCACTGTGCTATTCACTACTTGTTTATCCAACTGCTCTTCTTGAAAAGCTTGGTATGCATACTGGGCCCTTTGACAGTGAACAGTTGAACAGTTGAATGTGAGTTTTGGACCATAATGAAATCCTCACATCACTTACATGCTGTTGTCTACAATGAACCACTACTGCATTTCATTTTCATTTGGAGAATAAAGATGGCACTTGGATGGGGTGTCTTGCAAGAACAAGGTATTTAAGTAGAATGTTTATTGGGGGCACAAGTTGATCTTGACTCTTTGGGGTCCAGGTACAGGTGCTTCAACATCACCTATAAGAATGGCTCATTGACACCCAGCAATGATTCTAAAAATACTCACCAAATTCTCAAAAATACATGTGTCATCCATCTCATTTACCGCCTTCATCTGTTCTTTGATTACAGATCCCAGTCTTTTCTATGGTAGACAAAAGAAACTATTTAATGTGAGATTATACAAGAGAAAAAGACAAGTGTGCCTTCTCTGGGCCTTCCCAGAACAAGTTTTTTTTTTTACTGTAGATTGGTTTAGAGCTTTCTGCTTGTATTTCAGATCTGTTAGCCTTTGGTCCAGATTGAGTCACTTATTTTTCCCAGAACAAGTTGCATCCCAATTCCATAGCCTGGTCCAGGCTGAAATGTTTAGCAGCTCAGAGGTGTTGAATGAAAGATTTGCAGTGACTTGATTGACTTGGTGATTTCTGACTTATTCATAGAGAATGAGAGCTGATGCTAGGTTCTCGGTCAGTAGGACATGTGTTTGAAAAAGGGTGACATACCTCATGTAACCACATCTAAAACTCTGCAGGGCAATTGAGTTGGTATTTGAATATGGATGCTTCCTAGAATCTGCAAATGAGTCAGATTGGGAAGGGATGAAATTAAAAATTGTCTGGCAACACAAGAAGGTACATACACACCAGCCTTGCATGATATGGTAGAGCTACTATCACAATTCTGTCAACTGAATCTGCCAGTTGGGCATATTCATGTGAAGAGGTTGTGTTAAGCTAGGCACCCTACTGCAAGTGCAAAGAATGAGACATGTGCTGATGATGTGCCTAATTTTGGCTTAGACATGAAATCATGCACTTTTTGCATCAAACTAGAGAAAGAGCCCAGAGTACATGTGATATTCATGTGACTTGATAACCTGAGAGCTCTAATACAGCATCTAGGCTTTAAGCACCAAGTCTAATAATCTAATAATTGACACTGTAACACAATCTAGAGGAGGTTAGTAGACTATACTAGCCCTCTACATTACAGTAAAGCATTGCCATGAGGGTCCTTGGTCAATAAAACAGGCCAGAAACCACTAATTCTGAATATAAAGGAATAGATATCAGCAGGATCCACAGTCTAAGTGCACTAGATTGTTCGCTTTGTGATCACATTGCATGATAATGCATCAATAGACTTAATGCCTCATGATTAATATCAAAAACTAGTACACGGTTGGAACTTGTTCCTATGTGGAGCTTTAAAGACACTCTCAGGTGAATATTACAGCCTTTCTAGGTGTACATGGAATGATTGATAGGCAACGGGTATGCAGGAAATTGATAATGACTCACAAGATCATACACAGGACAGAAGGGAATTGAATATGGCAGATGTCTAGACCATGACATCCACCAATCTGATGGTAGAAGCAGCTATACAGAAGTGAACCAGCAGAAAGGGAAACATACCCATATACAAAGCCAGTCCAGAACCAGTGGCTACATGGAAGTAGCTACATGGAAGGATCATTTGACCCAGCAATGCTCTGCACAGGGTCCAAAACACAATAAATTGACTGTTTGGTTACCAAATATACCCAACATGTCTAATTGCTATGTGGAATCAGACTTTTATGCACAAATGCATACAATTTATAACTTAAACTAGAACACACTTGTTTTATCTTTTATTTTGTTATTTCCAATTATCATTCTGTATATNAGATTGGTTTAGAGCTTTCTGCTTGTATTTCAGATCTGTTAGCCTTTGGTCCAGATTGAGTCACTTATTTTTCCCAGAACAAGTTGCATCCCAATTCCATAGCCTGGTCCAGGCTGAAATGTTTAGCAGCTCAGAGGTGTTGAATGAAAGATTTGCAGTGACTTGATTGACTTGGTGATTTCTGACTTATTCATAGAGAATGAGAGCTGATGCTAGGTTCTCGGTCAGTAGGACATGTGTTTGAAAAAGGGTGACATACCTCATGTAACCACATCTAAAACTCTGCAGGGCAATTGAGTTGGTATTTGAATATGGATGCTTCCTAGAATCTGCAAATGAGTCAGATTGGGAAGGGATGAAATTAAAAATTGTCTGGCAACACAAGAAGGTACATACACACCAGCCTTGCATGATATGGTAGAGCTACTATCACAATTCTGTCAACTGAATCTGCCAGTTGGGCATATTCATGTGAAGAGGTTGTGTTAAGCTAGGCACCCTACTGCAAGTGCAAAGAATGAGACATGTGCTGATGATGTGCCTAATTTTGGCTTAGACATGAAATCATGCACTTTTTGCATCAAACTAGAGAAAGAGCCCAGAGTACATGTGATATTCATGTGACTTGATAACCTGAGAGCTCTAATACAGCATCTAGGCTTTAAGCACCAAGTCTAATAATCTAATAATTGACACTGTAACACAATCTAGAGGAGGTTAGTAGACTATACTAGCCCTCTACATTACAGTAAAGCATTGCCATGAGGGTCCTTGGTCAATAAAACAGGCCAGAAACCACTAATTCTGAATATAAAGGAATAGATATCAGCAGGATCCACAGTCTAAGTGCACTAGATTGTTCGCTTTGTGATCACATTGCATGATAATGCATCAATAGACTTAATGCCTCATGATTAATATCAAAAACTAGTACACGGTTGGAACTTGTTCCTATGTGGAGCTTTAAAGACACTCTCAGGTGAATATTACAGCCTTTCTAGGTGTACATGGAATGATTGATAGGCAACGGGTATGCAGGAAATTGATAATGACTCACAAGATCATACACAGGACAGAAGGGAATTGAATATGGCAGATGTCTAGACCATGACATCCACCAATCTGATGGTAGAAGCAGCTATACAGAAGTGAACCAGCAGAAAGGGAAACATACCCATATACAAAGCCAGTCCAGAACCAGTGGCTACATGGAAGTAGCTACATGGAAGGATCATTTGACCCAGCAATGCTCTGCACAGGGTCCAAAACACAATAAATTGACTGTTTGGTTACCAAATATACCCAACATGTCTAATTGCTATGTGGAATCAGACTTTTATGCACAAATGCATACAATTTATAACTTAAACTAGAACACACTTGTTTTATCTTTTATTTTGTTATTTCCAATTATCATTCTGTATATAAAGAGCTGTACTTGTAGATGCAGGCTCAAGCACTGACTGGTACTTGCACCCTATAGCCTCATGCAGCGTTGATTTAGACCTCCATGCAGCTTCTTAGACCAAGTCTCTATGCACTTGCCAGTCAGTTGCTTCTAGTCGAGCCAAGATTCATATATCTCTTGCTTCACTGTATACATTTTATAACCAACCAATAAACCACTCATTTCAAAACCTATACTTTGTGACCCTTGAGTGCAACACTTGAGTCATCCTAACTAGAAGAGCCTTTGGACTCTACAACCTCATAACAACCTAAGCCAGTCAATTGAAAGTATAAAGAGTTCTGTCCCCTTTTTCACCCCAAATTGCACTTGAGATAGACTCAGTCTCCTAGTAGACCTATACAGTGCTTCATCACTCTTAGATGCCTCTATTGTGGGTTTTGGTGTGTGTTGTGTGTGTGTGTGTGAGTTTAGTGGCAGCTCTTAGTTGCAGAAGCCCTTTTAGGGAGCATTTTAGAGTGAAGATAGCATGTAGCAGTTCTTTATAGAAGACAGAGTTTCTGCCTCTTCACCGATTTGATAGGAGGTTGGAGTGAGAGGAACTTCAGATCAGGTAGAGGTAGTAGCATTTCAAGGCTGTTATGTTTTGAGCATTATTCCTTGGTTATTCTTCAGAAGATTTTATTGGAAGATTAGACAGAAATGTTCATTGAAAGTTAGCCTTAAGACAGAGGTGAACCAAATCAACACATACCGATGCCTCTTTTAAAGCCAGATGTGCTTCACCAAGTGCCATGACATGGGCCTATTCCAGTGTTCCAGGCAGTATTGAAACACATCTTTTCTGACAGACAAATTGGAGATGAATTTGATACAGTATTAGCCAATATTGTAGAGGTTTCTGGGTGTGATGGATTAAGTCATTGAAGATGCTCAAAAACCTATGCCTCTACTATGAAAACACAAGGCCTGTGGTGCCAAAATACTCTTGAAAAAGGTATATATATAAGTTCTTGATTCTCAGTTTTGTTTGCAAGTTGGTTCAGCATGATTCACTGTTACTGCAATGTTAAGAATAATTCTCAATGTCTCGCTTGGTAGTTCAGAGATGATTGCCTTCAAAACAAACTTCTCAGATCAAAAATGGGTGTTCATTTGTATAATATTTATCGGTTTTGTGGTTTTATTAATCACTTCGAAAGCAAATACTAGTATAGATTTCAACCAGAAACTGCCCAAAGAATAAACTTCTTCTAAGTGAGAACAAAGGTACCTCTTGTACCTGAATATAGCCCTCTTAGCTATGTTCTGCAATGATTCTCAAGAGGACAAATCTTCTAGACACTGCTAGCCTGAAACTCTCTCTGATTCACATTGAAACACCAGACTATACTGATGCATGTCAGCTACCCTCTTAGTAGACTGATACAATGTTTCTCTTATTGGAAAACACGCCTCTTGCATTAAAAACTAAGCTCTTCCTAGCTTTTATTTATATCTCTGGTTTGGGTTACAATTTCAGGTCTCAACTAGCCTGTGCCTCTTGCACAACTAAGTAAGCTAGGGCCCAAAGTAATTGAAAAATACTGATTGCCAGTAGCTCTTCTACCTGAACAACAACATCATACACTCTGGTAATCAGTGGGCAGTATCTCTCCTGCTTTCCACCTACAAAACACATCTCCTTATATACTCTACAACATAAATAATCTAACATATCTGTCACAAATAAAAATAAAACTGAGTTAGGTGATAAATATTATATAAACTGAGCTGTGTTTGGTAATTTCTCTGTCAGTGTCCAATTGTAGTCAGGCTTCATAGCCATAATCTCTTTTATTCTTTTTCTTTGATGATTGTGCTGTCTTCTGACACTAACCATTTGCAATTCTCTCTATCAAACAGCTCTCCTTCCAACTCTGTTTGAAAATATTATACTTCCATGCTGCTCTGCATGGTTCCTTCCTTCTCCATCTTCTATCATCTGCTCTATGGATGCACAATATGCTTCCTTTTTCGTGTCTAAAGTGTACGTGTAGGCTCGGCCATGCTGCCTTCTCGTCATACAGCTTTGTCTTCCATTCTTCTGTGATACAGACACCCTTCCAGTAGCCGATCATCTATTTCATTCTTCAATTTGACAGTCAGTATCTCAAGTATCCCTCACCGCTAATTTGTCATTCTCTATTTCATATCCGTTTTCTCAATAATATTTTCGTATGTGTATCATTGAAGGCTTTTATTCTTCCTTCAAGTTGGGTATAGATTGGAAATATTGTTAAAAGTGAAAATATTCCCTTTGGTATGCTTTCGATAGAGAAGTATTATGTAGTGTTATTCCCTACAGGTTTCGGGATGCTCCTCTGTGTTCAGATTCACCATTTATTTTCATACTAGCAGTGGCCAGGTACCCTTGTATGGCCTACCATCAACCATTACTCTGCTAATATTTTATATCCTTCTCTACTACTCGCTTTGACTAGCTGCTCAGGGCTCACACTAGTCCTCAATTCCCTTATCTATGTCCTTTTCAGCCATAAAAGTGCAAAATATTCTCTATTTGCATGCGAAATAAAAGGTAAAAGTTATGCATATCATCGTATTGACCTGAGAGTCAGGGAATGAGGAATCATAGTGTGGGTTGCCAGCCAAAGGACTTGCAGGCTCTGTGATTTGACCTTGACCATTATTTCTGCCTGGCACTCATTTGATTCTATCATCTCTGTGTCTCTGATATGGCCAAGAGAATCACTTCTTTTTCTAGCTCAAATTCGGTCTTTCCCTACCCCAGAACACAGCAGATCAACATTGCTATTCAGTCTCCAAGTCCCAAGAATAGGGCAACAGTGGTAAAGTTGCAGCTTGAAAAGATGATAAACGCCAATGAGATGTGTCAACAGTGGTATTTGATAACATCTGAAGAAATACAATCATCATTCTGCTTAAATTTGGCCAAATATGGTGGGAAACTTGGAAAGAAAAAATTCTAGAGTAGGTGGTCCATGCATTGTTCCATTTTCTTGCCCTGAAAGTTTCCTGCATTCTCCTCTTTCTTCTGAACCACCATCTCCCCTTGTTCTTCCCACCTCAAGCCTGAGTTAGTCTGGGTATAAGATTCCATTGATAGACTTGGTTTTAGTGTGCTGTCATAATATTCCATGCATTCTCTGTGCTGATGGACCTTCTACAGCTACAGTTTCAACCAAAAAAAAGAACCAAAGATATGATCATGGTCCTATTGATGTTGATGAGAACCTCCACAAGATATGTGTATCTACATTCATTCCCTTTTACTGCACTGAATTACTACTATAGTAGCCCCACAACATTAACTCCATCATCAGTGAGTTTACACCCTTTCTTGTTTACTCATTCCATGTTGCTAACTTCCATACATGCTTATGCAGCACAAGACCCATGTAAAGGTCAGCAACGGTGCCACCCTGAAGGGGGTGGGAGGCAGGGTTGTGAGGCATATAATGATATTTGGTAGGTTTACTTCTCAGACTTGGGTCACAACAGCGTCCTGAAGTANACATCAAGAATAATTCTCAATGTCTCGCTTGGTAGTTCAGAGATGATTGCCTTCAAAACAACTTCTCAGATCAAAAATGGGTGTTCATTTGTATAATATTTATCGGTTTTGTGGTTTTATTAATCACTTCGAAAGCAAATACTAGTATAGATTTCAACCAGAAACTGCCCAAAGAATAAACTTCTTCTAAGTGAGAACAAAGGTACCTCTTGTACCTGAATATAGCCCTCTTAGCTATGTTCTGCAACGATTCTCCACTGCTAGCCTGAAACCCTCTCTGATTCACATCAAAACACCAGTCTATACTGATGCATGTCAGCTACCCTCTTAGTAGACTGATACAATGTTTCTCTTATTGGAAAACACGCCTCTTGCATTAAAAACTAAGCTCTTCCTAGCTTTTATTTATATCTCTGGTTTGGGTTACAATTTCAGGTCTCAACTAGCCTGTGCCTCTTGCACAACTAAGTAAGCTAGGGCCTGAAGTGATTGAAAAATACTGATTGCTAGTAGCTCTTCTACCTGAACAACAACCTTATACACTCTGGTAATTGGTGGGCAGTATCTCTCCTGCTTTCCACCTACAAAACATGTCCTCTTATATATTCTACAACATAAATAATCTAATATATCTGTTACACATACAAATAAAACTGGGTTGAGTGCTAAATGTTATACAACCTGAGCTGTGTTTGGTAATTTCTCTGTCACAGTGTCTGATTGTAGTCAGGCTTTGTAGCTATAAACTCTTTTATTCCTTTTCAATGTCAATTGCACAGTCTCCTGATGCCAATCATTTGCAATTTTCTCTCTCAAATGGCTCTCCTTCCAACTCCATTTGCAAATATTATACTTCCATGCCACTCCACATGGTTCCTTCCTTCTCTGTCTACTGTCATCTGCTCTGTGGATGTGTAATATGCTTTTATTTTCATGTCTAAAGTGTACACATAAGCTCAGCTGTGCTATCTTCTCATCATACAGCTTTGTCTTCCACTTTTCTGTGATACAGGCACCTTCCCAGTAACTGATCATCTGTTTCATCTAATTTGATTATCAGTATCTTGAGTATCCCCTACTGATAATTTGTCCTTCTCTGTTTCATATCTGTTTCTTGTTAATATTCTGGTTGGTGTATCATCAAAGGCTCTTATTCTTCCTTCCAATTGGGTGTGGATTGAAAATATTATTAAAAGTGAAAATATTCCCTTTGGTATGCTTTCAATAGAGAGATATGATGTGGTGTTATTCCCTACAATTTTTGGGATGCTTCTCTGTATTCAGATTTGCTGTTGATTTTCATACTAGCAGTGGTCATGTACCCCTGTATGGCCTACTACCAACCATTACTCTGCTAATATTTTGTATTCTTCTCTACTGCTTGCTTTAACTAGCTGCTCAGGGCTCACACTATTCCTCAATTCCCTTGTATATTTCATTTTCAACCATAAAAGTGCAAAATATTCTCTATTTGCATGTGAAATTAAAAGTAAAAGTTATGCATATCACCAGCATAGACTCTAGGTCAATAAGATGTTGAACTCAACAGACACAAATTCAATGCCTAGCCCAAGTAACCAAGTTAGTATAGCTACTGAAGTATACAAAGAATACTTGCCTAGCCCAAATGACCAAGAGGTCAAGATGGGGAACTAGGTTACAGAGGTCTGGTATAAGTACAATGAGTCCATCTCAGTGAGAATAACTAATGAGAATAGAAGAGTGATCTGGAAGGAGATCTGGGTGGAATGGAATATTCTGAGGAAGAGTGGCTGTGGTAGTATAAATAAAATAAGTAATCAGATAAATAGATAAGAGATAAAAGATAAGATAAGAGAACTTAGAAGAAAAGAGAAAGGAAAAGCTACACTCCATCACAGATATGTCATTTCTGTTCATTCTTCTGATCAGTACTAGGCTAATCTCAGCAGTGGAGTCAGAAGGATTCTAGATGTATATATTTCTTATCAAGTTTGTTCCCTTTGGGGACTCCACACATTCTTCACACTGTAACTAGGCACCATGTCCAACAAGAAGCAGGCAAACTGACAGCAGTCTGGTCATAATGTACCCTAAAGATAGAACTTCAAAATTAAGAGTCAATACTCCCATTCTAGCCAGACTCAAGAATTGAGCAGATCAGAGTCACAAGCATCAATGTATCAATCATGAAAGCTGGTTTATTTCTGGCCTTGAAACAAACTGATACTATCTTCTACCTCTCATTTTTCCACTGAAGGCCCAGAAAGAGCTGGGGTCCAAGTGGTGTCATCCTTTTAGGGGCTTTAGAAGATTTTTGTGTGTGTCACTGCTCTTTAGAATTACAGTACAATATGTGTAGTCTATAGAAGGCAATGGAAAACATTTAAGTTTCTCATCAAAGCAAGAGCAGCATCTTTCATTAATCTGTGGAGATTTTGATGTAATGATACTAATTGATTTTGTTACTACTGGGGATGTTTGCTTCATCATGGATGAAATAACCACCACATTAGAAGCTTTCCAGATTCATGTCATTACTCCTTACATGACATCTTGATAGAATTCAAATTTTGCCACAGAGAAAATTTTATTGAAGCATATAAAGAGCAAGGCTNTTAAACATCACAACACACACCAAATTGTATGAATGTACACTCTTACTTTTATTACTGTTGTTCTCTATATACATGTACTTGAATACCATTGCATGTTTCTGAATTATTGCATTGGGAAAGGGTACCAGTAGAGTTTTTCTGTTGGACAGCTCATGATTTGAAGGTCCTGATCAAAATCATTAAGTTGAGTTGTGTCCAGCTCATTTTCTGGTCAATTTCTCTGGTCCTTGCTATGCAAAGGAAAACATTTTTGAGGTCCTAATGTATGTCAATTGCCTTCAACAACATTGTTGAGCTTGGTTGGGTGACAATATCAGCCCTTACACCTGAAAATTTCCTCACTGGAGTAGTGCTACTGCCAGCACTTGCCTGACCTGCCATGCTTTCTTGGGTACTTGAAAAGGAGGTAGTTGTTTAAAATAGCACAGATCTTTTCTCATACCTTGAGCTTCAATGAGAAAGCCATAGTCTTTTGACATGTTATTTCTGTTCATCCTTCTGATACTAGGCTGATCTCAGCAGTGAAGTCAGAAGGACTCTAGATGTACATATTTCTAATCAAGTTCATTCTCTTTGAGCACTCCACACATCCCTCACACTGTAACTAGCCACCATGTCCAACAAGGAGGTAGGCAAACTGACAGCAGCCTGGTCATGATGTATCCTGTGTATCCTAAAGATAGAACTTCAAAAATCCCCATTCTAGCCAGACTCAAGAATTGAGCAGATCAGTAGAGATCAGAAGCCTCAATATATCAATCATGACAGCCAGTTTATTTCTGACGTTGAAACAAACAGACACTACCTTCTGTCTCTCATTTTTCCACTGGAGGCCCAGAAAGAGCTGATGTCCAAGTAGTGTCATCCCTTTGGGAGGCTTTAGAAGATTTTTATATGTGTCACTCCTCTTCAGGATTACAGTACAATACGTGTAGTCTACAGAAGGCAATGGCAAAGGTTCAAGTTTCTCATCAAAGCAAGAGCAGCATCTTTCATTAATCTGTGGAGATTTTAATGTAATGATACTGATTGATTCTGTTGCTACTTGGGATGTTTGCTCCATTATGGATGAAATGACTACATTAGAGGCTTTCCAGATTCACCTCATCACTCCTTACATGACATCTTGATAGGATTCAAATCTTGCTATAGAGAAAATTTAATTGAAGCATATAAAGAGCAAGGCCTAGTCCATTGCACTCTAGCACTGTGACTGTATACTATGTCCAACTCTACTATAACAGAAGATATTGTATGTTTCAATACAGTCACCCTTATTCTGGTGCAGCCAATAGTGAATCTCACTGTATGTTTTCTCTTCTTGTTTATTTCCTCTTTCTTAGCATTCCTCTATTGCTCTAGGTTATGCTTTATGTTTACGGTAAAGTTGAACTCTTCAGCACAGTTGCTATAGGCATCTGACATGTAACCCATGTGAGGCATCTACACCATCCTGTTTATCATTTCACTCCACATTCTCATCTGCCAACAAGACCACCAAAACCAAGCACTTTATATATTCTTCACAATAGGGCTTTTTATCCCTGACAAGTGCATTCAATGTTGTGAATACTTTTCTNGGGTTTGCCATGACTGAGGGTGTTCTTGTTTTATTTAGTTGCTTTGATATAGTTCTGCCATTATACTTAGTGTAAGCACCCTTCCTTCATATGTTTGGAATTACTAGCTAATCCACTTGAGATAGGATTATGGTAGATTTGATGCTGGTAAGTCCTTTATAGTAATCCTACCACATTTATTTCCAACTCATTTTAAAATCTGTTCAGCTTCACTGCTGCTATGTGATCTGGGGCTCATCCAAATGGATTGCATTTCCAATGATCTTTGTCATGGTTTCACTATCTAGTAGGTCTTCTCTCAATTTGACTGTGTTACTGGGCTCATTCTGGAACTGGTACCAGTCTGTGAAATTGTTGCCTCTGCATTTGGAACTATTGGTATCAGTAACTATACTAATCCTGCAAATCAGAGGCTTTATACCCAGGGCAGTATTATAGATGAAGCTTTCTGGTTGGCAAATATGGGTGTCAATATCATTTTGACATTACTCACAGGTCAGTTCTGTCTAATGTGTGAAAACCAGACAGAGTTAAACACACTTGTAGCTGGTCATATTTGGTGGATCAGCCATGAGGCACAGAAACATATGGGTCCTGCAATTAGAACCAATTATCACACAATTGTAGCAATCATATGGGTCCNACTGTTGAATATACAAGCATGAACCAAGCTCTCTCAAGTCTTCACTTTGCTAATAGTGCTAGTCCAGAATCTGGGAACTTAAATGCCAGATCACATGTATGGACAGTTGACATTAAGGCCAGCTCATCAGCAGAGAGAATTTCAAACCTGAGAGAGGAAAAGACTACATAGACTATCTTACTATGTATTATGATGTGAATACAGTTTACTTCCAACTTTGGCCAATTTTGAAAATGATTAGAGTGTATTTGATCATATATATATGAGATTTCACGTGTAGAAACAGAGCTCCACTTTGTACATCTCTGGAAACTTACAAGCCTCCAATCATAAAATTCATATGAAAAATAGTTCTCGGGGTTTTCTTCAGCTATGTGATTTTTTGTGTGCAGGGTGGCTTGGCAACACAGCAACAATGCAGTTGTCACTGGCACAGACCATTGCTTTCCTTGCCACCAAAGAAAATAGATTGTCTCATGGAGACAAACAAGAAGTTGTTGGCAGCATATGTGAAGGTGCAGGATAGATTTGCAGGCATTTTGGCAAAAGGGTTGAGTGTTGACACTGGCAGTGAGCAAATGGTTTGACACATACGTACTTGTAAATTTTAAACTGATCTTCTGTGAAATTTGTATGAAAAAAAATCAAAATTCTGTATGGACAAAACCTGTATATATGCAATCAAATACACTCTATTATACATTTTTCAAGGCAAAAAGTGTAGGTACTATATGATTTATGTTGAAAGCCTTTTTCAGTAATATTGTTCCCAGTATATTAGCATTCTATGGCTGACTATCATTGGATATAGTATACATATTACAGATACTAAGTTGTTCATCCTCCTACCTATTCAACAAAATTACAATTTACTAGAAGTACTTACCCTCAAGGTGAGATAAATTACTGCCTTCAGTGGCCTTTGCTGCTTCTTCCTGTCTTCTTCTGTGTGCTAGGTGTTTGAGGATGTGAAGACATGGGTGCATTGACAAAAGTGACATAAGACACAGAAGACTGCCATGTATAATCATCCCCAGCAAACCTTTAGAATGTTCTGACAGAATCCTTCCTTTTCTGTAAAAGCTCCCATGGCTCAATGTGTGACAGTGACAGTGACTTAATGGTGACAGAATGTCTGAGTCTCAGTCAATTTTTTTCTTGCTTTGAACGTTCTGCCAGCAGCATGAAGATGCAGATGTAAGTACAATAAGGCATGGCAGATGATGCTGGGATTGCCAATAGTGAGGACACCCATCTCAACTGATCAAAACACTCACTTACAAGTTACCTCTCAGCCAGTCACATCTGAAATCATGGTTCTAACTGCTCATTCAACCACTTGACTACTCTGGAACCCCTTCACACTATGGTCAGAGTCCTTCTCTCTGCCTACTTTACTCTCTGTCTTGACACTGGATCAGGCTCACTTGCAAGCTGTCCAAAATGGCTCAAAAGATGTCTATCATTGTATTAGTGCACCTTCCCTCAGGAGGAAATCCTAATGTCCTAGAGTCACGATTCTAGCTTTACCTGCTTATAAACATGTTTATGTATATGGCTCCCATAGTATTCTGAAGCACAAGGGTTTACCTAGAGTTTGTATGCTGCCTTTTCAGGCTCTCAAACTCAGTTGGTCACCACAACCCAGACTCGAGCACATTGCATAGCCATACCTGTACTTGTAACACTGCTCACCAACTACCTCACCAACAATTTTCACAAAGCTACCAAACACACCTTCCTTACCCAAGCAACTTGAAGCCTTTAGCAATGGCAATGACAAAAGCATCACTTTCTAAGACAAGTTATTCATGCAGCTCAAACACTGATCTCTGGTATCAAAGACTAATCCAGTTTATCAATCCAGAGCAAAGGAAGAGAGATGCATTCAAGCATAAGGTTCTTGTGAAGCAGTTATGTGCTGAGAGGCCAGTTAGAGAGGAAGAGATAAGGAAGAGGGCTGAGGAGGTGCAAAGAGGGAGAAAGAGGTGGAGAAGATAGAACAGTTGAGCAGATCAGTTTTAGAAAAAGGAGGTAAGCATACCCACACAAGTTCATGCCATCGAATTGGAACCCAGCTGGTCCCAAATTGCACCAGAGAGCTACCATCTCAACCCCTCTTCACACACATATTATATATAACCCCCAGGCCCACATAATTTGCATTAGGACATCTTTCTCAGCTACAGACCTGAAAACATTACTGGCGCTAGTGTTCACCAAGCCAACTATGCAAGCCAATTCAATAATGTATAATGATGTTCAATTGTTTGTTCTCTCACCTATTTGACCTAAATACCAGACCTTGAATTGGAAGTGGAGGACCAACAAGGAGGTGAATTGATAAGGAGATGAATTAATAGAGTGCTTTTGGAACTATAGTATCTCAGTTTGTTAAGAGAGATGATGAGGATAGGAAGATGTTGATTCATTGGGTAGTGTTTGTGCAGAGATGCTTGGAGAAGATAAGAGGAAAGTGGGGTGAAGCCCTGGGGTTGGTCTTGGTAGTGGCTGCTATTTATTGGGGCCTGCTCACCTTTTTTTATTTATTCATTGGACAGCATTTATGCAGGGGTGTATAAGAGAGAAGTGGTTTGAGTTATTTTGAAGGTATCATGGTTGAGATTTAATTTAAATGCCATGACACATTCCAAATTTTATCAATGTACACTCTTACTTCTATTATTGTTGCTCTCTATATATGTACTTGAATACCACTGCATGTTCCTGAATTATTGTGTTGGGAATGGGTACTAGTGGAGTTTTTCTGTTAGACAGCTTGTGATTTGGAGGTCCTGATTGAAATCATTGAGTTGAGTTGTGCCCAGCTTTTCTGGTCAATTTCTCTCATAGTATGCAAAGAAGAGCATTTTTGAGGTCCTGACATATGCCAATTGCCTTTAACAGTGTTGTTGAGCCTCACCAGGTGACAATATCAGCTCTTATGCCCAACACCCTCCTCAGTGGAGTAGCACTACTGCTAGTGCTTGCCTGGCTTGTTATGCTTCCTTGGGAATGAAAAGGAGATAGTTATTTATAGTAGCACAGATCTTTTTCTCATACCTCAAGCTTCAATGAGGAAGTCATCATTTTTTGATATTGTGGTGCTGCAATGACTCTCATCACAGTGGGTAGAACCCTCTGCACTCAAGTCAGGAAAGTGGTAAGGAAAGGGGTGATCTGGTGAAGATGCTCAAAATGCCTATGCCTCTATTATGAAAACACAAGACCTATGGTGCCAAAATACCCCAAAAAAGGTGTTTAAGTTCTTGATTCTCAGTTTTGTTTTGCAAGTTGGTTCAGTATGGTTCACTGTTACTGCAATGTTAAGAATAATTCTCAGCATCTCACTCAGTAGTTCAGAGATGAATGCCTTCAAAACAAAAACAACTTCTCAGATTGAGATTTGTGTTTGTGTTTGTAAATATTTTCTTGAGTATGTGGTTTTATTAATCCCTTTGAAAGCAANATGTCGTTCATTTGTCACAACACAGTTTAGGATCTCCATGAGTGGTTCAATTGGGTTGCAGAGTTGGATCAAAGTGTTTCTGATCTGTGTAAAGAAGATCCAATATTTGTTACCAGTATCATCTCGATCGGCCATTTGCCAGAGTTCCATGCCACAAAATTCTGTATGGCATTCATCTCACCAAGTACATTTATGACAAGCTTCTGAGCAAAAGGAAATTGGAGTGGAATGAGGGGCGAAGGAAGTCGATTGTGGAAACTTTGCATATAGGTCCAATGCTTCTAAAAAGTCAACAATAGCAGGTTGCTTCTTATAGTTGTGTCCGAGTTCTTGAGCTCTATAGCAAATATAATCCTTTTTGGTTTCTATTAGGTCAAGAACTGTTTTTGCAAAGCAAGTTAATGCAAACAGTTTTGAATCAATAGATGGATTATTATTTAGAAGCTCAATCTGGAATTTCATTTCCTTGAGCATAGGAATCATTGTTGGATCATACTGAGCCTTCAGAATCTGGGCCTGGATTTTGGCTTCTATAAATCGTGACCATCTCCTTTGGGCACAACTATGGTCAGATTTGTGAGGTTGTTTGTTCTTGAACCTATTAATAGGATTACAAGGAACTGTTGACTCTGAAGTTTCAGTTGGAATGACATCTCATACCTGGTTAGGGTACTTGTGTTTCATAAGATGTTTTCCAGATGGAAGATTACTGAATATATGCTCAAATGATTCTGACGGTGAAGATGCTCAAAAACCTATGCCTCTACTATGAAAACATGAGGTCTGTGGTGCCAAAATACCCCTGAAAAGGTATATATAAGTTCTTGATTCTCAGTTTTGTTTGTGAGTTGGTTTGGCATGGTTCACTGTTACCACAACGTTAAGAATAATTCCCAATGTCTTGCTCAGTAGTTCAGAGACAATTTCCCTTCAAAACAACTTCTCAGATTGAGATTGGTGTTTGTTCTGTATAATATTTATGGGTTTATAGTTTTATTAATCACTTCAAAGCAAATACTGGTATCAATATTCGACCAGAAACTGCCCAAAGAATAAACTTCTTCTAAGCAAGAACAAAGGTACCTCTTGTACCTGAATATAGCCCTCTTAGCTATGTTCTGCAACAATTCTCAAGAGGACAAATCTTCTAGACACTGCTAGCCTGAAACCCTCTCTGATTCACATCAAAACACTAGACTATACTGATGCACATCAGCTACCCTCTTGGTAAACTGATACAATATTCTGCTTATCAGAAAACACGCCTCTTGCATTAAAAACTAAGCTCTTCCTAGCTTTTATTTATATCTCTGGTTTGGGTTACAATCTCAGGTCTCAACTAGCCTGTGCCTCTTGCACAACTAAATAAGCTAGGGCCCGAAGTGGTTGAAAAATACTGATTGCCGGTAACTCTTCTACCTGAACAACAACATCATACACTCTGGTAATTGGTGGGCAGTATCTCTCCTGCTTTCCACCTACAAAACATGTCCCCTTATATACTCTACAACATAAATAATCTAATATATCTGTCACACATACAAATAAAACTGAGTCGGGTGCTAAATATTATACAAACTGAGCTGTGTTTGGTAATTTCTCTGTCACAGTGTCCAATTGTAGTCAGGCTTCATAGCTATAATCTTTTTTATTCTTTTTCTATAATGATTGCGCAGTCTCCTGACACTAATCGTTTGCAATTTCCTCGATCAAACAGCTCTCCTTCCGACTCTGTTTGAAAATATTATACTTCCATGCTACTCCGCATGGTTCCTTCCTTCCCCATCTATTGTCATCTGCTCTGTGGACACGTAATATGCTTCCATTTCTCCTCTAAAGTGTACGTGTAAGCTTAGCCATGCTATCTTCTTGTCATACAGCTTTGTCTTCCGCTTTCCATGATACAGGCACCTTTTCGGTAACCGATCATCTATTTCATTCCTCTAATTTGATTATCGGTATCTCAAGTATCCCCTACTGATAATTTGTCATTCTCTGTTTCATATCCGTTTCTCAGTAATATTCTCATTGATGTATCATCAAAGGCTTTTATTCTTCCTTCAAGTCAGGTGTGGTTTGAAAATATTGTTAAAAATTAAAATATTCCCTTTGGTATGCTTTCAATAGAGAGGTGTGATGTGGTGTGTTTCCCTACAGGTTTTGGGATGCTCCTCTGTGTTCAGATTCGCTGTTTATTTTCATACTAGCAGTGGTTGGGTACCCTTGTATGGCCTACTGTCAACCATTACTCTGCTAATATTTTGTATCTTTCTCTACTACTCACTTTGACTAGCTGCTCAGGGCTCACACTAGCCCTCAATTCCCTTGTATATGTCATTTTCAACCATAAAAGTGCAAAATATTCTCTATTTGCATGCAAAATAAAAGGTAAAAGTTATGCATATCAACGGACACTACATAGGAGGTGTTCTTTTAACATGGTTTTCTGATTGAGAAAACACTGAATCTTCTTGCAAAGAGAATTTTTATAAAACCATATATAAATTCTAAATTTAAATTATGTCCCCTCAACAAGAATATGCCTGGAGAATACTAAATTTTCAGTAGCAAAACATATAGAATTTTCAAATTCTGAGAATTAATAGATAATATAATATATTAGAATAATTTCCATACTGAGCAAACATTAAATTTTCTCTGGTTGAAAATGCTCAGAAAATGCTGATAAGATAAGATAAAAATTCCATATTTTCTATTGTGGGAAAGTCAGAGAAAACACTAGGAAAACACTAGGAAAATAGTAGGAAAATCATGTGAAAACACATAGTTTTCATATAGTTTTCCTTTTGTATTTAACATGTTTCCTTTGATATAAAATTCAAAATCTTATATTTGTTTTTTAAATGTTTTCTCACTATTCTATAAGGCAGAAAATTTAGTATATTTGTAATCAGAAAATTAAAGGATAATTCTATAATTTCATTATTATAAAATAATCAAAAAACACAGACTCTTCTGGAAATTAAAATCCAAAGTATGCTTGCTGTTTTCAATATGTGATGATAACTTGAAACTAATAGAATTTTCTGAGTGTTGTCTGGAAGCAAATATATAGCAGTATTCTGAGTGTATTTCCTTTGTATTAATAGCATAAAAAGAACACCTTGTACATAGTGGGAAAAATATCTTCTATATTTATTTCCTTCTGGGTAATTGGAGGGGTTTTAGGAGGAATTTTATCCATTTGGACAATTTCAAAGGTTTGGCCAACTTGAAAATCTCCATGGAGAAAAGCATATGCCTTCTCATCAATAGGAAGGCATACTAGTACTGCCTTTTGGAGAATTTTCTGTTTAGCAAAGGAATGAGAATGCATCTTGTAGCACTGTTTGCAAATATACCAGGTTTTGTGATTTCATCCAGTAATAAAGATACCATAAATGGTCTTGTCTGGACTGGTGCAGAAATGATTGACACATTTGACCAGAACTTTGCCATCATTGGAAGATTTTTCCTTTTTTAGAGATTGAGGTTCTTCCTTTTGAGGCAAATCTGTAATTTCAGCTATCATGACTAAGATTGCTCCATTAGGCTTTTTCCCTTTTCCTTTCTTGTTTGACTTCTTCTTGTTATTCTTCTTCCCATTAGATTTTTGTTGACTTTGTTGGGGTTGTGCAGGCTGTTTGCCTTTGTTTCCTTGGTTCCCAGAGTTCTGGTTTTGATTATTACCAGGGTTTGGATTAGGGTTGCATGGATGGAACTTTTTCTGTCTATTCCAATTCAGGCTCTTCCCAGTGTAACGTTGAACACTAGAGATCTGAGTGGCATAAGTGGTGACCCCATCCATGTGTCGTCTATTATATTCCTGTTTAATGAAAGGAAGGATATTGTCGAAAGTAAGATTCTTCCCTTTGTTGGAGACAAACATCTGGGTGCAACACATTGTCTGATGAGATTGGCACTATGATCAGGATTTTGGCCTTCAGCAGTGCATGCCATTACAAGACCTTGAAAGAAGGTAAATACTTCCAGGAGACTAGGTACATTGTATTCAGCTTTCAAAGTGTCCCATGTTTCTTTAGCAGTAGTTTTGATAATCCACTGCAAAGTAGGACTCAATTTAAGTTGAAAGAGGCCAAGAGCTTGAGCATTAGATGATTTCCATTCTTTGATGAGTTTCAGATCAGGTGCAATGGCAGTATCTCCAGTGCCGACAGTCTGAGGCATTGTATTAGTAAGGGCATATGCTGCTTTAGCTAAATTAAAGTATGCCAAGACCTTGCGCTTCCATTCTCTGAAATCGTCACCATTAAAGATTGGAATAATAGATAATCCTGATGTATTGCCAATAGAAGAATCATATACAGAAACCGGTTCAAGTATTTCCAAAGGATGGTAACTATAAACCAGAATGCCAACACCATTCTCTGAGTTTCGAATTCGGACAGTGTTGTCAGCAAGAGAGACTTGGGGGATAGGACATTGTTGGTTGGAGTTAGACATTGTTATCGATAAAAGGCTATAGAAAAGGAGGGTGTAAGTGCTGGTTTGACTTTTAGGTAAATGGAGCCTTTATCGACAAGAATGCTAATGAATCCTCATACGTTTGGTCAATGGTGTTTCCTTCATGACATCCAGTCTCATCACCTGGACTGACATGGCTGTTAACAGTATATACAATATCTGATTGCAATAGAAAGTCTAAATAAGGTTTGATTTTAAGGATCCTGATCTGCCAGATCCATCAAATCCTTAAGAAGATGTTTAAGGGACTTATAGGCAATCAGGGGGCATTATTTATGAAAATGATATGTAATTATATAAATGACCCCTTCCACAGATGAAGGCTTTAGCACAAGGCTGTTCTATCTAGGTGCCAGAACCCAGTTGTGAGACCCTCCAGCTCACTGGGATGACTACTGGTTTATTGCTAAATGAGCTAACCCATGTTCCAATTAAGGAAATAAGGCTAACAGTTGGTTCTGCCTGTAATCTGGGTAATTCTGAATACAGGGGAATGAATTTTGTATATATGTTAGAAGCCACTTTACTAGGCTTAAAGTCTACTAAGAAGGAAAAAGAAACTTGACCATTCCTCCAAGCAAATCAAAGACCATCTAGAACCTGTGATTATGGTCTAATGCCAGTTAAGGCGTTGACTACACAGGTACCTCTTGCAAGATCTCAGGTTACAAGCACTTGACAAGAGTAATGGTCCCATCCATCATTGACCAATGTGAATGAGGGTCCATTAACATGTTTGTCGATGCAGGGCCCATAACCTGTTGAGACAGAACAGAGACATAAAGCGCAGTGGAGTGTGCTCAACTCACATTTGTACAAGAGCTTGCTAGAACCTTGAGGGTTGTAGAGGTGCAATGTGCAGAGTAGTCAATGTAAATTGAACTGAGGAATGTAGTTACATACATGCTTGCTTTTATACTACTCTAAAAGATAAGTTCCATGGATAAACAGTGAAACCTAGTAAGCTATAAATGTAAGCTACTGAATACTTGTGAGACAAAGTATCCAAGAATAATGNGGTCAACGGTGTTTCCTTCATGTCATCCGGTCTCATCACCCAGACTGACGTAGCTGTAAACAGTATTTACAAGATCTGATTGCATATGAAAGTCTAAATAAGGTTTGATTTTAAGGATCCTGATCCGCCAGATCCATCAAATCCTTAAGAAGACGTTTAAGGGACTTATAGGCAATCAGGGGGACTATTTATGAAAAAGATACGTAATTATATAAACGACCCCTTCCATAGATGAAGGCTTTAGCACAAGGCCGTTCTATCTAGGTGCCAGAACCCAGTTGTGAGACCCTCCAGCTCACTGGGATGACTACCGGTTTATTGCTAAATGAGCTAACCCATGTTCCAGTTAAGGAAATAAGGCCAACAGTTGGTTCTGCCTGTAATCCGGGTAATTCTGAATACAGGGGAATGAATTTTGTATATATGTTAGAAGCCACTTTACTAGGCTTAAAGTCTACTAAGAAGGAAAAAGAAACTTGACCATTCCTCCAAGCAAATCAAAGACCATCTAGAACCTGTGATTATGGTCTAATGCCAGTTAAGGCGTCGACTACACAGGTACCTCTTGCAAGATCTCGGGTTACGAGCACTTGACAAGAGTAATGGTCCCATCCATCATTGACCAATGTGAATGAGGGTCCATTAACATGTTTGTCGATGCAGGGCCCATAACCTGTTGAGACAGAACAGAGACATAAAGCGCAGTGGAGTGTGCTCAACTCACATTTGTACAAGAGCTTGCTAGAACCTTGAGGGTTGTAGAGGTGCAATGTGCAGAGTAGTCAATGTAAATTGAACTGAGGAATGTAGTTACATACATGCTTGCTTTTATACTACTCTAAAAGATAAGTTCCATGGATAAACAGTGAAACCTAGTAAGCTATAAATGTAAGCTACTGAATACTTGTGAGACAAAGTATCCAAGAATAATGTGTCTTGGAGAGACACAATACAATTGTCTGACAGTAGAAGAAGCTATACATGTGTTCTACATGAGTTCTACTGTATTGTACATGAGGCTACAATACTCCTACTGGATGAGAGAGCACTCTTATGACTATAGTGCAAGCTCTGGAGAAGCTCAGGAACATACTTTGTAAGTTCCATAGTTAATCACAGATGCAAGTAATACAATAACTAATCTATCTAGTTTAGTATAGTACAGGTACAGTGCTTCAACAGATGTCATTGTGTCTCCCATCATATGCAGGACAGATTACTCCCGAAGTTGATGGAATGACATAAGTATAGGGGTGCCAACAGCTCGGCTCGAGCCGTGGCTTGAGCCAGACCAGAGCTGAGCCAGTATGAACTGCTCTGCTTAATGGCTCTAGCTGAGCTGTTTAGACAAGTTGCTCCAAGTTGCTTCAGGCAGCTAAGCCACCAGCTTAGCTGGTTACTTTTTAGAGGGCCCAAAGTATGATTTTGTACTGTCTCAACCTCAGAAAAAAACAAAAATCTGGAGTGGGATGGACCAGTAAGGGCTGGGGGTACTATATAGTTACACAGCCACCCATTTGGTGGCTTTGGTAACTGCCATACTGCACACAACAACCACGATGATGACCTTGACAGCATAAAAAGTCCATTTCTGGTGACCAACACTCTTTCCTGACATTGTACATTCCTTTGCCATCATTTATCAGTGACATGCTTATAATTCTATGCTTTAGTTGTTCTCTAATCCAGTTTTCAAGATGTCGACAGCTATTTGGATTGGGCAAAGGGTCAAAAGTATGCCATATAACTTCTTTTCCTTATTATTGGTCCTTATTTTCATTTCATCTAGACCAGTGAGGTCAAGAACATTATCTGATTGAGCTGTTTGCAATTCTCCTACTCCAAACCCTGATCCTTTGTGTCCCACAGCCCTCTAGTCAACTAAGATCAACTATCATTGTAAACTATATACAAAGAGAATGAACCCTTTGCATTCCTCAGCCACTTAGAATATCCATACAATCTCATTTCCTTACATTGCCAAAACTCCACTTGAGCTATTGGCTTAGCTACTTGGAACAGCTCAAGCTGTTGAGCTGTTTGGGCAAACAGCTCACCGAGCCGATAGCACCAGAGCCAAGCCTGAGCTGAGCTGTTGGCACCTCTACATAAGTATGAGAACCAGATCATCCTGCTGTCTTTTTCGCTGTCCCAAATTGGAAAGCATTTCTGATAAATGCACTTTAACGTCAGAGAAGAATCATTTGTGGAATGTCAGAACAAATGACAACACCTGCCTTGCTTCCTTCCCCTTGTGCTACAGCAATAGGCTAATAGCGAGACCCATGATATCTCAAAATTTACTCATCTTCTTTACTCCTAACAACTGACGACTCATGATGATAAACTTACGACTGACAATGCCAACAAACTTACTCACCTTGCTCTCCACCCCCTTACACACTTGCCTATGCCTTTGCTGCTCCACTTTCTATCCCTTCTCATTCCCAGAATCATTTCTTACACTTGATTGTATGAGACAGTTTAGGTCATCAGCTACTGCATTACCAAAAAGAATAAGCTTGACTTCTACCTCAAAGGTGGAGTAATATATTGTTGTTTGCCTCCTCTTTTCACATATACCTATGAGCTTTGGAACCCATAACTTTGTCACAGAGATGCTTGCTTCACTCACATATCTACTCAGTCACAGATTCCACAGCTTGTTAGGGGTGCAGCCCCCAATCCCCTGCTGTTGGCACTAGTGTGCCTCCAGCTTTTTTGAAAATTCAGTAGTATTATTTAATATCTCTAATTAATCTACAAAAGATTCTGTAGTACTTCTGGATATACAATATTTACAGTACTTGTCCCTTCATTTGAAGAGAATAAAACATGAATATTTCCAGGTGATGTACATCTTGATAATGCAACATACAATTGCTCACAAGAGAACACAGGAGTATGCAGATCAATGCCAACAACCTTGACAGATTGTCCCTGGGACTTGTTAATTGTCATTGCAAATGCCAGTCAGAGGGGAAACTGGGTGCATTCAAGCTGGACTTGAATTGTAGCATCAGATGGTTGGATTGCCAACCTTGGAATAAAAGCATGAGCTCCAACATTTTTTCCACTCATTATTCAACATTCAACAGCATGGCTAAGAAGCTGTGTTACCACTAATCTTATACCATTGCAAAGACCCATGCTTTGGTTTAAGTTCCACAAAAGAATAACTGGGCAGCCAACTTTGAGCTTTAATTTATGCAGAGGCAAACCACCTTAATGAAATAATATTGATACTTGTAATTGGCCAGGGGCATTCTGCATATTTGGCAGCATAGGGTACATTGTTTGGAGGCAAGGCAACAGATACATGACTGGGGGATATGGGGAGGGCATGCTGGGTCTCATTATGGGATTGGAAGTCTGACTTGCTGGATTTGGTAGTGGCATCCATACTGGACTATACATAGGTGTGTGCCCATTGACAGCCATCTGACTAGGTACTGTAGAAGCCAATAAAAGCAATATAGACTCTCACCAGCACAGATTGAATGTAAAAATTCAATAGGATAAAGTATCTGTGGATCTTTTTCTACAACTTCATCAGCAGATAGATACACTTTCTCCTCACCTGGAAAGTGGTTCAGAAGATATGAATTGATGTCATCCACATTATCATTATGGCATGATAACAAAATCTGCTCTTGAAAGAAATGATCTGGATAGGTAACATTTCCAATATTGGGATAGATGAAGTTGGAAAGATCCTGGATAGATGTGACTTTCATACTCTCTGGAAGAGTAACTAAAGAGTCATCTCCTAAATCAATCCCTTCACCAATCTTTGGAAGCCATTCTGCAAAAGCTTCATTTCCTGCTGTTAACCACATATTTTGATAGAGTTTGAGGACTTCAATAGAGTTCCAGAGGATAGATCTTTGGAGACAGCAACCAACAATTGCCTCTCATGATCCTTAAACTACCACTGGAAGTGTTTGACAGAAGTCTCCACTAAAGACTGTAGTGATTCCACCAAAGTTTTTATTATTTTTTAACAGATCCTTCAATGTATAGTTGACTGCCTCAATACAGTGTTGATGCTGCATTGGAACTAGGGTTGCCACCAGCTCAGCTCAGCTTGCTCTGGCTTGCTTGCAGCAGCTCAGCTCCCCCCCGGCTCAGGGAGCCAATATCATATTTGGCTTGGCTCCAAGAGCTGCTTTGAGCCACTGAGCCAACGGCTTCCAGGCTTTTTTTTTCTTCACCGTAGATAAGACAATGTTATCAAAATAGCAGAAGAATGTTAAATATATATGAACTTTTCTACAGAAGAAACCACTGGTAGGTCAACAAAGGAAATGTCTGGTAGGTTACCTCTGTAAGTGTCAGGATCAGCTGTATCTGGAACATGCTCCTCATCCTGACAGACTATTGCTTCTAGCTCTGTTACCTCGACACTATGCTTGTACTGCTTTGTGAAGTCAAGTGGACTATTTTGCTTGATAGAATTCTTCAAGATCTGTATTGCTTCCATAAGCTCAGCGCCCAACCATGTGTGAAGGTCAGTCTTGGTGCACCTCGAGGATGAGAACAGTCGCTCGCAGGGCACTGATGTACCTTGAATTGGAAGCAGGTCCATAGTGAGTGCAAAAATAGTTGGATATTTCTTGCAATTAAGCTGATGTGAGAGTAAGTAAGATGTATAANCGTTCCTGCGTCCAAGCTGAAGGATACTTCATGCCCAATCATCATCCTGTTTGCCTGAGGAAGATGCTTGAGATGGCTGTGGCTGTGGGTCATTCGTATGGAGGTTACTGCCTCCAGAACGTCTTTGTCGTAGCTGCATTATATTGTAAGGCTTCTGAACAATTATAGAACACCTAATTACTTACCTTAGCATGGAAGGTATCAAGGATATTGGCCTTATGATACCGACAATTCTGCTCAATCCAATCCAGCTTGATGTTTGGGTGGATAACTACTACCAAGTCAGAATCTGTTGTAACTGCTAAAAGGAACAACCTTACGCATAGAGAGGAAGTATGCAGGAACCTTAATGATTCGGTCCAGATACTTCTTGAGTTTGTTGATCCCTTGCTGAATGATATCGACAAAATCTGAATATTCCTCTTGAAGTCTAATCCAGCGGTTGATGACAGCATGGAAAGCAGGAATGGTGTATGCAAGGCAAGGTGTTCCATCAGTTGAGAGAAAATGTTGGAATGCATGAGGCACCTGGAAAGAAGTAAGTAAACACTAAGCGTACATGAAAAGGTGACCTCGAACCTCAAGTATGACCTCGCATACTTCAATTGCCTGCCATTCATACTTGTGGAGTATATATGGTGCTATATCAAGTCCATGCACTTTATCTAGCCGAAAGTCCTCCAGTTGCTAACACAACATTTGAATGGAAGCACACGATGAAAACACATAATACTCACAGGTCAGAGTTTGAGGGCTCAATATAGCATGTGGTGAGATGAAGACCAGTGGTTTGAGATGTCTTTGACAAGCAGCAGCTCTTGCCCCTCTCAAGCAGCCGTAACGAGCTTACTGAATGCAATTCTCCGTTGACTGGAAGCCCAGCACTGCATTCAAGTTCAGATCATCGATGCTTCCATGCTGCCATTCAAGAAATAACTTACCTCACACACCATCCCTCTTGTGCGAGTCAGTACACCAGGCTTATGATTTGCAGGAAGGGTACCACCATCCTTAGCTGCAAAAATAGTGGCCAAGTCGACTTTATCTATCTTGTCCAAGATCACTGTTACAGCCAAGTGAATAATGTGTGCAAAACATCTGAGAAAGTCGTCAGCCCTTCATGAAGAGAATATGTCGACACATTACATACCTAATGTGATTGAGGACCTCATCGAAGTCAATTCCCATCCCTTGGAGATGATAACCAAGCCTCCCACACATAGTTTCATTGTTTGATGTGTTATCACAGGTAATCCAGCCGATCTGAAGGAATAAGTTAGTCGGATATCGGATTTAGGTTTAGGCACATACCTTCTTCAAAAGCCCTAAACAGTTGACTAAGTACAAAAAAGCTTCTCCCAAGTGNCAGGACACTGCGCCCATCGTTGCTTGAATCTGAAATATCATCCCAATTGAACTGTTCACCTGGTGATAGGTCTGTGAAATGCACGATGCTGTGACCTTGACCTTGACTGCGACTGCGACTTCCTGGCTGGTGTAAGGCCGGTGCTGGTCGTGGTGTTGAAGTATTATCTACACCAATTGGGCTGAAGGCAAAGAGGTCATCTTCATCTTCATCTAAGGAGCGGAAGTCAGCTGCTTGATCGAAACATCATACGGATTGCAACTGACAAAGTGAAAGAGGCCTGGAATGTGAAGAATGCCCCCTGGAAGGTTCCCTTGAAGATTGACGACGTCTCGAACGCTCCCTGGAAGGCTCTCTTGAAGGTTGATGACTTCTCAGAGATCCTTCCTGCTCCTCAGGTGAATGGGTGTCTTCTACATTAGTGTGCCGTGATCTTCTAGGAGGGGGTTGTGGGTGTTCAACAATGGTATGTGGAATCGGATCACGGCTTGGCGTTATCGGGCATGTTGAGCTGTGTGTGGGAGCACTAGGTGACCTGCTGCGTGCTGCGGGTGGATTGGCTGTGATAGACCCATATGAGCATACTATGGGCCTGATTGAAGATGAGACATACCAGGGCCACCTTGTTTACCTTTCTGCTTATGGGTATTGCGACAGTTGCTTGGCTCCACACTCTCTGCTAGATACCAGTTAGAAAGTGAAAGTATGGAAGATAAAGGCACATACACTGTGCTTCTGCATTAGCTCTCTTTTTTCCTTTTCCGCATCCAGGCATCGAGCGAAGAGGAGATGTAGAACATAAAGCGATATGTTGAGCCTTTTATAATTACACCAGTCACAAAGTCGTTTGGGTGACCTTCAGCATCGTGTTTCTCCAAATTTGCTGAACAGGGATTGTTTTGTGGTCCAATGTTGCGCTGGTGTGTGAACTGGCATAATGGATAACAGAGCTAGGCTATGAAGCAAGAAATCATGAAGTTCCGATTATGTGAAAAGGTGCACGCAAAAGGATGATATGTAAATGGGCATGTGTGATTGTGATAAGACAGATTTAATCAATCAATCAGGCTGGTAAAGCGGAAGATATAGCACAAGCAATGTGACAAGATATGACACAGATGTGGGCCAAAGCATGAAACAAGCGGGAGGGAAGATAGGAAACTGCCTGTTGAAGTATGTGTAGTGGAGTGAAATGGAGTGAAGCGTGGCATGTGGATGTTCAAAAAAGGTATCTTCAAACATGTAGCCAGGTGTATACAACAAGTCCAGAAAGTAAGCCTCAGCACCCAAAATGTGTTCATGTACGTGAATCGAGTGACTACAAGTCTGCTTGCATAAACCTCTCCACCATGCAGGCAACTACAAGTTGCCTATGATGTCAAATTGAGCAGCTGCAAGCCAGCTCAGATTTCGACTGACATTTCTGGTTCTTCCATGACTACAAGTTGATGGATACATCCATCCCGATGACTACAAGTCATCAGAATAGGTTTGAGTGGCTACAAGCCTACTCAAGTACCATATGATGTGCTGATCCCCTCTCGCTGCCATGTCCTCTATCCCATCGCAAAGCCTTCCTCGACCCAATAATTAGTACTTGAAGCTAAGTGTAAGAAATTAGTGAGAAAATCATGAAAAGAAGAGGTATGCAGCGTACCTTGCCTGAGAGCAGCTAAAAAGGTGGGGTTTTCATCGAGGGAGAGGACAAGATGATGGCAAACGGTAAGAAATGAAAATGCAGCATGCTGATGAAAAGTCCATTTCAAACTCTGCCAGCGCTCATGGTGGACTCGGAAAAAAAAATAGACACCTGTATGTGCAATCCCTTTCTCATCATCATCTCACTTCATCTGCAACCAACCAAAACTGTCGACTCATTGCCTCTCTTCTCAGTCTCGTGGCCGTTTCAAACTCAAAGAGAAATTATATTGGTAAGTAAAGACCTATAGCCTTTTAATTCAGTGCTCAATCTGTTGATATCTCAGGACTTCTGGTAAGCCTTAGTTGCGGGAACTACAAAAGCGATAGGGTTTTGGCTTGTAGCTGAACTCAGGCTTGAATCTGACTTGTAGCCAGATTCACTTGCCTTGAACTTGACCTGTGGTCGGTTCAAATAGCTGCTGTAGTCTCTCATTCCCTTTGGCTTATTTCTGATCTGCCTTTAGCAGTACTCAACGAGGCCGTGATCATTTGGAAGCTCAATTATTAGAAGAGAGGTGGGATGGATTCAGAGGAAATTGGATCACCTACAGTTGTCAACAGGTCAGAGATAGGTAAGCTTGGTATACCTCCTACTAGACCCTTAGTGCTTACATCTTTCCAGGAAAGCGATATAGTGCGCTAGATGGAAGGGTCAGCACATTCGTCGATGAAGGACATCTGTTTGTCACATCTCCAAATTCCAATGAGATTTACATTCCATGTCTCAGGAAGCATGAAGTATACATGTGATGTGACTACTTTTATGGAGAAGATGACCCACTATCCTACTCCCAACCCTTCATCCCTGATCACTGTCATTGGGCTGCTCTCCAGCACCGTCCTTCCTCAGGTGATCCTGCTGCCATATGGTGGGATGCTCCTCCAGCTGTTGCCTTCTCTGAAGATGAGAATGGTGCTGCCAAAGGAATGGGCATGTGGGATGCCACATTTTTGGAAAAGTTCAAGGCCGACTATGAAGCGCTTCAGAGCCGGGTACTCATTTACAGCACGTCCCAGCATGGGAAGGGGCAGGACACCAATAGTTTCATTTCAGCATTGAGCCCACATTTGGAGCAGGCAATGAACCATCTAACCTCCTTTGCGCTGCCTTATCATCGCACCCACCAACTGTTTTCATATTTCCAGCAGTGGTATCTTGAACTCAAGGCGGCACTTGACTGGATTGAAGTGTACCAGCCTTCTATGACGTCCAGAACTATGCGCATCAGCTCCGGGATGGCAGAACCCAACGCTATGGGTGCCTTTCTCTCTGATGCCACTCATTGTGAGATGTTTTTCTTGGCCGGCCTTCCTTTCTGGTTGGTTAGGCCACACATGCATCACCATTTGACGTGCATCGACCATGAAGTGGTACCATTGACACCCACAAGCTTGCATATTCAATTGGACCCATTCACAATACATTCAAGGAACGTGGTCTTCTCCGGCACTGGTAATGATAAAGCTAAAGCATTTGCATTGGAGGATTATGGTCGCTCACTCGTTCGTTTTACTGATCCGTTTTCCATGGCATCCGAACCAGATCATCCAGAACCCTCTTTACCTCCTACTAATACATCTTCAGGTGCATGTGGAACTTCTCATTCTCAGAACTGGAAGGGGAAGCGCAGCCATAGCCCTTGTGAGTCATACTGATAACTCTTATCTCTCCACCAACTAAAGATATCGCAGACACAAAACCACAGAAGACCAGTACTGATCACAACAAGTTCACCGAAATTAAAGGACCGTATACACCTCCTGTTCCCGATGTATGGGTTCAAGCCTTAGGTGCCACTGACCGGTCAAAACAGCCACAGAAGGCAGTCGCCCTGAATTCCGGATATGCCTTCCCAGAACCAGGTTTAATTCTGTACGCTGGCCTGACGTCTACAGACAGGATGGTCCAATATTTGAAAACATGGTTACATTTCCGCGCTGTGCTCATATTTCACCACCAACTCCCGTTCCTTCTACCGACTGCTCCTCCTGCCGCATATGGGACTTGGTCGCCAAAACAGTGGCGTACACTTCTGGCATTACATAACAAGTCCTCTGACTCAGGAGTAGTTCAAGCTCGCCAAAGGAAATCGGTCAGTGACTTACTCGCTGAGACTCTCAAGTTTGTCAATGTAGATATGGAAGGCAAAGCAGTCGAAGAGTATCACTTCACTTGGCGGGGAAGCTGCATGGGAATAGGATGACTATCAGAGCCTGCAATCGTGATGGAAATCATTTGGGAACTTTTTGAACTCAATTTCTGCTTCGAGTTCCATGCTCTCAATAGCAAGCTTGGCCACAGCAGTGTCCATCGCAATGTTGGCATGCATGACATCACTTCGTTTGAGCCATTGGTGCAAAATTGTTTTCCAGGATCGACGGGCATCTGGAATCCCACACAGATCAACTGGGCACAATCAAATAATGGTTTGGCAGCATCAGAACTACGTCGGCATGCAAAGTTCTTTCTTAGGATGCGAGACATTGTGAAGCAGTGGCCAAAAGCGAATCATCTCCCTGTCCTACAATCCACCAAGTCCACTATTGACGAGTACTCTGACAATGAACTAGTGGAGATGGAGCAGACGGTTGCTCAATTCTATTGTCAATCGTTCTACAAGACATTTGGGCAACCACCAATCACTCCCCATCGACTGGATACCCACCACACACTGGGTGGTCAGTCCTAAGTGCATATATTGATGTTCTAGAGCCTTTTCCTGGCTAAAATCATGTTGATTCCTTGTAGATGCACCAATTTCCTTTTTCTTGTCTGTATATCTTATATGCTCGCACCTGTAAATCACTTCACGGACACTACACACACCTCAATACATGTTTTCTTGATACATTGTTCTCCTTGTTTCTATTGTTTAGGGCTGCTATTCTGATAAGGTACGTTAATCTCTAACCTCCCATATCAATTCTGCGAGAAAAAAATTGCTACCAAACTTGCAGCTTAGCCACTTGAGTCCGCTCAGGAGCTGCTCAACCAACTGGCTCAGAGTGAGCCGTTTACCTGAGCAGCTCTACCTGGCTCGGCTCCGGTTTGGCTTGAGCTGAGCTGGTGGCACCCCTAGCTGTGTTACACCTATCTCAAGGATCAGAATCCATAATGTTTCACTCTCTCTAATAAATGCTTTCTGGACTATTTTTCCTGAATACAAATTATTACAATAGGCATGTATCTACCACAAATTCCCATCAGATTTTACTTATAATGCCAATCTAGACTGAAAACCAAAATGTCTATAGATTACTAGATTCTTTTAATGTAGATATCTGAGCTTACTGTCATTTAACATATTGCTCACTTTGGCCCTTTACAACCTCTTCCTAAATTCAAACAGTGTCACATATGCTGTGTTCTAATCACTGCTGATACACTCTTGAAGTGTCTGTGTGTGTGTGTATTCTCACAAAGTTCACATTTTTACCAGTACAAAAGTGTACATTGAGACAAGTTTAATGCCACATGTTGCTAATAGTTGAACCATCAAGTCAAGAAGATAAGGAACTGCAGTAATATTACGCTAGTGCTTCAAGCTAGACCATATTAGCCTCTAAGCCTGCCAGAACAGTGTGAAAGAACATTCTGGACAAGCTGAGGCATAATACAGCTTTGACCAAAAAGAGACATGATGACAGATTACTCAGTCATTAACTCTAGAAGCCATTGAGACAAGAGATACCTCCAGACTCTCTTTGAGAATACTGTAGAAGAAAGGAAAAGCAGATAGCAGAGTAGAATTATCTTACTTTATGCTTGAGGCATCTCTATGGTAGTGTATGACTCTGATATCACAGAAAGAAATATCTCTGATGTGACAATTCACTTGGATTATATTAACAGAGAATAATCAGAAAAGCACTCTAGAAAGAACACCTAAGGAATAATAGGTGCTAATGTTGTTTGAAGGTTTGGACAAAAACTGGCCTGCCACAGGTGGAGGCCAGATGCAGAGTTTGGACAAGAACAGTTGTCAGCACACTCAAATAGGTAGATATTGGAGCACTGCATCAGATTACAACAGCCATCTATATAGGACAATGTAGAACAAGAGCCACTCCCTGCTGCTACAACCACAGAGATTAGCATGCATGTTTAAGTAGAACTTGTAAATGAAAAATTAGAGCAGACTTTAGGAAGCATAAAAATGTTCGGAAATAAGCTAATATGTCTGCTATTTGATACTATCAACTCCTAAGTATATATACATCTTCCTACTCAAATTTTGTAATTTGACATGTGCCAGAAACATTCAGATGGCTGAAATCAGACCTTTGGCAGTTTCTGGAATTTTTTTTCTGATTTTTAGTGATTTTTTAGAGGACATTGGGCCAGTTTAAACAAAAAGTAGTAAGAGGCTCTGAAAATGGGCATAAACAAAAACTAGCAATTTCTAAACAACATCAGCACCTATTATTAGAGGTCCTTAGTAACCCATCAAGAAGTCCAACAGCCACAAGCCAGTACCTCACATATAGCCTAGAAACCAGAAAACATTTCAAGGCCAGATCCAGTCTAAGTTCAGAGTTTGAGACCTTAAAAGCTGTATAATACCATATGCTATCTATATTCCAAGAGTCTTGAACCTTGTAACACTATGCTTGATGCTATAGACTGAGGTTCCAAGCCCTCCAGCCAAGCTACAAGTGTTTTCTACAGGATACTGTACTATATGTACCACTTCTGTGACATAAAGACCATTCTGTATCATTACAACAAGAGGTCCACCTATCCATCCACCTTGTCTTGCTGCTACATTTAATCCTAGTGCTATAATCTATAATTGAGACAGATTGCCTGTGTCTCTTGTGTAGTTTTGGTCAAGTTCAGCATATCAAGTTAGTGCTTGTCTCCACTAGTATCTTAGAAAGAACAGTTTTCCTTCTATTGCTTGTGCTCTTTAGTCTTAGAGTTAAGTGACCCACATTGCAGTGCTCAGCAGGTGCCTTTATATATTACTTAATATATGTCCAAATGTGGAAGTAAGCACCCATGCAAATTTTCACCTTATTGCCATCTCCCATTCTCTTGATGCAGCAGTACCAGTAATTGGCCATGTTTCAATGAAAATTCTGTTCTAAAACCAATTACTGACTTTAATAAACACTCTAGGTCCTCCAGACTGCTGAAAATCACTTCTGAGCTTATCTAATCCACCAAATCCATCCTTATCCAATGCATCTCAGTGATTATGCCTGCAGTGCCCCCAGGAAGAGGCCAAGGATGAAGAGCTCTATGGAATATTGCTCTCAAAGTCCTCATGTGCTGTATTGGACACTGTTGACCCTGATTTCCACTATATTCATTGATATGATTGCTACATAGGCCTGAGAACAATGCAGTCAGCATGATATATGCAATTTCTCTTACAGAACCTCTTCCAGAAGTCTCTAGAACAGCAAACTCAACCTTTTTTGCTCCTGTAATGATGCTGAGCACCCTCACCAACATCCCAAGCCTATACATCTCACACACCCATCACTATCACTCATGTCCTATACCAGCCCACTCATGACACATAGGAACATAGGAGGCAAAGTTATAATGGAAGGGATGGTTATCATTAAGAGATGAGGCCAACAAAACCAGGCCTATGGTGCATCATACTGTCTGTAACTTTTGTCTACCTTTTCATAAACACCTAAGCAGTTAAATGACATCCAAACTATTTCCCTGCATCTCTCTCCACCCAGAAACTCTCCTAAAGCCATCTATACACCATAAAGTGCTGCTGGATATAGACTGCCCACTGCTGCAATAATGACTTCAATTGACTCTAGACAATACCCGGAGACTGCTTGGTCAAACATCATTCACAGTTCATACCCCCTGTCAATGCCACTTCCTTGATGTGCCACTTGTTGCAAACACCTTTCTTACATCTTACCATCAACTTATCACCAGTGGATGGGGAACCCTTCTCACAAGAAATACTCATCTAGCAGAGACATGGAAGCTATTGAACAAGTGTGGGTCAAAATGATTCATTGTGTACTCATTTTATTCATAAATTGATCAATATACACTTAAACTACCACTTTGACTCTCTTGGTGGCCCACTGACGACAGTAAATAAAGTTGAGCCAGAGCAACCTTATGCTAGGGTGTGGCTATGCCATGTGCCTTTCTAAATTAGGACATATATTAAGTAATATATAAAAAAAGGCACCCACTGAGCACTGCAATGTGGATTACTTAACTCACAGACATTATACAGCAATGTACATGCTTGCATTGTCACAGTGGGTATAAGTCTGCTTAGGGGAGACTATGTGCTCTTGATGTTAATACCTATGCTAGAACCTGTGAGGAGTCAGATTGGCAGTGTCCCTTGCATACATTGGGTATCTTGTATCTTAAAGGTATCTATTTTGGGGAATATACTCTTTTCTCACCTGAAGTTCCTCTCAAGCAAGTGTTCCTTTGAGTCTCAATCACCAGATATTTTTTTTTATTTTGAATGTATTACTTTACATGGTCTATACCTCAGTTTGAAGAGATAGTCATAAGCCTGTCCTCAAAGTCTTGTGTTATTGAGGTGCCTTGCTGACAGCCTTGCCTAATACTTTGATTGGTAATACATTGTATAGTTTGCAGCCAGTAGTATAGCTTGATGTATATACTACTGCAGTCCTTTATACTCTGAATCACTCTCAAAGCAACTCCTTAACTGGCTACTCAACTATTAGTAACACATGGTGTCAAGCTTGTCTTGTTGTACATATTGTACTGGTGAAATTGTAATGTTTATAGGAATACACACCTGGTGATTTACAAAGTATATCAATGCTCAGCCACCAGATGATAGTGGTAGGTTTTCTGATGCCTCCTGGATTCAAAACAAAGAAGGAAATAGAATAAAGTAACATATGCATATAATAAAGCTTTAACCATGCAGCTGTATACAATCATAGTCAAAAAATAGTAAACAGCAATGAGACCTGCTCTAACATAGTACAAGTAACAAACTAAAGCCTTGACTGAAGACACTAATTAGTTTTAAGTAGTAAATTGTATAGATAGTAACACATACCTACATTAGCCAAAATGAACAATATATGTTGTCCATTGCACAGTTTGATAGGCACTTGGAGGAAGGTCTCGGAGTGCCATTAGAGCAAGGATGATGAGGATCATTCTTGCAGTAATGTATGAGATAGTACCCAAAATGGTAGCAATATTGATGATCCAGTTCAACCAGTGGGGTAATCTCCTAATATTGTCCTTCTGGTCCTTCACTGCCTCCTCTGTCTTCTCTGCCTCCTCTGTCTTCTCTGTCTCCTCTGCCTTTGGAAATCCAGAAAGCCAATACACCAGTCCTATTGAGACTGGAGCAGCAGCTACTGCAACAGCTGATATCTGCCAAAGCAACTGTTCAGTATGTGTTGGAGACTGAAAGCCCCATGGAATGCAGTGAATAGCACCAAATACACCTATAATAATATAAACAATAATGGAGGTGCAAGTTGAAACATTTTCTGCTCCTGTAGAGCAGAATCCCAATATCTGAACAAATCTTGAGGAGTTGTAGCTGTGGCGATAAACCATAGTGACAATGCTAAGCAGAATAATAAAACAGAAAAGTACTAGAGAGAAGATGCCAATGTAAAGGACTAGAAGAAGGAGTGACAATGCAATCGCTAAAGTTGAAAAAGTTATTGAGAATATCATAATAATAAGTAATAGGAGAATGTAGAACAAAAAGATGAATGGTAGTGATACCACTGTTAATATGACCTTGGATAAGGGAACTGGTCCATTTGTGGTTGCATTGACTACACCATCTGGATTAACTTGCTCCTCCCTGGCTGGTGTTTTCTTGAACCAAGTTATTTTTGATTTGGCTTTTTTGAGTTTGATTTTACACTCCTCATGCTGCCAATAGATACGGAGAGGATAGCAGACACGGAGTGGCTTCCTCAACCAGAAAATATAGGTTCCTAAGTTGAGAAGGACAAAGGCTGCTGTCACAATCTCAAGCCTGGTAATGGCAAGACCTTGTGCTGCACGGGTAATCACTTGTGATGTGAACCAAAGTGTCTGTCCAATGGCAATGGATTTGGAGATGATGTCACCATGGCTGAGATTGCCACTGATGTCGTCTTCATTCACATCAATGTACCCATTGACAATCAAAAACTCCAGAAGACATGTTGGTGGTGATTTTTGATCATCCTGCTATTAAAAATATCAGATAGCTGTAGAAACACCTGTGGTATGAAAGTATACCTTGATTTCATGATTCCGGGCCTCAACATCAATTTCAGAATGTGCCCCTCTGGATTCTGGTGGGTCAACCACCTGTCTGCAATCTCTTCCTTCCCCATCCTGTATTTTTAGATGAGACAGCATAAGCTAATATGTTAGCATGGAAGAGTATGGGTATACCTTACTACCAAAAACTTCCTGAACTCTTTGGTGATACTCTTGAATCTGATGCCAATACTTATTGGCACTTGGTTCATATCCCTTTACAGCATTGTCGTAAAGATATCCACAAAACTTGTCCCCATCATAGAGAGTGAAACCTCCCATGAGAACCAGAAATGCATGTGGCATACCCCACCCATACTCTAGCATCAAGTCTTTCAGCACCGGCTCAGAAAACAACTTTGTTACTCACTTTCATATTTCCTTGCAAGTTCTTGAGCAGAAGACCATTGCTGCATCGCTTGGAGGATGATGAGATCAGGTGCAATAAGTGCAACGACCATGTTGTTCAGTCTGGTGAACAACATCCCAGATGAACCTGTGCCCTCTCGTGGGACATCAGGATGAATAGTAACCCAAGTACAGACCAATATGACTGAAAGACAGCTCCATATTATACCGGTGATTGTCCTACAACCATTGATGTTGATGCATTCACCAGTGGTGGGATCGAACAGGGAATCAAAGGAATTGGAAGCAGTGAGGTTCTTGGCCATAGGCCAAGCAAGAGCGTAACGGAGAAGCATTGTGGGGTGACAATTTGAAGAACGCATCTTTACTCACTTATATGGTGTACACAAGACAACCTGCTTTTCAGCAAGGGTTTCGTTCCTTTGGCTAATTTGACAGCCAAACACAGCGGTCACAGCGGTGGTTGATCGGGCTGAATGGATCGGCAATGAAGAAGAATGGACTCACGAGTCATGAACTGTACATTAGCTTCCTGCTCTACTCTGTAGCTTCCGTTTCAGATTCTGATCCCATGCAGCGCAGTGATGTGAATGAACCATGGAGAAGTTCGCTCGAAAGTTCATTTATTTTCCCATGGCTCCGCATTGTTAGAATAGCGCATGCCAATTGAGCAAGCAGTGTACTTTGAACAGGATTATAGATGTGACACTCCCACCGATGACTACAGCATAATATATAGACGAAAATGTGTTAGGTGTGGTCTTGCAGAGGTCTTTGAATTCTAACCTATCTGAACCATTGTCTATACGGTACATCTGGTACTTAAGTGCGAGAAAACGGGAGGCACGTCTGTTGGGAAAAGGTTTACAAAAGTGTAGCTCCCTTCGACGACACGAGTACGCTGCCACGAGTGAGCAGAATAAACAGATGTATAAACGTGCAAGAAGGGTGCTCCGCTTCGGTAATTTGTGTGGATTCGGCGTGGATGATCGCCTATCGATCATCGATCATACTCCCTCTCAACCTAAAAGCGTCGCTGAACTAGGTGTCAAGCGAAGATCCAACGTGGTGCTGGTGCGTGAAACGACTACCTCATGAGCTGCATGTAGACCAATGTATGCGAGTTAGGCTCTGTACATCCTACTGTACGTACGATTCAGCACCTATACCCGACGATTTTGGAATTTGGAATGTACGCTGTTCTAGAAGCAAGAGAAGGCTACCATCGGTGATCAGGGCACCACCTCCGGGTTCCAGCGTTGTGTCTGCTTTGAAACGAGTTAACACCCGCAGTGACGTAGCTCACAAGAAGACATACCGCGCATCATGGAGACGGCTCGTTCTGCTCATGATTCTTGAACTATGGCCAGAAACATGCAGATAAACCCCAAGTCTGTTCGTAGCGTTCATTTTTATGTACAGCGTTGTCAGTCGAGATATCGGGAATGATATGGAAGAGGAATGCTCACCGGATAACAGGATAGCACGGCCTCGGTGAATATTCGCGATTGTTTGCCATCGACGCTTGATTCCGTCATCATTACTAGTAGCTGGGGGCTCGCAACACGACCAAGAAAGTTGACAGAGTGACGGATTTGTGTAGGTGACCGTCAGTAGTGATGTGGAGACTGCAAGCGCAATTATTATCAACGGGGTGCGTATGGGCCACACATAGTACAGGTCGTGAAAAGTAATGAATTCTCGTGGGGGCCTTGCTCAAGTTGACAGTAATTCCGATAATTTCCAGCAGGATTGAGTGCTTTGACGAGCACACGACGGAGAAGGGCGTGTAAATTGTCTCTGTGAAAAGGATCGCCATGTCAGCCAATGTCAAACAATGAATAATGACGTACCCAGGCAAGAACTCCTCAATGTGCGCACTGTAGAATCTCATATTCATCGGTCGTGAGGGTGAGCATTGTTAATCGCTGCACCGTGAAAATCTGAATACTAGGCTGATCCACCGTGGGTTGGCATGTAAGCGTCGGTCAAGCCCGGCTCAAACATGCGTGGCCCGAACGATTGTGTCGCCTTAGTCAATAGCAGCTTGTAGAGCTCTTCACGTAGAAGAGGCTGTTTTCTTATGTGTGGATGAACTGTTCAGCTGGTGTAGAGGGGTCCTAATTTCTGGTTTAGTCAGTATGTATTACAGATGCTAGGGCTATGTGTCCGCACATTCATGATATCGTTCGGTCTTGCTGGAGCCGCCGCCGATATATCCCAAGGTGTTGGGAAGGCTTTCGAAGCGGGCATGATTGGACCTCTCCTTTTATCGTCTTCCTTTACAGAGATCACGTCGTTAGCACCGTTAACTCCAGCCGAACCATCTCCCCAAGCTCAGAACACCACTCGTCCTTCAACCCACCGACCAGTACTATCCTTGGGCCTCGAGAGAGCGTGTGAAACCAGGTGTCGATTGAGGAAGGTTCGGAGATGTACTCAGGACATCCAATGATTGTATGAGTTGGTATTGCGTTTGTGAACGACGATATCGAGGATACTGAGCCTACAGCTGCGTCGATGAGCAAAGGAAACTTTTGGAACGGGCGCTTTTTTCGATGTTTGCCCATTGTTTGGACGCGTGGGCGGTCTAGACTCTCGGGCCCTTTTGCTTGCACGACGCGTCGCTCCACAACAACCTGCAATTCTATTCTCGGGGAATGGCTGATTGGCTGATTCACGATATATGGTGAGATTTCTGCTACCTAGTCTCTCATTGGGCTCATTCGCTGGCTCCTCTGATAGCTTCCGATTTGATGTACTTGGCCGTTCGTATTCAAGTGCAGATGTTTAGGTCCTTCGAGGACTCTTGGATGGATAATGAGCCAGAAAAGGGACTTTGAGGTAGGCCCTGTCACACTCTACTATTCCTTTCCAACTCACAGTGTCCCTTTACCGTACAGCTCTACAACTCGAAAGGCTTTCGGCTCTGATGTCCAATGACACTGTCCAGTCTACGAATCCTCCATCTTTCCCGTGTTCTCGCTTTCAACCTTATCCCTCTTACTCAAACCTCCACACTGTCACACCCTCATCGAGGATTGCATGCTACGTGACACACCGAGTGACGTTGCTTCCGCTACCAGCGATTTCTCAGCCCGGATCTCAACGTGTTGCACAAAGGCTGGTCTGAAGCTGCTGCTCGTTTTCATGGAACGCATCCGGCGTTAGCTTCTGCGAACGTCGTGATCATCTGCCTGTACGATTCGGCTTAACGAGTGTGAGATAGGTGAAGAGGACTGGGGCGTACAGGTAGAGACGGAATTAGTGATGTTGCGGGCTCGGTTCGGCTCAAAGCCCTGGGCTTAGGCCTGGTTTGAGAGGGCTCAGGCTCACCAAACATTGAGCCCCAGCCGTAGGCAGTGCCCGGCTTAGGCCAGAGCTTCAGAAATGCAAGCCCGAGCCTCGAGCCCGGTCAAAGCCCTACAGTAGGGCTCGGCTCGGCTTTGTGAGCCCTGGCTCGGTCAGGCCTGGCTTTAGGGCCCGAGCCGAGCCCCCAACATCACTAAGACGGATATTGGATGGTTGATAAAGACACGAACCGTCGAACTCTCTCCGCTACCTAGAACATCCACAAGTATCCGCCAGCACCGTGCGAAGCACCCCATCGCTACCATCACATCCCTTCATCGTCCATACGCATACTTTGGAGACATGCTCAGCGCAAGATCATCTTCAGGCTCTTCTTCCAGCCACTGTACCCCACATTTCGATCCCACTTTTCTTCATAACGCTACGAAGCCAATCCGCTTCTTCGCCGTCACGTACAGATTCTACGTGGTAAACCATGCAGACAAACCACTCGCAGCCTTCACCCTGCACCCCTCGTCGAACGCTTTTGGGTGCAGCTTAACAGGTTGAGGCATCGGAGGCGTATTTCGAGCCCGCTGGACACAGGCTGGCTTTTTTCCGCCGACTGGTTTTGGCGTCAACATTGTTCGCCTTGACCCTCGAGGTTGGACTACGCGAAACATCGCGACGGATAGCGCACGCTATTAGTATCGATTTATGGTCGAGTAGAAGGCGAAGAGCTGGTGAGATCTATTTCACCCGCAACACACATCTCTCCAATCTACTCCAGACTAAACGCTTGCTGGGGGACAGAATGCCCTTCTCTCTTTCTAACCCTACCCTGATGATAACACCCTCACCGAACGCGCTGCTCGAACATAGATTTCACTTATGATGCCGTGTCCAACATTCCTGGTAGTTCATCCTGTGTACGCCGAGTTGTCGCCGACCTTGTCGGAAATCCTATCGAGTTTACCCAAAGTTCATCTCAGGAAAGTCTAAACGACGCAAAAGAGTCGGGCAGTGCTGAGCTGTCGGTTTTGACGCTGCATCTAGGATCGGCGTCTCTTGAAGGAAGTCGGACTCGATTGTTAATAGCTTATGTCGACGGAATGGAGGTACAATGACTCGAGACCAAAGCCTTTCTCTCCCTCAACACTTTCTTCCAGGTGCTGACAAGTTGTGCTCGTGGGAGTCGACATGGGCTTTTCCTCTCCAAAACGTATAATTAGTGGATCCGTTTTTATGATCCTATGGATGTGACGGCTAGGAATAGGGTAATCAAGCCGTTTGTGTCACTACAATGTGAATAATTGTCCGCATATTCTAAAGTTTGCGGGTGAGCGTTTGCTGCTAATAGTATTTCGAGCTGTGCCGTGGCTATTCTTTCATAGGTGGAGATGATTAGGGAGATTAAGCTCGTGGTATATTACCTTCGTTCTGCCCCCGAATTCGCTGATGCAATGCTCGGACCGTGAGTCCCTACTTTGTCGCTTCCTGATGTAGCTGACATCGTTTTTGCAGTCAAGTGGTGCCTGGATAACTGCTAAACAAGACCCCCTCAATGCAATTCCCGGAGGTGGCAGATATCGAAACGGAGCTGACAGCTTATAAATAAGTAACAATACAAACTATAATACAGCAAGGTAGCAGACCAGTGCAAGCAATATGATATACTCCAATCAAAAAGAGAAGAACTGCATACAATAAATAAGATGGACTGATATGCATACTGATGAATAGGTTCCCATTGGCTAGGCCTGAGATCTAATCAGATTCATGGCAGTGAGTAAAATATAACACATACTAGGATCAACCAATGTGAGGAAGCAATATTGTCCATTGCACAGTTTGATATCCACTTGGAGGCAGATCTCGCAGTGCTGTCAGAGCAAGCACTATAAGGATGGTTCGTGCAGCAGCGTATAAGCTAGGGAGCAGAATGGTAAAGACCACAAGCAATATGCTTAGCCATGTAGGCATATTCCAGTTGCGGTCCTTTTTTGTCTTCATAGCCCAATGCAGAGACCCTGTTGGGATTGGTCCAGCAGCAACTGCAATTGCAGATATATGCCAAAGCAGCTGTTCAGTGTATGTTGGAAATTGGAATGCCCAAGGGATACAGTGGATAGCACCAAATAAAGCTGAAATGATGTACATAGCAGCATAAAGATGGAGTGGACTATCTTTTAGCCCTGTAAAAAACCGAATCTTGGATCCATCTGAATCTGCCTTGTCAGCAAGTATGTCATTGCTCATAACCAAAAATTGCAAGACTGCAACTAGTGGAAAGAGCATTAGTGCAACCACTAGCTCTGAGATGCTGTTTATTGACTTCTTCCAGACATACTTGAAGATGGCAGCAATTCCTCCCCAAATTGCACCCAAGCAGCCATTTGTAGACTCCATAGTCCTGGAGTTGCATTTCCACTTTTTTTGGCACCAATAAACATGAACAGGATGTTGCACACGAAGTGGCTTATTCCACCACAGAAAGTAGGTCCCAAAATTGAGCAGGGCAAATGCCACTGTCACAATCTCAAGTTCTGTGATGGCAAGTCCTTCAGCCCAGCGACCAATAACTTGAAGTAGGAACCAAGTAGTCTGTATAATGGCAATGGATTTGGAGATAATGTCACCATGGCTGAGATTGTCTTTGATTTCATCTTCAGTTATTGTGATGTGACCATGCACAATAAGATATTCCAGAAGACATGTTGTTTCAGGTAGTTCATTGTCCTTAAGGCATAAATATGGGTACATAGCACATTTAAAGTACAAGGCACAAGGAATGGACTTACTGAAACTACTACTTTATCAGACTCAGGCATTGGAGCATGTTCCTCATTCTTTTCTTGTTCCTATGATTTACAATTAGTGCTTAATAATGTGAGATTAAGGTCTCAAAGCCTACTGCAATGTTTGAGTCAGGGATATTCAAATGCTCAGGCCACCCAACAGAAACATCCCTTTTTTGGCTGTTTCTGGTAATCTTCCTCCAGTACTCTTCATGAGCCTCTTTCCAAACAGGCCAATCCCCCAAACCTAATTCCTTGCCTTCCCAGAGATAACCACAAAACTCGTCTTCATCATAGAGAGCAAAGCCTCCCATAAGGAGTAGAAAAGCATGGGGCATTCCCCAGCCATACTCTATGGTAGAATTTTTAGCTTCAGCCCAGAATTAAAAGAATGTTACATACTTTTGTATTTCTTTGCAATCCTCTTGGCTGAAAATCTCTGCCTCATTGCCCACATAATAATCAATTCCGGTGCAAGCAGTGCAACAAGCATGAGTTGCAGGTTTTGGTAGACCACCACTGCCCGATGCTTCCCTACTTCTGGGACATTGGGATGAATGGCCACCCATATACAAATGAATACAACAGATAAACAGCTGTATAGGATCCCAGGAACAGTCCTACACCTATTGATGTCAACACATTTGCCAGTTGTGGGATCAAATAAGTCAGAGTCGGAAGAGTTGGTAGCAGCTAGGTTTTTTGCAAGAGGCAAAGCAACAGCGTAGAGGAAGAGCATTGGGGAAATAACAATATGAGGAGTGGATTGTTTTAGCCGTTTATATGCATTGGCTGTTCTACATGCTTCACCTTCTTTGGCTACTTTAACTACTTTGGTAGTCAAACGAAGTTCAATAGCAGTGAATATTAAGATCAAATAGAACCCTGAAAGAGAAGAGCGTACGCTTGGGAGTCGGCTTTACACTGCCGTTGTATAGCTTCCGTCGCAGATCCTGATTTCTTACAGCATGCCACATGTTGAATATGAAATGATCAAAAAAACCTCTCGGTGCCTTGAAAACGGGACATCGGTTAGAGTTGTAGCTCGACAAAGTCATCAAATAAGTTGCTGAAAAGTAGTTCTTGCCAAGGCCACAAGAAAACGACAGGCGCGTTCATCATGATAGCATTTTTCGCCTCCTTTTGATAATGTCAGTATTCTGCTGTGATTGGTCAGAATGAATTGAATCGTGACAGGGAAGAGGATAAACGTGCGAGCAGGGTGGCCCACTGCCTACCTGCGCCACCATTTAACTTTATGTTGATGGCAATTCGTATGGAGTCGGTGTGAATCATCGCCACCTAAAGGCGTCGTGTTTGAGTAATGATATTGTGCAAATTTAACGGTGTACCTTGACCTAGGCCCAAGAGATTGCGCATTATCCAGAACTGCTAAAAAGATACCAGATAATTGCTAAGTTCAAAGCGACGAAAGCGACCACAAGGCAGGGGCTGCGGAGACCCATTTCCGTCCAGAATGGGTTGCCACTCGTCAAGATGTCCTCCATCATGCCGAAACCCCTCCCCCCCCTTGATCGTTCTCGCGAAACCGGGTATTGGGAAACTGCTTCTGAATGATAGAGTTTTGACTGCAACGTGAACATCAACTTTACCTGTAACGAGACGCAACGAAATTAACCTATCATGAGTACGACTTGAAAGGTCGAACATGAGGCCTTCGCAGTGTCAATGGTGATAGCTTCCATGAAAGCCTAGATCAAGGGAACAACTCACTCTCATTTCGCCTCACAAGCTGCAGACTGTGATAAGTAGAAATGTCCTCAAACCTCCGAGTTATGTACATGGTTCAATAGTTATGTCCGACAGTTCTGGAATACGCGCTACCTTAGAAGAATATTGGGTCTCCACCTCCCACGTTATCTCTGCCGCTCTCTGCAGTCGCTTTGCAACGAGTCAGTACCTGCAGTCATACAACTCGCAAGAAAGACATCGTATCCTTTTCATGAGGACAACTCCTTCCGTTCGGGGACCATTGAACTGCGGACGGAAACATGTAGATAGACGCCGATTCTGCGTCCATCTCCTGTGCAATGTTGTCAGTCAAAATCTTGAAAATATCGTCAGAGGAATACTCACTGGATAACAAGATGGTTACCTTTCACTCCTCTCGCTCCGGCGAACAGCCGCAATGATTCGAGGTAGACACTCCATTCCGTCGGTTCACTAAAGGCCGGCCATGCAACTAGGCAGACGGACAACCTACCAAATCTGTAAACGTGATCGTCAGAAGCGATGTGGAGACTGCGCAGATATAATCACTTCTCACCGGTTGATTATCACGGATTGGGTATGAGCCATAGTGCATCGTTCGTGTCAGGAAGAAGGTTGATTCTTGTGGGAGTTCTCGCTCTTGAAAGTGATTTCGTTGGTTTTAGGAAGATCGAGCGCTGTGGCAGGCGCACAAAGGTGTAGTCGTGTCAGTTGATCCTCAATGTCAAACGATAGATGGTGATGTACACCTCAACGGACTGGATCTCATCTTCAACGGTTGAGGATTGAACGCTGCACTGTGAAGTCCTAAGTCAGTATTGAGCTGCGAGACCCGGGGCTAGCCGTATCGGACCAGGAATGTTGTATATCCCGCTCAGTTTCGGACATATTCTGCGAAAATGTATCAGTATCGAGTCTTACTCAAGCATACGAAATAGTATTCACAATGACGAGTAGCCGTTCACCATACGTAACGCAAACGCGCTAACCTGAACAGTTGCTTGGACTGCTCCTTCTTATGCAGAGAAGGCTGGTTTCTTGTAGCATGAATAAGCCCTTCAACTGGGCTTAGTGCTGTCAAATTGTCCTAGCTATCGATTAATCAGTATACATCGCAGATGCAATGGTTATGGAACCGCACGTTCGTGATCTCATCCTGTCCTCGACAACGTATACTAGGTATCATCAGGAAGGCGTTTGAAGCGAGCACAGAAATGATCGCTCCTTCCCCGTTCTTCATCGCCTTCCTCTAGGGACATTTTGCCTCCAACGCCCTTAAACGTGACCTAATTCAATCCATCTCCTCAAACTCCTCAGGATACCATCCGTCCTTCAATCCACTTGGCACTGACCTTGGGCCTCGAGAGAGGATGTGAACCTAGTTGTCGATTGAGAAGAGTTCGGGGATGTACTCGGAGCATCCAGTGATTATATGGGTTGGTACTGCGTGTGTGGATGGGAGTATCGAGGAGCCTGAGCCCACAGCTGCGTCGATGAGCAAAGGTTATTTTCGGAACGGGCGCTTTTTTCGATGTTTGCCCATTGTTTGGACGCGTGGGCGGTCTAGACTCTTGGGCCCTTTTGCTTGCACGGCGCGTCGCTCCACAACAACCTGCAATCTTATTCTCGGGGAATGGCTGATTGGCTGATTCACGATATATGGTGAGATTTCTGCTACCTAGTCTCTCCTCGGGCTCACGAGCTGGTTCCTCTAATAGCTTCCGATTTGATGTACTTGGCCGTTCGTATTCAAGTGTAGATGTTTAGGTCTTTCGAGGACTCTTGGATGGATAATAATGAGCCAGAAAAGGGACTTTGAGGTGGACTCTGTCACTCTCTGCTATGTTCTTCCAATTCATAATGTCCCTTTACCGTACAGCTCTACAACTCGAAAGGCTTTCGGCTCTAATGCCCAATGACACTGTCCAGTCCACGAATACTCCATCTTTCCCGCGTTCGAACGAAACAACCTGTCGAAACAGTCCCCTGCGCACGTATTTCCTGAAGTTCGGATCTTTCGCAACACACTATAAACTCGCTTTCAACCTTATCCCTCTCACTCAAACCCCCCGTCACACCCTCGTCGAGGATTGCATACTACTTGACACGCTGAGCGACGATGCTTCCGCTACCAGCAATTTCTCGGCCCAAATCTCAGACATGCGCCATAGGAGGAATGTCTTGCACAAAGGCTTGTCTGAGACCGCTGCTCGTTTTCATGACACGCATCTGGCGCTAGCTTTTGCGAAAGTCGTGATCATCTGCCTGAACGATTCGGCTTAACGAGCGTGAATTGATTATGGGATATGTGAAGAGGATTGGGCTGTACATGTAGAGACGGATACTGGATTGGTTGTCGAACCCTCTCCACTACTCAGAACATCCACAAGCATCCGCCAGCACCATGCGAAGCACCCACCGCTATCATCACACGCCTTCATCATCCGTAGGCGTACTTTGGGTATTTGTAGACATGCTCAGCGCAGGATCGTCTTCAGGCTCTTCTTCCAGCCACTGTACCCCAAATCACCCAACGGCATCTCAATCCCACTTTTCTCCATAATGCTACGAAGCCAATCTGCTTCTTCGCCGTTACGTGGCAAACCATGCAGACAAATCACTCGCAGCCTTCACTCTGCACTCCTCGTCGAATGCTTTTGGGTGCAGTGCACCCAAAGCTTCTCAACAGGTTGAGGCATCGGGGGCGTATTTCGAGTCTGCTGGACACAAGCTGGCTTTTTGCCGCCGACTGGTTTCGGAGCCAACGTTGTTCGTCTTGACTCTCAGAATTGGACTACGCGAAACATCGTGACGGCTAGCGCACGCTATTAGTATCGGTTTACGATCGAGGAGGGATAAGCGGATGCTAGGTCATGTGATAGAAGAATTAGCCTTACAGTGAAGCTACAGGCCACGACAGGCTCGCCTCGGAACTCTAATGTTGGCTTTGGTGTCAGCTGGTACCGAGATAGCTCGGTGGTCCGTATTGCTTCGATCAGCGCACTCATCGGAGAAGGGCGCATTCGAGGAACGTTAACCATGTCCTGTGTTGCTGGCGTTAGGTCGAGGAAGGATGGTCACAGTCGAGTAGAAGGCGAAGAGCTGGTGAGAGACCTCTTTCACTCTCGACACACATCTCTCTAATCTACCCCAGACTAGACGCTTTCTGAGAGACAGAATGTCCTTCTCTCCTGTAAAACCCTCACCGAACGCGCTGCTCAAGCCCAGATTTCACCTACGAAGCCGTATCTAACATTCCTAGTAGTTCATCTCGTGTACGCCAAGTTATCACCAACCTTTTCGGAAATCCTATCGAGTTTACTCGGGATTCATCTCAGGAAAGTCTAAACGACGCAAAAGAGTCAGATAGTACCGAGCTGTCGGTTTTGACGCCGGATCTAGGATCGGCATCTCTTGAAGGAAGTTGGTTTCGATGTTTGGTACCTTATGTCGGCGGAATGGAGGTACGATGATTCGAGAACAAAGCCTTTCTCTCTCTCAACTCTTTCTTCCAGGTGCTGACAAGTTTGCGCTCGTACGAGTTGATATGGGATTTTCCTCCATCAGCGAATTCGTTTTATGATCATACGGATGTGATGGCTAAGTGATAGGTTAAAGTCGGTGAGCGAGTGTTTGCTGCTAACGGTACCTCGAGCCGTGCCGTGGCTATTCTCTCGCAGGTGGAGATAGTTAGGGAGATTAAGCTCGAGCGAAATATTACCTTTGTTCTGCTCCCAAATTCGCTGATGCAATGCTCGAACCGTGAGTCCCTACTTTGTCGCTTCATGATGTAGTTGATGTCGTCTTCGCAGTCAGGAGGTGCCCGGATAATTGGTAAACAAGACCTCCTCGATGCAATCCCCGGGAGTGGCAGATATTGAAACTGAGTCGACGGTTCAGAAATAAGTAACGATACATGTCTTTCAATGGATTGCATGACGATACAAACTACAATACAGTAAGGTAGTGGACCAGCGCGAGCAATATGATACACTCCAAGTAAAAAGAGAATAGAGTCGCATACGATAGATAATATGGACTGACATGTATACTGATGAATAGGTTCCTGCTGGCTAGGCCTGAGATCTAACCAACGTGTGGAATGAATCGCGTCCATTGAATCGCTTGAAGGGCACTATAAGGTAATGCCCTCAACGTCGCGAACGCAACAGCAATTGTGGCGAATCTAGCGACAATGTATACGCCGGACAAGCAGAACAGCACTATGTTGGCATAGTCTTCTGGCTTTGTGTTAAATTTTTTGTAGCTTATGTTATGAAATGGAAACATTGCGAGTGGTACCAGCATCAACGTGATCGTCGATGCACGCCATACAGTGCTCTCAATATCAGTTGGGAAGGCGGCATTCCAGGGAATAAAATGGACTATTGCGAAGACGAGTCCAGCGATATACACCCCCTTTCCAGTGGGCAATGGTTTGGGAGGTGACGGCTGGATAGAAGGTGACGGTTGGGTTGAAGGTGCTGATTGGGTTGGAGGTGCTGACTGGATTGGAGGTACTGATTGGGTTGGAGGTGGTGATCGGGTTGGAGGTGGTGATCGGGTTGGAGGTGGTGATCGGGTTGGAGGTGACGGCGGCCGTATTCCAATGTCGAGTAAGGAACCCGCGCGATAGCAGGGCAGCAGCGCTTCCCTGAAAACGCGAATGGGGAAGACGATGAAGGGTATCCAATTGAAGTAATTTCGGGGGGACTTCAAGTTGTTATCATTGTAATATTTGAAGCTTTCATTAACGTCTGACACCAGATACGTCCATACTGCACCAAGTTCCTCCCGAACTGTTTCGGTCCACGACGGCGGCTTTGTCGATTCGGGTGCAATAAGTTTAGGCTTCAGTCTACTCCGTGTCACACGAACGGCTTGGCTCACACGAAGAGGTTTGTGCCACCAGTAGTAGTAGGATGTTCCGAGAATGGCTGCATGTGCGAGCGTGATGACCTCAATATCCGTGAGGACAAGACCTTCTGCCATCCGAGCAATGCACTGCAGGATGAACCAGCCAACTTCAATGATGGCTATGGTTTTGGACAAGAAATCCCCTCCACCCTTCGCTATAGCTTCGTCCTCTGTAATGTCAATGAAGCCTTCCGCAAGCAGGAGTTCAAGGTAACATGTCGGTCCTGCTGGATGCGCGACATCTCTCTAAGGAAAGGTTTTAGAATGATCCCAGAGTACTTGTGAGAAAATGACGAACCTTATCATTTTGGATGTCTTTGACTTGTGCTTGACTCCGTTTGAAAAAGGAAATAATTACGGAGCGGAGAGATTTGACGAGCCAGGTAAGATGTTGGCTCTGATGAGCTTGATCTCCCAAGTCTTGATGAGTTGCAAAATGTCCTTCGGCTTGCATGTGCTCTAATTCCCGTCGAACATCGGCAGAACTAATGTGTCTACAATAAGAGAAGGTAACGGAATGAGAATGAGAATGACTGACAGAGGGTCTTCTTCAAGTTTATCATAGTCCCACAGGATACCCAAGCATTTATCTGGTTTGTATTGCTCTGGCTCACATCGACCTAATTCTTGGCCATATAGAGCATAACCCCCCATAATAGCTAAATACGCATGTGCCTTGGTCCACCCAGTGTACTCTGCAATCATTAGTGAGCAATAACCGTAAGTATTCCAATTAGAAACTTACCTTTGTATTTTTTCCAAACAATCTGCGAAGCCTCATGTTGTCGCATAGACCACAACATGATCAATTCGGGGGCGATGATTGCAAGAAGGGTCAACGACGCGTGTTTCAGCCAGACGACCGTGGATTGATCATCAGGATGAGGAACATTCGGGTGAACAGCGACCCAGGAGCAGATGAAAATAACTGAGGCACAAGTCCAGAGTATGTCACTAAGGCTTCGGCACTGCAGAAGGTTGTCGCATTGAGCTATAGATGCGTCAGAGGCATCCAGAGCAGCGAGGGTTGCATTAAACTCCGCGACAGAGCGAGTAATAATAGGACGAGCGAGGGCATAAAGGAGAAGCATATTGGAGTAGGTGGGCCTATCCCATACAAAATGCGGTTAAAACCATCGAGGACATGCTGCTGCCTGCACAATGCCTGCATTGTCATGGATGCCTTGGTAAGGCAATTCTATGGACAACAGCACGCCTCGAGACCTCTGTTCTGCTACGCAGCTAATTCAATGGCGCTGGTGAAGAACCAACTGCTATCTACAATTCGTTCTGAGCAGTACGGAAGATAGACGCTGCCAAAATGTGATGAACTGTGGTGCAAGGAAACAATAGGACAGCCGTAGCGATAGGCTTTCGGGAAACGAAAGTGAGAAACTGCGCAACGGGAAGAGGGAGGGCAGGCGGTAGCGAATGGAAACAGACTAACACACCCTTCGCGATATGGGAGCTACGGGGTGGGAGCCCATCCGTCAACAACGACCAGTTTTCGTTAAAAGCATGGTTCTCTGATGAAAACTGCGCCACCTGGTTACTCCACAACGATAGCCTAATTCTAGGGCAGGTTTCCAGGCTCAGGACATGCGGTACATTAGTCATGCTTATGGACATGAGCTGCGAAAAAAAAAAAGACAGGACCTACGGTTATCACGATGTATCTGCGCAGAGAGGTAATGAACTCGGGAAAAAAAATACCAGTCTCTATCAAGTACTGTTCCCTTTCCGAGATCGTGTATTCTCGTAGTGAGAGATTCGAAGTACCTTAGCTGCCGACCTATGAAATTATGCCCAAGCTTAAAATATGATTCTTAGCGAGGACCCCTAGCTGATGGGACGTTGCAAACCTGCAGCGGATCCTTGAAGTATACACGCAAAAGATGTGACCGTTTCGGAGTCGGTGATGCCCGGCGGGGTGAATCTAGATGTAAGGTCAGGCGTCAAACGCACGAGGAAACATACCTTCAACAAAGACTGCTCTTCCGAAAAAAACTTATTCCGAGGCGAGACGTAGCAACATCATTCGGCTATACTTAGCATTCCGCAGCCGCGATCCAATGGTACTAGGATTTGTGGGGCTTGCTGATACACGCCAGAAGATGGTCCAATCCGGTGACAGATTCAGATGCTATATGGCGCCCAATTCGGGATATTATGTGTTTGCCGGGGTGACCCGTCGGGTCAACGGCCTTTACTCAAAAAATCAGTTTCATCTCATTTCATCGGGCAGGAACATTGAAAACACACAGTGTAATGTTTTCATTATGAAGATCTTCGAGACAGAGCTCGGCACAGAAAAGAACGCCAATCACGGGCGTAACCTTGACTGACAGGTTGCTGACAGGTATCATGCAGCTTGGTAACCCAAGTTCACGGAGATACTGCAACTTGATTGAGTGTCATTGAGTCGAAATCCGGAGATGTAAATGCGTTATCCCTGGTGCTATGGAGGTATTAAAACTGTTACCGCTGAGGCATACCGTTGGCTTTTGCAAATATTCGAGCTCAATCTTGAAAAAAAAACGGGAGTCGCGTCGATCATGATGGCATTTGGGAAAGGGTAGTTCGTGGGAAAATAGTAGGACTTCGTTTGGAATGGGCGACAGGATCCGTAATTCGGGGGAGATAAAGAGTTATCGATTTCATTTTTCGTACGTATCTTATCGAATTGTAGGTCCGCAGTTGTGTACTTAAAGGATTATGAAGCGCCAGCGACCCGCTGCTACTGGATGAAGCTATACATCTCGATGCGGAGTAACATTTTTAGTCGACGGTAACTCCGAACTCGTATGTGCAGTGGAATCAATGTCACATTTGATGATTTTGGAATAATTAGGCATGATACGATGGAGCACTAGCAGCGCGTGTTAATTAAAAGTCGCAATCTTGCAAGCGGGGACCACGGGCGCAACCCCGAGCTTCTGAATAGCGAGTCGCCGCTCAAAGGGGTACCAATCTCGACAAAGGTGGAAAATCAATATAATTCCCGGGCTACGAGGTGCAGTTGATTCTCACCTGTATTGCCAAGGTCCTCTTCTCATGGTTGACGGTGTCACCCCGATCGTATTTCATGTAAACTCATGGGAGATCGTAGATGAACAGGAGACGTTGCGTAGCTCTGGATGCTGTATAAACGAATCTTCTGGTGAAGCAGTCTTCTAAAAGATAGTGCGCTTTGGCGGAGAGCGCGAAATCGGCATTGGGGATGTCACTGTGAGAGGTGATCTCCACGGAGGCCAGTTTCACGGCATCAGTTGTTGAATAACGGCATACCTACATGAGTTTCGATCTGCTGGACGACGATGGCTGAGGACAGCGAGACTGCTGAATTCTGCAGTGAGCAGATGGTCAGTATCATGGACGGACTAAATGTAAAGCAATTTCACCGGTCGAGTGTCCTACACGCATTGTTCACAAGGCAGATGCATCGAATGAGGCGACAGCCTTACTGCAGCGCCCACACCAAGAATAGTCAGATTGAACAGAAAAGCACCCTAGAAGGTGCTAAGGAGCTGAGTTCAGCACCCAGCGCCAAAGTCACAATCTAGATCATACACTCTGTCAAGCTGCCCAATAAACTGTAAAATCCATGCACCATCAATGCGTGTTCATTCCAAAATTGACCAACAACTTCTATAGAGTACGGTGCTAGCAGCCGTTCAGGCAATGCCAATTCTATTTTGAGGTGCTGAACTTCTTGACATGAAGAAAGCATTTCTCGTAGTTTTATGAATGAGCTTTGCCTCTTCTTGTCGCTGAGGTCGGCCAGATCTGGTCAAGAGGCTATCACAGACGTCGTTAGTAGGTATTGTGGATGTGAGAAGTATGAGGCACGCCTCCGTCCTTGGAATTTTCCAGACTACGGCACTTATAGCTCTTCACTCTCCACTTTACTCGAACAAGTACTTTTATCCATCCTAACTCAGCTCTTCCGTGAGGTATATTGCACTCTTGAGAGTACTTGACCCGTGCGAAGTGAGGTTGGCGCCAGATTATGAGAAGGGAAGTGCAAAGATAAGGAATGTATAGGAGAGCTACGCGACACGACAGCAGTTTTGAGTAGTAAGTCAGGTCAGACAAGAAAGGAAATGCATTTGGCAGTCGACATGGGAGGATGCGCCAGAAGAAGCACCGTGCTTTGTTTGGTCAATTGCTTGGCCCGACGTGGCGATGATGCGGTCTAGAACGCAGGGCTTTTTTGATCAACACCAAATCAACAACCCGTCTAAAATCTCTTACCGACAACACTCTGGAGTCTATGGATCGTTGGACACAATGCTGAAAGAGTACAAAGCCCATCCCTTTTCACACGCTCAGAGGTGCGTCTTCTCGTTCTCTACCTTTCCAAGTTCCCAGTTCACAACATTCTTTTACCATACAGCTCAACCGTGACAATGTGCAAGGCGGATGGCTTTGAGTGATATCCGATGATAGACCCCCGATTCACGAATTGTGTCTCTCATGTATTTGGATGAGGCCGTGTGTTGGAATAGCTCTAGCTACCTGCGAATACAGGCGTTTCCCGAGGCTGCTCACGGTTGTAATACGGCCCACCCCAATCCTTTGATTCCCCGTTGATGACATGCTACATGACACGCTATGCAAGACCAATATCCTCGCTAGCATCCTTAATGCAGTCATTCAATGGATGTGAGCTGCCTATTGAGGATCAGCACAGACAGATAGTGGATGACAATTGAGCGCCCTTTACCATTACCAAAGCGAATTCTGGTGCTATCAGCACGCATTTTCATCATCCGTCTTCTTGGCATCCGGAAATGTGTCCAGCTCAGCAACGTCTTCAGGCATTCATTCAATTACCCCGATTCACTGAACGACCTCTGGCTCCCGCTTTTTGACCCAAATCCATCGCCCTGCCGATCTTCGTTGCCCGCAGATGCCGCATGGCACATCCAAGGCCAGATCATTATCAGCCATCAAGCAATCTCTTGGGTACACGTCATATCACCTATTGACTATCGCTCAGCTTGAGGACTACACGAGTCATTGCATATGAGCGTATGGCATAGCAAGGTGATAGTTCAGGGAGAGTACGGCGGATGTTGGGTTGTGCGACAAGGAAGAATGTTACAGGCCACGGCTCACCTCAGCATCACCTCACAGTCCAGCCGTAAGGCACATGTACCCGCACCATTGTTTCCCGTCACTTTCTTTCACGGTTCTCTTCTGTTGGACTTAATACCAGAAGCATGTGCATTTGGCATACAGCTGGCTAGCGTAGAGATAGTGTATCTTCACTTAGGATGTGGATGTGCAGTAAACTGGAATACATCTGAATCAAAATTCGTTCCCCTTGCCTTGTTGGCTTTCAAGTGGAAATGAGGAAGCTGCGCAGGAGCACAAGGATAGCTGTGGAGGAAAGGTGCTTTCAGTGGGGGCTCATATTCAATAGGTGGGCATCCCTAGTGTTGCCGGAAGTAGCTTGTGTATCAGATGGCGAAGAGCATTGCCCATCGTAATGGAAGGCCATCAGCAAGATTCCATTTTGATTGCTGGATTGCCAATTGTCCTGCCAAAATTTCCGAATCATCAACACTCTGCTGCATGCTTAAAGCCAAGTATCTGTCAGAGAGCCATGGAGAGTCATTGTAAAATAACTTGGCAGTAGATACATACTGAAGCTCTGAAGGAGACATTAATTTACACAGACTTTGCAGTTGCTGGCTGATTATCAGATTGCAGAAAGCAGGTACCTGGGAGGTTGAGTTGCCAGATTGCTGATTGTTGTGGATGGTTCCAAATCTCTAGAAATGCTGATGGTATTCCTCAATATCAGATAGATCTGTGTTGACAGGTTCACAGCTGATCATCTGCCACCCTAGTGCTCAGCCTTCATGATCTGGGTCACACTACAGATAGAATCAATCTTTCTAGCCAACAAACATGGAGGTTTCCATAGAACCAGATACATCAGAGTTCTTGGAGCTCAAAGTGCCATTGACCAGGATCATGTCAAATGGGATTCCTGGGTAAATTTCCATGTTTCATATTTGTGTCTAGGAGGGATAATTTCAGGTGAGCCTGCAAGAGGCTAGTCAAAGACCAAATGATAAGGGTAGGTAGTACACACCAGTGGGGTGTTTTGGGAAGTATAGTATATGCAGTTTGATGCAGGTGATTATCAGTACATCAACTATCAGGTTCAAGATTGGTGTTAGGACACATGCCTTGGCAAAATCAAGCAGAAAGGATATAAAACTGGTGTGTATGCTGCAGTATGTGCTCCCACCACAAACTACTTTCAATGTTGTTCACTGTCCTCAGGGTAATATTGGTTTTCTCAAACACCATTCTTACACAGTCATTGCAGTTTCCAGCCTACTGGGTAATATTGATCCTAATGCTATCAAGCTGCTTGACATTCTTATCTTTAGTGCAGAAAAGTAATGTCACATATGGACATCAGGATTGACTTGACACTGCTGCTGCTGCCTTACAACAAGGAGTCAATAGACTAAATGCTGGGTGGGCCTTTGAAACTAGTAAGGCATAAATTGCTGTAGTGGAATGTGAACTGATTTGCATGCAGATTATTATAAAAACAGCTCATACTTTTACACAGTCCTGGCTAATTTTGACATTGTAACAAGACAGGCAAAGTACAATTATACAGCATCCCCTTTCTTTGGCCCAGTTGGTAGGCCCCATGATGAGCCATGTTTTGATGTCCTACATGGAGGACCACCAGGAGCAGGTTTCAACAAAGGAGTGGTACTGATAGTCATCTTTATTTATAAAGAATGCTTGGTCTCACACCATAAATTTCAGGCTGCATATTTGGTTGAAGTCTGGGGTGTCTTGTAGGATATCTACTTTGACCATCCTTTTCATGTCCCAAACTTATCAAACTATGAATCTAGACAATATGGTTATGCTGCTTCATCTTCCTACAAGGCATATGGTGTTCCCTATCTTCAGGATGTTGCACAGAACTGCTGGGAAATAGCAAACCAATATACAATGCCACAAAATGACCAGGATACACCATACATGAATATCTCAACAAAAAAATTTGCCATTGCATCACAATGTGAATTTGGTGCAAGCTCCAAATATTTAACAGCTGGAGCAACATTTGCAGTAAGTTGATTGCTTCCAAGAAACATGCTTAGGCACTGACAAGACTACTATAGAATATGACTGAAGACAGTATGGATGTAAAACCATATGAGACAGCATAAGTGAACTTCCCTTTATGGTATTCACAGACCTCTCAAACATGTCTAGGTTCTTCTTCCTGTATGTCACATCAATATTCTTCCTATGATGCCCAATGTAATTGAGACCTTAAGGCTCTCAGCAAGATTAGCTGACCTGGAGAAACCCCCAAACAATACCTATATTATGGCAGCACAACATTCATTGAAATTTCTTGTGGAGAGCAAGATATATAAAGATGCAGTCAATGTGACTGAGGAAGGACTGGAACTTACAATCTCTATGGACAGACAAGGCTGCAGTGAGAGTGGTCTTATGGGAGGCCCAAGGCTTGTTGGGACATACAGGATTTATTATTGAAGGACTATCAATATTAGCTTCAATTACCAATGACACAGATACAAAAAACCTGTAAGTAATGTCTTTGTTTCATTCTGGTCAGTGGGGACATGACAATGTTTTTAGGCTTGAACAAGCTCTATTGGAAATATTGAGTAGCAGCACAATGGGCTGGCCAAGTCCCAGTGGTGCAGTGCCAAATTATTATAGTGAGTAATTTTACTAACTAAGCCATTCAAGTCTGAGAAGTAGCACAGCAGGACAAGAGAGTAATGTATACCTGATTAGGAGACTAGCTGAAGCATATAGATGTACACCTTCTCTTCCCTCAGACCTTTACAAATCAATCAAAGGTTTCCTTGGGGTTCAGGTATGTGACCTGGAGGGTTTACTAATATGTAATAAATCACAATCTAATGCTCTCTACACATACAGTATAATGCTGTGCATGAGCAGGCTACTTCTGGCAATGATATCTATAGTGGATCCTAGCTACAACCACCATCATCTCCATCCTTTAACCCTCAGAATCAAGCTTCAGCAGCTGAGGTCTTGGTTGAAGGAGTTGATATATTTGAAGAGGAACCTACCTCAACACCTTTAATGCCTGCTGGTAGTGGTTCCTCCTCACCTCTAATTGGTATCATTGCTGGAAGCACTGCTGGAGGTGTGATAATTTTGATATTGTTGGGCATTGCTATCTTCTACATTTTCCACCAACACAATTGCTCCCTCCAAAAGCCAAGGACCCTCAACACAACATCATCTCAACCCCTTCTACCTTGACTCTCAATTTGAGGTAACACCTTTTGAATGGGATCCCTATCAGGAGGCCAATAGCCCTACACATCCACCTTATTGGCATACTAAAAATCAATCAATACTAGGTAAAGCACACTATAGAAAACAATCTGGATCTGAATCCATGTTTGCAGAGGTAGCTGCAGTGACACCACCTGATTCACTTGGCATGGATAACTCAGGTGTGGCCTCATTATCTGCACCCATTGGAGTTGAAACACATGGTGCTACTAGAGAAAGTACTTCTAACACTCAGATTGTTATGAGAGCTACTGTACCTGATATGATTTGCATATTGTATCAGAGAGTATGGCAGCAAGATAGTTATGAGAGTCCTCTGGATTATTGTAGTCAGTTAGGATAGCCTAGTACAATAATGCATTGCTGTTCATTTGAATTCAGCCTAAGAAATTAGGTGCCAAATAGACAACAATTTCTGGTGCAACAAATGCCAGAAGTGTTAGATACAGCTTCCCTTTACCATCTAGATCTGTTCATACCTCATCTTATTTATCTGTTTACTTCATGTATGCAGGGTGTGCACTGGTCACAGTAAGTACTAGCTTATAAAGGCTCTGACTACAAAGACCAGTTTTGAGTGGTAAAAACCAGTGATTAGAATGCACCTGTGTCAGCCAATATGAGGAAGGTCTCAAAGTGTGGCCAGAGCAACAACAACAAGGATGATTCATCTAACAGCATATGAGATGAAGAGTAGAGCATAGAAAATAGCAAAAATTAAACCCAGCTTCTCTGGCACATCCAAGCACCATGTCATTTTTTTCCATATCTGATGTAAAAAGCCTATCAGAGCTGGTACAACAGTAATTGCAACAGCAGATGTATGCCAGAGCAGCTGTTGAGTATGTTGGAAACTGGAAGGCCCATGGGATGCAATAGATGGCACTGAATACACCTGAGATAGCATAAATAGCAATATAAAGGCAGAGCAGATCATTCTTCAGCTGTGTAGAAAATGAAGTTTTGTTGGGCATAGCCATAAATAGTCTATCAAGTATGATTTTGCCACACATAACCAAAAATCAAATGATTTCAAGAGGTAAATTGATATTGCTATGACTAAGGTTGTCTTTGATTTCATCTTCTGTGATTATAATATAGCCATTCATGATGAATTACTCCAAGAAACAAGATGGCTCCATTGCTTGGGGGTTTTTCAGAGTAGGAGAGAGATTAGTAGATGTAGCAAACTCTAGGGTTTGAAAGGCATAGATTTTATGGCTCTGTGACTCTGGTTTTGCCAAAATTGAATGTGCTTCATTGGATTTTGGTTTGTCCTCCACCTCCACCTGCCTTCCATCCTTTTCAATCTCATTCTGTGTATTTCAGTCAGCAATATAGTATGTTAGAGAGTAAAGGCACACCTTACTATCAACTTCAGGCCAGCCAAAACCTCTTGAGCTTTTCAGTAATGTTTTGCAATCTGATTCCAGTATTTTTCATATAGTTTATCTTCTTTGTGTCCCTCCCAGATATCCCTGCAAAATTCATCTCCATCATAGAGGGCAAACCTCCCATCAGGACAAGGTATGTGTGTGACTTTCCCCAGCCATACTCTAAAGTAATAATGTTCAGCTCCAGTACAGTGACCAAAATTGGTACTCAGTTTCATACTTTCTTGTGATTTTTCTTGTGGAAAACCATTGCCTCATTGCCCATAAGATGATTAGCTCAGGGGCAAGAAGAGTGACATCCATGACTCATAGGTTGTCATAGTCCATGACAGCCAAATGTTTTCCCACTGTCAGGACATTCAGATGAATGGCAACCTGTGTACATATCAGTGCAATTGAAAAACAGCTCTATAGGATACTAGTAACTGTCCTGCATCCATTGATATTGTCACATTCTCCAATCACAGGATCAAATAGAGACTCAGGAGTTGGAAGAGTCAGAGGTAGTGAGCATATTGACTATAGGTCGAGCAAGGGCATAAAGGAGCATTGTGTGAGAGCTCAAGGAAACACTGCTTCTAGATAATTCAATCAAGAGACCTATATGATAAATACATTTCATTGGACCTGGCCAAGTGTCCAGTACTGGAGTTAAGTCAATCCAATGAATTCTCCCATTCCAGGCATAATCATCAGCATCTTGACAGTGGTGACAGGTGGTGAAAACTTTGACAGCCTGACTGAGGTGCTAACAATGCTTAGTAGGAAAAGGTGGGAAAAGTCATGTTGAGATGAGATATCTACAGCTCTTCAATTCTCAAGAATGGCAACAGCTTTAAGGCAAACAATGCCCAGTGACACATATTGATACACAAAACTTTCATCTCACATTTGATATGTCAGGACCACTCCTGCTCCCTATTGCACAAAATGTCAAAAGGCACTGATGAGTTATAGGCAGCTAAAACACCTGACACTTGTCAATGCCTGGTAATAGGTTGATGTATCTGTAGCAGAACCTGATAAAACTTGCCTTGATCAGTAATAGAAGCTGTAACAACTGTGAGACTCATACTGACTGGTTTTGTGTAGAATATAACCCCCTCATGACCACCTCTTCACCCATTAATATGGCAAACCTAGAAAAGACCCAATTTTATTTGTTTTACATTACTTTTGAATCAGAACACTTTAATATGACACAAGATAATGGGTAATAAGGACTAGAGTGAGCCCAGTCTGCTAGTTATTGCCTTAGAGAAGCTATAGTGCATTAGAAAGTATGAAGAGCTATATGATACACTATATAGAGGTGTCTAGGCTGTGCTTTCTGACCTATCTATGTATCAGATCCAAAGTGGATCACTCCCAAAACCTGTAGGGAACCTAACTATGACCAAATAAATGCATTGGCTAGTTAACCAGGCTCTCAAAAGTGCTATCAATGGGATTTTATTTTTGTTTTAACTTTCTATGACATCTGCAAAGTGCAACATGCAGTCAAACAGTACAGAGGTACTTAGAAGAGACATTAAAACAGAAAGACAATGCAGAGTAGGAACAATCAAAGAATGGTCATTCTCCAAAGTCAATAGGCAGATCAAAGTCAAAGCAGACAATCTCTTAATAAAGAGCTCAAGAGTGGCAAAGACATACAGAATAACATAACTAGGTATGAAGCAACCTCAGAAAGAAGAAAACCACTTCCAAAGGACAGCCACTACCTACAGACTGATACAATGAGACATATGAAGAATATCTAGTGCATAAGAAGTCCTAACTAAGACCAAGAATGCATTATTAAAGGAGATAGAAACAGTAACAGCATGTTCTGACCTCAGAAACTTTGGTATTTAGGTCTCTGCTGATGTGTGGATGCTAGCAAAGGAAATGCTGTAAGGAAACAGAATGGATACACCCATCAGCTTGTAGATACCTGACTTAGAAAAGAGAAAATACAAATTGTAGAGTCCAGACCACCTGGAGAAGTAGATACCCACATGGATATGGTTGGATACTCTAGTGGCCAGACTCCATGACATCTGAATATTCCCTTGTTTAGCATCTCAGTTACTTATTTATTATTTTCCTGAATTATCAGACATTATTTATATTTTTCTGTAGATATATTCTGTGGACTATATATAAGAACAGCTAGATATTCATATATACTCAAGTAACTCTGCCCCCTCTGATTGTGAATACATGAAGAGTTTGTTTGGTGTACAATTGTGTGTGCCATTCCAGTTTTGCCCCATCACTTCAGGCCCTGGAGATTGGTTCTGAGTGACTCCAGAGAGATAGACATCTGATAATGAACTTGTGTCATAAGAGATAAGAGCAACATCTTGAGTGCATTGTAGCACTTTTCTAAGAGACACTTTACACTAAGAAGGAGCCTTGGGCACTTAGAGTGTGGCCTGTATGTGTATCAGGTTGTGACACACTTAGAGTCTTAGCAAGGGGTGTGCCTGTGCTGAGCTCTTTGTAGAAATTGGTCTAGGACCTTTTCCAGTACACTGTGTACTGTAGTTGTCTTGAGGAAGTCTTAAACTCTGTAGAGTCAGACTGTTACAATTTCCCTCCCATTCCCATTACGTGACACTCACATGACTGTCTTCTGACTCAGACAGGTGCATGACCTGGACTTTCTTTTTCTTCTACCTCTGCTATTGTACCATATGACCTTCTCACCTTCTTCCATCTGTTTCCTTGATATTCCATATTCCCTTATGACCTCTTTGATTCCTTCTATCCATTTCTCTGTAGTTCTATATCTTCCCCATGATCACACTCAGTTATCATTCTATCATGTTCTGTAGCCTTCTAGTATGACCAAACATGTAGATACAAGACATGTATATAAGGCAGTAGACTAGCAGTCAAGGCTCCTCAGCTTGACCTGGTTAATTGTAAACCTTGTGCTTGCAACAAACAAACTCTCTGAACCCTTGACAACTTCAAGGTGAACTAGTCTTCTGAACTGATCCCAAACCCTTAATCTTGACATCACGAAGCACTGTGGTGTTGAGTTGTTGACATTGCTGTGCAAGTAACATAACACAGACTATATTGGCTATTGAGTCTTTGTACAGGACTGTAGCTCTTGTGTTTGTGCTTTGTGCACTGTGTTCTTTGTGTTTTGTATGTGTTGTGAAATAAACCCATTTTAAAAACCCATCTATACTCCTTTGGAGGTGAACACTTTGAAGTAGAACACTTCAATAAGAGAGAATCAACCTAGCTAAGAGTTTTGTTGGCATTCTAAGTGCAGCAACTCTGATCATGTCGATCCACACTTGCACCACAAACTGAGTTAGACTTTTGGAGGTTATCTTTTGGGTAGTTTTCCACTAGTCTTATCTTAGACAAATTACCATCATTACTAGTTAAGGGTGGTTAAGAGCAGTTATAGGGGATATTTTGGGTTTTTGGTGCTGAAGCTGTTCTCAGGGGTTTAGATATGTTTAATGAGCTTAACATGAGTTATGTGTAGTTGTGAACAGGAATTTGGAGAGGAAACTGTTGTCATTGTGACTCCAAGGAATGACATTTGCTTGTTGATTGAGTGATGCACCCTCATATGAGTGAAGACCACCACAATTGTTTTGTTTATTTTGTTCAACAAACTTCAAATTCTGTAATTTCCCTCTTTCCTTCATACTACCACCATCCTTCCCCTTGCCATCAATGCTCACTTGTTATTATTGCTCACTTATTGTTGTCACTCACTCATCATCTCATTGTCATTGTCACTCACCTTGCTGCTGTCATCTACCTTTATCACTGTCACCTACCTTTATCACCATCATCTACCCTTACTGTTGTCTATCCCTATTACTATTGTCTACCCTTGCCATTGTCTATCATTATTACCATCATCTATTCTCATCACTGTCATCTGTCTATTGCCATCATCTCCTTATTGCCATTGTATTTTACTATCTTCATAGCTATCATACTTCCCTCATCACAGTTGTTAATCCTCCACTCACTGTTGCTGTCATCCCTCCTTTGTTGCCCTCAACCACTGCTCACTGCCATTTTTGCACTATCCTCATCATTCTCTTATTGTCACAGTCATTCTCACTACAGCCTCTTGCTCTCCTGTGTCTCTTCCCATTTGGACTCAATGAGTATTTTCTCTGTGTTGAGAACTCTTTGAAGCATTTGTACCCTTGTGCTGATCAGTGTTCTGGGTATGCCTTCTTTGTTACTCATAATGAGAACTCTTACTGACTATAACCCACTTTAGTTGTTGCTTTCACTAGCTTTTGCTGACTATGGCTCAAGCACTATGTCCAGATGATTGAAATTGCACCAAGTCAGGATCACAATCCTCCAGCAAACTTGTCTTCATCAATATATGTGTGCTCCAATAATAGATGTCAGCCTCCATTGTCATTCTGCACAATTACAGGTTGCAAAGGCTTGAAGCAGATAAGTGTTCTGACCTCAGAAGCAATCAAATACTAATAGTAATATCTCTAGCCCTGATACCATTATGATAAAGGCTTCAAAAGGTTTGTTGCTCTCATTCCTTGTAAGATCCCTCTCTTACTTGTGGGTTTAGTGTACCAGTCAATCTAGGAATCTCAATGAATGCCAGTAAGTCTCTACACCCTCATCATGGACTAATTGATTCATTGCCTATCACAGGGTTACTCATGAGATGGTCTGCAGGTTGGCTTGGTAGATTCATAATTGTTTGACACTGTGTCCTGTACATGATAGATGTGAATCTAGTTGTCTATTGGAAATTATTTCTATTACAATTTCTATCTGATATGCACAAAATGCTGGTTCACTAAACAGACCCACCTTCAGCTTGCTCAGGATAACACTGAAAACTAGTCAAGAGGGGTTATAGGGGGTTATAGCACCACTAATCAGTAATAACTGCACTAACTTACCATAACCACTCAAACCACCCATAACTGCCATTACTCATTAAAACTTACCATAACTGGTTATGATTTCCTACTAACCTGCTAAGAACCCCATTTACTCATCATGTCAAACTATGAACTTTATAACTGGTTAGCAGAAAGTTATTATGAATCACAAGTGATATAACCACCCCCCCACCTTGGCTATAACCCCCATAACCAGGGACCCCTAGGTATATAGGGGTGTTCACAAGTCTTGGGCATTGTCTCTAGGTCACGTCCACTTGTCATTTTGTGCGATGCCTGTGAGCACAGGTGTATCTTCATATCCTCCTAACACCCAATATGTGGAATGAATAATGTCCATTGCACAGTCCACAATGCCTCAACTTGGAGATCCTGGAATGCCAGAAATGCAACAACAACAGTAGCTACTCTCACAAAGACACAGAGTAATGCTAGCATGGAAAGCAATACCACAGACAAATAAATGTGCAAGGAGAAGCATCTTCTCTGTCCCACATAGGGGGCAAGAATGATCAGCAATGGTGCACCTGCTATAAATATGGAGTTGGGAAGGTAAGTGACCATAGGATACAATGGAGGGCACTGAAGATGACTGAGATCAGGCATACAGTGGTGTCAAGCCAATGTAGCTTGACAATAAGTCCAGATGAGAGAATATAGATCCCACCTTGTCCATTCTGTTGCAAAGAGGCATAAGAGAGCAGAGAGAAATGGTGCAATACCTATGTGATTAGCAAGCAGACTTTTGTACTTCTTCACAATGCATCAACTTGAAACCCACTGCCTCAGTGCCAAATAGACAACAATTTCTAGTGCAATCAATACCAGAAGTGTGATCCAGAACTTCAACTTGATTATTTGCAACTCTTCATAGACTACATCCAGATATATTGCAACTCATGCACATATGAAAATAACTGAGAGGCAAGACCAGATAATATTCTATATAGTGATAAGAATTGACATCACACATCAGAGTATCTACCACTGTACTAGTAGATGTTGAGTTGAAGAAGAAGGGCCAAGCAGCAACCAGCAGGATGAACATGATGTCTGAAGGGATGTGAGGAGTGAACAGGCTAAGCTACCACTATTGTATAGAGCAAAAATGTGTGTTAAGCCAACCACCTTCAATGCTGTGTCCTTGGTGATCATTGAACCTAAAAAAACTCTAACAACCAGCATAACAATAGACTATCCACTATGAGTAATGTGAATTTTGAAAGTATAATGTTGGGAACTACCAAATACATTTTCATAGGACAATTTGGTTTTATAAATAAAAACTTCAGTATGCAAATATTTGTACTAGATGCACAGCTTATAGTTCATAGTCTGTTATATTAAAAGGTTTTATAGACACAGATAATAACATGGAACTTGAAGAGAATCATTTTACAACACTAGTAGAGGTTGTCTACAGTAACTTTATATTAATATTTTAACATTTTGGTAGCATTTCTCTCTTATTCAAGAGTTATTCTGACCTTCAACATTGGAGCTAGCTCTCTTTTCAAGCAGCAGTTTCACAATGTCATGATAACCTTCCAATGAGGCTGCTCTAAATGCTGTCTCATACTTGCCACCTTACTTAGAGTAACAGAAAGTAACAGTCTGCAATAGTCTACTTATGTTTTGGCCATAACTCAATGAATACTACTTCAAATACTCTAAACCTGCATATTAGTAGATTGTTTACAATGAGAGGGATATGTTGGACATATTCATGTTTTATTCTTTTTATTACCTTAGGGTATAGTTGTGGTTTTGTTGTTTTTGCAGCAATCAAGCAGAAGTTCAGCTGAACATCAGGTGCAGGTATCAAAGAATGGCCATGAAATCCAAAAACTACATTAAAAGCCATGTTAGATTTAAAAAAGAACCACTCAGTTCAGTGCATTCTTTGGCTTTAAAACAAAGGCATAAGTTGGGTATTTTGGCACAGAAACTGACTCTGGACCATTACTTTCCATTACCCCAAGTGAATGGATATTTCAGTGCCATTTCTTCACAATTCAAAAGTAATTCTCACCTTTAACATTTGAATCAGCCCCCTTTTCAAGTAGCAGCTTCACAATGTCAAGATTTCCTCTCCATGAGGCTGCTTGAAGTGCTGTCCCATAGTTGCCACCTTGGATGGATATTTCAGTGCCATTTCTTCACAATTCAAAAATAATTCTCACCTTTAACATTTGGATCAGCCTCCTTTTCAAGCAGCAGCTTCACAATGTCATGATTTCCTCTCCATAAGGCTGCTTGAAGTGCTGTCCCATACTTGCCACCTTGGATGGATGTTTCAGTCCCATTTCTTCACAATTCAAAAGTAATTCTCACCTTTAATATTTGGTTCAGCCCTCTTTTCAAGCAGCAGCTCCACAATGTCAAGATTTTCTCTCCATGAGGCTGCTTGAAGTGCTGTCCCATACTTGCCACCTTGGATGGATATTTTAGTGCCATTTCTTCACAATTCAAAAGTAATTCTCACCTTCAACATTTGGAGCAGCCCCCTTTTCAAGCAGCAGTTTCACAATCTCCAGATTCCCTTCATATGAGACTGCCTGAAGTGCTGTCCCATACTCACCACCTTGAATGGATATTTCAGTAGTATTTCTCTATAATTCAAAAGTAATTCTGACCTTCAACATTTGGGTTCACCCCCTTTTCAACCAGCAGCTTCATAATGTCCAGCTTCTCTGCCTGTAAGGCTGCCTCAAGTGCTTTCCCATATTTGTCACCTTGACCAGACAGTTCAATAGTATTTCTATCCAATTCAACAGTGATTCTAACCTTTAACATCTGGCTTTGCTCCATGGTCCAACAGCACACTAACTAACTCTGAGTCTCCTTTATATGATGCAAGCTGCAGTGCTGTTATAGACTTATTCTCTATGTGATGCATTCAGCATACTCCTCAAACAGGGAAAACCATAGTTATACCTTGGTCTTTAACTTCCACACTAACATCTACACCCTTCTGAACTAGGTCCTTGATTGCTTCCATCTCCTCATTAAGAATAGCATTCTTAAATGCTCTAGCATCCCCCTCTCTGTGTCGCCTTTCCCAGTGTTCAAAGATAGCCTCCAGAATGTCATGCAAGGGTGCTGCTAGCAGAAGCAATGCAAGAGTTTGGCCAAATGTCCACCTTGATTCATTAGAATCCTCCTGTAGATGTTGATTTTGTTGAAGGGTGAGCTCAATATCAACAAGGAATATAATATTAATAGCCAAAAGCATTAGCATGCCAATAATGATTGGAATGATGCTTGGAGGTATGGCTTGGTCCTTAGAGTTGTGAGAACAATTCCCATGCCATGTCTGGTAGCATATGTACAGACCAAGGAAGGCACCCATTGGAATGACCAAATTTAGCCCAGGTGTGAGAAATAGTAAGTAAATCACAAGTGAGCCCATATGCAATCCCTTTAAGCTAAGAGGGACATGGTTGCCCAGGATAACCATAGTTGCAGAGTCAACTGCACAAGAGCTTGAGCATGAATGTCCAAACAAAGCTGGGCTACCCCAGAGCCAAATCCCCAGAGCAGCCATAATGGACAGGTGGAGAGAGCCTAGAGAGAGGACAATCTTTCTGATGAAACCTCTTATCCATAAGGGCTGTTGATGCTCTGTGCCTCTGTGTCTCTGCTCTATGAACAATATTTATGTAAGAATCTCAAATTTCTGGCAAGAAAATAGGTTTACTACTCTCTGGTAAATCCAAGTTTGCAGGGTTGTTAGAGCCAAGGGATTCTTCATCTGCAAATGGTAGGTTAGCTGGAAAAATCAATATTGTTAGAGTAAATTCTCTTACCTCTTCCATCCTCATTCTGTGGAGCAGTCAGCCAAAGCTTCTTCCCAATATGTGCTATCCAAGAGGACCACTCTGGTTTGACCTGGTCTAGTCCATCTTGACTCTTGTGCTGAACATAGAGAAGAAAGTAGATGAATGTGTTTGTGTTGTTCATCCAGCTCAAGCTAAGGACAATAGTTGCATGAAAGCTGGATAATCCAAGAGTCTGAGCCTGGACCATGGCTGAAATCAAGATGGCAAAAGCAGTGATGAGGATTGTGGTTTTCTGGGCTTCAATGCATTCAAGTTCATATGAAGTCACTTCTCTGTCCCAGAGGGCCCATATAACAGGGACGAAGCCAAGTAGATTCTGGGTGTAGATTGCTGCTCAGACACCAACTCCTGAGATGTCTGGATCTGAAGGGATGCAAGGCATCGTCATTGGATGGCAGGACATTGTCGTTGGATGTAAGGCACTGGGAGGAAGCAAGATACATGGGCATCCGTCAGGCATTCAAAGACACTGATTCATGTTGCCGAACAACATCGTGGTCCACCACAGATCAACACGAGGACTTCATTTGTCAACAGCGAACGCAAAAGGTTAAATTACATCAAAGAGCCGCTGGCGTGCTTCGTCACGTTTACTACATTGTCCACACAAGTACCGACTGCCCTTCCCCCCCCACCAAATTGACCCTTGCAGATCTCTAGAACCAACTCCTGACCTGTAGCACCTGTTTCCGTGCATCAGGAAAAACTCAAACTGCGAATTTGAAAAAGTTAGCACGGAATCGGACGAATTGTTACGAATTCCGTGAACTTGATCAAATTTGATGGTTAGCGCGGTTCGTCGTAATTCAACATCCCCCCTGTGAGTTCGCAAAAATTTTACCTACTTTGTTCGACTTCGCACTCGTTACAAGGCATCATTGTCCCTTACAGTTCACCCTGCTTTACTGCTCTGTTATCACTATAGATGAGGCAAAGACATATTTATTGATATAACTAATACAATAGAACTAATACAGGACAACTAAGATGCGGACTAAAGATCTAGCACAACGACCAAATGTTCCTCTTCCCCTCCACAACAGCTGATATCCTAGCATCCTGTCCGTAGGCTTCTCAACACCACCACACCACTTGAGTAGAAGCACCCGACCTCCTCAGAGTTTGCAAGTCTGTCTAGCAGAGATAGTCAATAACAAAATTCATTTGCACGACATGATAGATGTGCACCTTGAGCGGGATTACAGAGTAGAACAGGGGAAGCAGTAATGACACTGGGTAAGGTGGAGACATCAGGCATAATGGGGGTACGAGTGGGGTCTGTCACTCACCAAACAACCTTCTGGGTATCCATGAATTGAATATTACTGAAATATGGGAAGTAGTCAGTAATCAAGTGGAGTAGCAGTGTTAGACAACACACCGTATCATCTGCACCATGATCTTCCTGTACACGGGAGAGGAGATTCACACTGCAAAGGGAGCGGTGGATGAGTATAGGTGTTGTTGAAAGAAGACACATGATGAACAAGGCCTGCTTATCGACGAGGATGTGTTCCAGAGCGCCGGGGAATTACACTTGCGATGCAGAGGAGGACAAGACGGGGAGAAGCAGGGGAAGTCGGATGTTGGTGTTTGAGTTCAACATGGCCAACGTGATCGCAAAAATGGCGCGATATTTTATCTATTCAGAAGTTCCCGATCAGCTGTACAGTTGATCAGGCTGCGGGTTGTGCCAGTAACCCTTCCGAATTCCGAAACGACATCCGATTTCCTGCTCTTTGTCTGCTCTTGCCCTCCACTGGCAAAGCGTTAAATGCTACACATGCAGTTGGAACGCTCAAGCTTCAGCCAAGAGGTCAAAAAGTGCGTTCACAAATTTCTAGTATTCATTGCTCACCTAACGCTTTCTCTGCATATTCCGACCCACTCCAGATCTCCCACATTCCGCATCATCCGAATTCCGAACCCGAGCAAGACTCCCAAGTCTGGAGTCAAGTAACAAGTTACGGTTCTCAAGCTACTACATCCCAGACATACTGACATACTCAGACCAGATTCAGAGTGTATCTGCTAGTTTAGATCACTACCCAGCAAATGTGTACTCCAAAATCTAAATATGTTCATTACACACCAAGCATGCATGTTATAATGAGTGAGCTGCAACATCAGTTCAATTCTCACTAACTCGAGCATATTGCGCTAACTTTTCGAGTGGGTGCACTAAAGTGTCCAAAAATGCCATAATTCACCAAGTTCTAACAAATGAGCCGTGGTTAGTGCCGTTTTCCGGATTGGCACGAACTTTTTCAAATTCGCATTTTGGGTTATTCCTGATGTGATGGGATAAGCCATCGCCACCGTGAGCCACGCTATCCCAGATTGAAGTCCGCTCAAACTACCAGCGGCAATAACGTGGTCCCAGGCCTCCCAGGCATTCCAAAAGAGCGTTCATAATACTACAGTTGGTGTTATATGGCTCTTCGGGAGCGTTTGTGCATGCCTAATTACGACACAGGACATGGCATCGCTTGGAGTGACGGTACACGGTGAGATGACAGTCTGTGTGATCGCCATGTGCTGATGAAAGCCGCGGAACAAAAAATGGGTAATCAAAGTTGATGCATTGCAAAGGCATGTGAGGAAGGAGGCAACGAGCGTCATGTGCTCAGAGACAAAAGAGGGTGCTTAGTGTTCGTATTGGTGAGTTAAGGCACGATGAGCGTGATCGAGACTTGGAGTTGTGAGATGACAATGCTAGTTTGATTTCTACTCCAACGAGATGTTAGTAGGCGCTATCAGACGTTATTTGACAAATCCACGAAAATCTCACACACACCTGACGTTTTCTGACGTCGGTCTGCTTGATTCCTTCTTCTTCTCCGGGCCACAGGCTTGAAGTGTAACCAAAAGAGACTTTAGAAAAGGACAAGGAACATTCCCTAACACTCCCCACGAGACGGACTTGGAGAAAATTTGTCCCTTGCGGTCCGTGCACAATTCGCCTCAAATTCCCCTATGCCCTAAATTTCCCCACGCTCAATTCTTTGTTTCTAACCATCATCCCCACTACCCAATAGCTCCCCTACACTAATCTACTCTTTCTCCCCGCCTGTGTCTTTAGCTGTCTCGAAACGAAACTCGATAGTTCCGGATACAATGCAGGGAGTACGAGCGGTGAAACGGTACGCGTAGTGTTTACTTGTCGTTTATGCGAAACTAAACATATTGAGACGCGTCAGACACCTTGGAAGTGACCTAGACAACGGCGCCAGGCAATATACCGCTGTCGACCGTAGAAAATCATTACCCTTGTACTAAACCTTCTACGTGTTACGGCTAGCCGTGTCGTTAGGATAACGCTCCTCGTTTCAGGCCAGAAGGTTGTTGGAGTCGGGCAGATTAGGGCAGAGGGTCTCGCGGGCACAGTGGGAGTCCGGGAGATACTTATATCTTGGCGGTTGGAGAGAACCCTCTTTCTAACCTTTCCACTTTCTCAAATAGTTGTGTGAGTGCCTTCATCCCGCTATGGATAACGCTAACAATCTTTCCAATTTTAGCTACCGGAGCTTTCTTCGCCCAGTCCGATGTTGTAAGTACCTGATGACTTCTTAACGATATCATCCAAATGCTCACTCGAACCGCAAAGTTACCGTATTTCTCTTGGAAATTTCTCCGCCTGCCTTTCGGGCCAGTTTCGCCGGATTGTCGTATCCACTCAGCAGTGCCTTCCAGTCCAGGGGCTCAAATCGAAGCAGGTATGCCTTTACCTCATAGGCAATGGTCCATTACTGTACATCATTTCAAACGCTGGAAAAAGCCTGTCTTCTCCCTCTACAGGCTTTGCCCTCGGAACCGAGTCCCTGTACTGTGTCTGCCTGCTTTAGTCGGCGGTGGATACTTCAGGACCATGAACGTAAATGGCGATGCCATCCCGAAGTATGCCGCCGTTCAGGATATCCTCGTTGGTGCAGCAGCGCTCTGCTCATTGATTTTTGCACCCTTCGGGCCAGAGTACGTTGTCCAATCTAGCTACAGTATTGTCACTCATACTATTTCTCAGGAATCATGGTTTGCATTTCGAACGATACAAGACAGCGTTTGATCGACAAGACTAGCATGGGTAAGACTCAGGTCAATCCATCGATACGGAGAGTGACGGCGAGAACAACTTACAAGGCTGTCCCCGAAGGATTCATGTCCGATGCCGCTCGAAAGGTATTTCCCGTATTTGCATCCCACGAACTTTGACTGATAAAGTGTGCTCCAGTAATTGCTGAACATCCGAGATACTTTGTCCACGCCAGCAAATTCCTTTCCGAATTAAACATCAGGAGCCAGCGACAGACATACGATATTTAGATATCAGTCCGCAATTAGTACTGTACCTCTATGTTGTATGCCATGTAGTTGTCGTAGTGCATCCGGTAACTTAGCGCTTTGCGCGTGGTGTGGGGATACCCCCGGAAGGTGATGTCACCCCGCGAGTCGGAATTTTAACATCTACTACCCAATGCTCGAGCAATTGCCTGCAAAAGTAATACTCCTCATTCTCTCAACTCTATCTGTCTCATCTCTTCATTCACTCAAACTCACCTCAAAAGCATGGAACGACTTTCTGCAAACGAACGAAGGCACGGTATATCATGCTGCTGCTGTCGTGCACGAGTACATCGACTCAACTTCTGAGGGATTCGATCGGCTTCCTTCTCTTCGAGGGTACTAGCTGGGATGGGAGAGAACTGGAAGACCTTTTGTAAGCCCCCAATCTCGTTTCGAAATGTTCTACTTTACTTACTTATCGTCAAGGTCAGCGGAGAATGCAGCTGGAGAAGAGTTGGAAAGGATTGGCCCCATGATCTCGGCTTGCAAAGTATTCGGCTACTGCAAAGTCCGTTCATCCTGTCAAAGTAGACGAAGTTCATGGGTTCATCATAACCAGTTACACTTCCCGCGTCTTTGGGACCGCGGGCCTGCTAGTCTTGGATATGAAAAACGATCAGGTACTTTGGAGGCTTATATCAAGTATCGAGTATCGGAACGGATATCCCATCTTTGATCGTCTCGGGGATCGGAAGGAGGTCTGGCGGGTTGCAACGATATCAGACCCTTCTCCTCCTACTCAATCTCAGCAACCGCCACCACCTTACACACAACGAAATCAGCTCGCCGTATCTCTCTCTGCGGCTGCTGAATATGCACACACCTATCCCTGGGGACGTTTCTTGGCGATCATTCAACCTAAGATAGAGAATTTAATCAACTATGGTGTCTTTGACTGATGATAGCAACTTGAACACGTCGAGAAAGAGCTGTATTAAAAAGTATGAAGTACGCTGGAAAGACTGATATTCACGGGAAGAGGACGACGTACATGAAGAAATTTGGCGCGTTCTACTACTTGCTTTGGGTAAACATCTCCCACGCACGAACCACCGGCCCCGGCATTTCACCTCGCCGGCAGTCGTTCTTTTTCTCATCCATGGTTCCGACCGCGAGCAAAAAAATCATTTATACAGCATGCTCGGCTCCTCCACCGATACCTCACCAGAAATAACTCCAAAAGCCAACAATATATCAGCCCCATGACCCAAGAGCTCACTGAATCTGGTTACTTCGATATGCTGTCATGCGGCAACCGGTCTAATTCCATCATGATGCTTCTCATGCTCAGAGGAATGCTTCTCTAACAGTAAGTCCCCTCCACGGGTCATACGACGTACTAGCGTATTCACGGATCCATCTGCTACGTCGTCTCTCTCTCTCTCTTTCCCTTGATGTTGGCATTCTCTGTCCTGTCCCTCATTTTACCTTTACTCTGGACGACTTTCGTTGCAGGATGGCCGCTGTTGTGGAACCGAGAAAGGTGTGACTATATCTGTATCTTGAGAGACTATATAATAACAGCTCAAACTGAACTTGCAGTCCATCGGTGTGCAATGGGCGCCCTGAACTCTGCAGAAGAAGATACTCCAATATAACCTTCATCGGCGCACACAATTCGTATGCCTTCAGTGAAGATCCGCTGGCTCGTACGCTCTTGGGGCTGTCTCTTCCATGTATTTGATACTGATGGGGTCGTGATAGTGTCGAGAAACCAGAGGATCAACGTCAGTCAGCAGTTGGATTTGGGTGTTAGGCTGTTACAGGCTCAGGCGCATGTGTAGGTCTTGGATTCATCCTGTCGGTTTTCTGGGCATTGACGAGTGCGCGGACCATTAGAGATGACGGAGAGTTGCATTTTTGTCACACAAGTGAGTGTGATGGCCTTCTGATCCTTTTATAATGCTCACGCAGTCTTCTTAGGCTGCGTACGTGTTTCTGGAGCACACTCTACCTTCTTCATATTCATCCAGTCCCTATAGTCTCTTTTAGACGGCGGCACGGTTGAAGATTACCTCAAGATTGTCAAATCCTTCCTTGACGCGCACCCTACTGAAGTCTTGACACTCATCTTCACCAACCCCGAAGAACAATCCGTGAAAGATGTCTGGGAGCCAATATTCGACAAAGTCGGTACGCGATCGACCCTTACTTCACCCGGTTTTGATTTTGACCATGTCTCATTACGTAGGTCTTGATTCAATGGCTTTCGTTCCGGATAATGTCCCGCTCAGATATGACGAATGGCCTACCCTAGGCGAGATGATCAACGCCGGGAAAAGGCTGGTCGTATTCCTGGATTCCGGAGCAAATACCACCGAGGTTCCTTTCATATTACCGCAATTCGAAATGGTAACCGTAATCGCTCTTCTCCTTGGTTTAACTCACGAAGCTGTTCAACGTAGGTCTGGGAAACACCCTTCAGTACCACCGATTCCACCTTTCCATGCTCAATCGACCGAATTCAAGGCCCACTTCTGCCTATGGATCATCTATACATGATTAATCATTCCTTGAATACCAACGTGTTCCCGATACCGGGTGGAGCCGGTGTCATTGTACCGAATGTTTTCGAAGCTGAAACTACCAATGGTGTCAAGTCGTCAGTGACTGTCGCTTTACTCTAGTCCTCCTCGGCTGACGGGTATACGATAGAATCATGGATAATGTCCGAGGCTGCGCGCCTTTCGCGATGGACAAGAACCCCAATTTCATTCTGTTGGACTGGGTAGACGAGGGAGAAGCGTTCTTGGCTGCTGACCAGCTGAATGGTTTTACGTCACCGTGAGCGCGTTTTTTTTTGTTTTTTGCTTAAGCCATCGGGTTGTACAAGCTAACTGCCTTGCTGTAGGTCCCAATCCGCGCCTGCAACCGGGGGAGAGACTAACAATGCTCCAGCAAGATCAAGACATGGTCCATGGCTCGCGATATTGACTCTTGGATTTGGTGTACTTGCGCTGGGTTCATGAGATTTTACGACAATTTTTACGACCTTTACGATCTGCGATGACCCCATGACCTTTATTGTATCCTAGACATTCCTAAATGTAGCATAGAAATTGATTTACAGTCATTCCGGAAAATAATGGGACGGTGCGAACTGAGACATGACTCGTATGACTTGCTTCTTTGGTGACACTATTTTCCGGAATGACTGTACAGCTCCGTACACATGTACAAACATTGGTATCATCGAGGTATCATAATCACGCAAACCCGTTCAATATATCCATAGCTTTCTTGCCCTCTCCGACGTTGACATAGTCCAACATGACAAAGTTTGGTGCCTGTCCTCCTGCGAATGGTGCACACCCACTGGCATCTGCGAGAATTCTGTAAAGAGAACCACTAAGCTCGTTGTGCCAATAGTCAGAATGGCGCGCAAGTACTCACGAAGGTACGCCATTCGTCTTTGGTGCATCCTCCCTGTCACTGATGAGCACACCGTCTCCAATGGGAATGATGTTGATGTTCAAATTGTGATTGAGCATATGTAAATGTTCTTCAGGCGACAATGGACCGTCAATCCTATCGACTCTGCATGGGAAATTAGGATCTGTTGAGCTGAATGGTGGTTCCCAAAGCTAGGTGACATCATGATGAGCGAACGTTTTTCACAAGATAGCACGCTTCACTAACCATCGAAAACTCGGGAAGAAGGAAGTCTACACTTCCATCAGCACCTGCATCAAGAAACACGATCACACGTTTGCCGCTATCAATCAGTTCACCCAGCGTGGGCCAGTCGGAACGTTTCATGGGTTGAGTTGGTGGGACGTATGCGAATGGAGTGATGCCTAATGGTGTGTGTAATTCAGTAGTGCTTCGATGCATGAGGGTAAGATACACACCAGAGTCATCGAAAGCAGGTTTCCACACGTCTGTCAGCGATAAACCTTCGGGATTCGTGAAGAGCAGGGTAAGAACTTCATTGGGGTTTGCGTCGAGGAATGTCTTGACTTTCTTCAGGTAATTGACGACAAGGCCTCCGTCAAAGAGATCCTATGTTCAGGAAGGGGATAAATCGATGGATAATAGTGGGATTAATAGACGAACGCACACAGCCTGAAAAAGATTATGGGCATTTAGCAATAGGCAATGGCTTAGAGGGAACACGCACTTGTATGGCAGAAATGAATCTTTCCGTCCTTCCTAGCTCACAAAAATTCAGATTCCGTCGCCTCCAAGGTGAAGAAACGCACTCGTGAGATTGTGCCTGTAAGAACCTGACTCCAAGACTCAATTGCGTTGGAATATCAACCTCTTGATCCCTAGCGACTCCAGGAGATCAGATTTCAGCTTAGCATACCACTCTCAAGGAATCCAGGGACTCACGAGCTAAAGGGTCCTTGCTGAACGCGAAAGAATCATGCGAACCCAAGAACGTGGTGTTTCCATAACCGCGACTGCACAACTCGGCGTGTCCATTACAGACGGTTGCCCTACTAGAGAAGTTTCAGTTTATTTAAAGCATGAATGATAATGAGAATGAGAATCCTACCGTTTCGAAGGTAAAGCAACACTGGCGCTCAAGCAAGCTGCGAGACAGAGGGCGTGCAAAATACGCATCGTGTCCGGCCCTGGAAGCTTGAGAAAGCTGCCAGTGCAGCTCAGCTGCACGTCTGTGCTTTAAGAAGCTCATGCCGACTGTATTTGGCCCGAAAAATGTAGATTCCATGTGGTACGTCGAAGAGAAGTGATGGTAACGAGCATAGAAGGGCTGTCCATGTGAGCGTCTATTATGGCCGGGAAGGGTTAAATCTTCCCATGCGCATCTCTGTTCAGTACCACCGCGACCCCCCAGTAATACTGGCATCCTATCATTGTCCTATCCAGCTTCTCAACTGATATTCCTGTTATTCAAGGGACAAGATTACTTGCAGCAAGTCCATCTTCACTCCGAGTGCCTACCAAATGCCAACTCGTATGCTGAACAAAGGCTTCCTACCAATCGCCAAGACCGGTTGTTTCGACTATCGACTTTGATTCAGAACCTGACAGCTCCCCTATTGTCAGAGAATGTTACGGGAGTGCCACGCCCGCCTCCTGAGGCGGCTCAAGAGAAGCACGAGTCACTATTCCATCTTGGGCGGCCTGAGGCTTTGCGCTCCGTGATGATGATAGTTTGAGCGAACCCCTGGTCGGGTTTAATGGGAAAATGAAGGACAACGTGACAGAAGTCGTGAAAGAGATCTCAAGGACATCGCCAGGGTAGAGGAAGAACGACAGGTCACATTCCATTCAGTAAGTGACACATAAACCACGGTTTGGAGCTAATCATCATCAGGCTTGGAATGCATATCGAAGTCCCTGGCATAATGAACTTGTTTATCTGGTTGACGAGCCCACTCCTTAATTTCGTCGAAATTCCTGCACGTGTGGGGAACACCTAAACTACTCATGATTTTGTTTTGCTCTGTATCCCACTCGAATATGTTCGCGCTAACGTCTACCCACAGAAACTCGATATCATCATTGCCAGAAGGTCGAATTGAATAACACCTTACCCGATGCGCACATTATACTACGGCGTAGACGGTCAATGCGGTGAACAACGTGGTCTATCGGAAGCTCGGCGGGTATTATTATGGTCTTCATGCATGTGCAGCCACTTATAATGATCCCAATAAAAGGCTTTGCGAATCATGTTCTGTATGCAGGTAAGTTTCTTTTCGCGTACTTCAACATAGAGCTCAGCAAACTCACCAGGCAGTGGACCTGATGAAAGACATCAAGCTCGACAAGATAGTGGCTCGGATCGCCTCTGCTTCATACTTCGAGATCTTGGTGAGTCCAACTGCACCAGTATCAATACTCATACTCATTAATAACATTGTAAACTTGTTACACTTACATCTGTAAAGTTCCTCCCCAGGCCTTGCCTACCTCTGGCGACAGTTTTGCCCTGTAGATCTCAGGCCGCTCTTGAGCATCGCGATGGAAGGAAACGATGTTCCCCTCGACGAGATGGTTTGCGGGTGCTTACGAGGAAATTGGGGTTAGACTTTACTCATATGACGAGGAGTTGTAGGTTCACGGTACAGTAGTGGTCGGGGCCGCTTAATCCAAAGTAAGGAAGTCGCTAAAGCCACTAAAAGCAAAAAGTTCACGATGAATTGGACAACAACAATGGTTTTCGAGGCCCAGAATGCGGAGCGATGATATTCAGAAGGAGTTGATTCCACCCATGTACCATCGAACTGGAGCTCGTCCTGGAGTAGTGTGACGTACTTTGACGATTTGACACCCATCATGGTGAGAGGAAGAGTGAGTCTCGGAATCCTGAAAGAATTCCCGTCAGTCTGGTCTCACGGTAATTAGACCCTTAATCTCAGGTGTTCTTTTCACTTGGGGTCACTCAGGATAGCGGCAATCAGCATTCGCCATCTGGAGCTCCACTTATCAGCTAAGATCCTCAATTTTGATGCCATCTTCACCGCAGTTCCTAATGCATTACTACCAGCCCCGTGCTGCTTCATTGCTTGAACAGCCGGAATAACTTGTCGCTTATACACGTTCCCCCGCCTTTGGAGGCACACACGATAACCTAGGTGATAGAAGGATCGGAAAGACGACTTGATCGTCTGAAATGACGAAAAGTTGAGCCAAACTTGTCTAGTCATTTAAAAGGAGAGCTGAAGGAGAGTAGTGGCTCAGGTCTCAACGTCCAGATCTCGGATTACACCTGTTCTACGCCAATCTCTGCGAGATGCGTTTCTCTGTTACTTTTATGCACCTCGTTACCTTCGTACTTGTTTGTCTTGCTGTTCCTACTCCTGGAGACGTTGTAAAACGGGAGATTTGTAATTTTTCTCGAATTGAGGGACGAACTCACAGACAACTCTTTATCTTCCTTAGGAAAGTCCTGCCGTTGACAGGTTTGACTGGAGGGCGGCGGATTGGAAGCGCGAGGTGAGAGGCTACTTCTGAGAGGCCGACTGAACTCCAATCTGACCCCTTGGGTTCCTTAGAATGATGCTGCCGTTGACAGGTTTGACTGGAGGGCGGCGGACTGGAAGCGCGAGGTCGGTGCCTAAAGTATCCCTGCGCGATATTATGTATAATAATATCGAAATCATCCGAGTCGTAAACATTTTTTGTACTATATGATTGAAATCTATTCATCTCGAACGGTGTTGAAGTAGCGTCTTTGGTCAACTGCCCACATTATTGTTCCGTTCGAATTCGACTGTGAGATGTTACCATTCAGTTGGTCTACGACACCGACTGCGAGTCAAAATGAGTCACCCTTCGGAGCCTCTCGCTGATTCCCTTTCTCCGATCAGAATACCTGACCCAAGTGGTATATATGAGAATGCATTTCGAAGAAGATCCCCAATCATGCCTTCCTCACAACGTCTAACAGACTTTCACATTATCTTTTTCGACGTTTATGCCACCCTCATCGTGAGTATGAAACACGTATCTCTTCAATTGGCATCCAGTTGACATTCATACAAAGGACTGGGAAACAGGAATCTACGATGCGATGAAACCACTTCTATCCCGTTACCCCGTGTCCTCCAATTGGACTCTTAAACAAGCCATCGAGGAGTTCACCGCCATCGAGGTACCGCTCGTCCAAGAACATCCACACCTCCCATACCGCGACCTCCTCGCAAAGACCCACGAGCTACTCGAGGAGAAGCTCCACCGGGAATCAGGCGATCAGGCTTCCATCGGACCAGATGATGGTGACGTTGACCGTCATACAAAGTTCGGCCAATCCATCAAAAACTGGCCTGTCTTCCCTGACACCATCGATGCGCTTCGCACCCTGGCAAAACATTACAAACTTTGCGTGCTCTCCAACGTCGATCGAGAATCTTTCGCACATACTCTGGCGCAGCTATCGGATGATACCGCCCACCCGGAATTGTATCAACCACCGACACCGACCGATGAATCCAAGTACTGGTTCCCTCGTTCTGTATCCACAGAGTCAAAGTCACCATTCACGCTCATCATCACTGCACAGGACGTGGGGTCCTATAAGCCAGCAGGACGGGGTTACGATGTCGCTCTCGACACGGCCAAGACAGATCCGCATTTTGACGATGGGAAGCGCGAAGTACTTTGGGTAGCACAGAGCCTGTTTGGAGATATCGATCCAGTGAGCAAACTGGGTGTGAAGAGCGTGTGGATTGAGAGAAAGGGCTCGGTCATGGGGTACAATGGGGAGCATGCATATAGCTGGAAGTTTGATACGCTAGGTGAGTTTGCAGAAGCGGTGGAGAAAGAAGCAAGGAGCTTCGGCGCAGAACATGTCTGAAGAAGTTGCGAAGCGTCAAGAGGGGGAAGGATCTGCAATTGTACTATTAGTTCTTGATGATGATGGATGTGATGATGGATGTATATAGTAAAACGTACCTATCGAAAACAACATTTACTCGGACAACAGCTGGACCTGGACCTCGTCCTCCCGAAGCCCTTCTACGGGAACCTCAGCAGCCCAGCTAAGCGGTAGCCCTGCGCATTCCCTCACTCTCTTCAATGCTCTAACCCATTCTGCCACCAGAGCATTCTTATCCCATGTAAGCCCATTTAACGTCCGAGGTTTATACAACCCAAATTCGATGATCTGGTCATGAATGAGCTTCAGAAGGTTCCGTCCCCGCACTGAGGTAACAATTTCAGATTCTGAACCTGCCGAATTGATATGCCGTGCGAGCGCCACAATGAACGCCAACCGCTGATCCCACTCCTCTTCTGGCCCAGGATACCTTCTCCAAGAATCCTCATATACCTGCATTAGCAACGTGCTCTTGCTCCGAACCGAGTCTTCCGAATGTGTCCATACTCTCTCCGCCACGGGAAAGGGAACATAGAAGCGTATGCCCGGCCCACGAAGGCTCTTGAACTCCTCAATAGAGTGCAGGAGTTCATCAACGCTCGTAGCGTTGAGATCTTTCGCCAGGGACAACCAATACTGTTGATGATAGAGCAGCCGTACGAACGGTTTGGAATGCAGCACCATATCTGGGGCATCTGGCATTCCGTAGCAGTATACGTTTGGACCGACACATTTTGCGTGAAAATAAGCCGTATCGTCAACGAGCGCCGCTTGTACGTCTGTCTGTGAGACGTCGTCCCACCTTGTATTGGACCAAAAGTCAAGAGTTGTAGCCATAGCGACGGAAGGCGGCAGAGACGCGATGATGGTCTGAAGGTGACTGAACATGGATGGTGTATCCCGAAACAAGGTTATCGCGGATCGCAGCCCTTGGAGCTCGTAGACATTAAGGGTCCACAGGCATCCGCCACGACGTATGTTCAGCCTGATATGGCCTTCTAATCAAGTGAAGGTCAAACCTCGACCAATCACGCATGCGAACGACGTGTCGGTTTCTCTTTGCGAAGAGAGACTGCACCAGGGACGAATGTCTGATGATCTTGGAGCAGAACCAGAAGAACCACCATGCCTGAGGTGATTTATAAGGGCAGATGTTGTGAAAAGCACGGATGTTGTCGTTGAACTTGTCCGAGGCATACGACGGGAGCACCGTAAGGCTGAACATGGAGATAGTGGGGAGTATGGTGGTCATCACATAGAGCCCAACGCTGAAGCCAACAGCTATGGATATCACGATGAATGGTGTGAGGTGTAGCGTCCATAATAGTTCCAAGATTCCTGCCAGAAACAGAAGGAGCGCTACCTCGAGGAGGATAGGTAGCATGGCTAGGAAGGATGATACAGCCCATTCCCGGAAGCTAGCGTTACGCAGTTCACGGAGAGCTAACGTCTCGGCTTGTGAATGCGCTGGCGTATCTCGTCGATGTTCCCTGAGCCATTGCTTGCAAAGCAAACCAAAAAGCCCCGAGGTGAGACTCAGGACAAGACTGAGAAACCACAACGTGTTGATTCGAATGGAAGAAGACGATGGTTCGAACTTGAGCTGAGGTGTCTCGAGGGTGGTCGCATTGCTCAACTGCTTTGAGATCTGGGTAAGCAGGGCGACGACGGTGTCTGCGGGATCTTCGGACAGCTATTTGTACGATTCGATAGTGAATGCAACAACGACAGCAGAGAATAAACCAGCCTTTCTAGCCAAATCAGAAGAGAAAGAGGAAATTCTGAGGAATACGCACAAATACGAGCAATGTGTCAATGTCTTCCTTCCAATTCTTCACCAAGCCATCATCATATTGATTAACCTCACTCATCAACCGCTCCCATGAGCGTTCTACTGTCACTTGCGGATTGTGCACTGAACCTTGTTCCATCTGGGACAGGAGTTCAGTGAGGCTAAACTCATCGAATTTGCATATCTCTTACCTCCTATTGGCGTATCCTTGTTTCATCAAAACAGGAGGTAGTGCAGGTAGTCATGGCATGGGCCAGAAAAATTGATGGTGGGAATAATATACCCAAGGCGGCCCAAAGGCGGCCGTTTCATTTGTCACTCTACCCGTAACTGCACCTACGTTGATGATCTCAAACTCCAAGATGAACACGCCGAGTACTGCCATTCCAATCCTGCGCGGCAGAATCCCCCACGCAATCGTAGACTCCGCGGATGGTTCTAGCGTCAAGGAATCAAAAGTTTCGCTTCTCGACTTTCGATCTCATATAAGAAACCATTTTTCTGCCGGAGACTTCTCGAGCTCTTCGTCGGGCCTCAAACTCTCAGCTTCACGATGGCGATAATTGGTCGAGACTCTGAGGACCTCAGTCACAGCACCATTGTCTGGTTAACGATGCCCAGACTTATCGGCATCTTGCTCAACTACCTTTTGCTCGGGATTTTATTGGTTCAGATGTACATCTACTACCTCAACTACAAAGACGACAAGATGATTTTCAAGCTCGTGGGTAAGCATCGTCTTCCTTGTTCTCCGGGGCATCTCTGACATTTGGCACACACACAGTCTATACAGTATTTACTCTCGAGATCATTCAAACGTTTTCAGCGACATACGATGCTTCTCAATGGTTTGCATATGGATGGGGGAACGTTCCTAAGCTTCTCAAGTTGTATACTACCTTCTTCAACATTCCCCTCCTTTCGAGTGTCATCGGGGGTATTGTCCAGGTACGCGACGCCTCCACACTTTACGCCCCGTGTTGGATCTTTAAACGCTTGTTGCAGATATTTTATGGCTGGAGAATATGGTCCATTTTTGAATCAATATCTATTTACGCCGTTATTTGTATCTTGGCGCTCGTTCAGCTGGGAGGTGCAATCTGTGCATCTTACTATGTACGTACGTCCATTTCTTCACGGCTGGCCCTACGAGAACTAACCGCCCCTTTCAAGCTAACGAGGTACCCTGATGAAGTTGTTCACCACGTCCAGATATTGTACGCTGTTGGCATTCGCTTGAGTGGCTCAGCCGTTGTCGATGTTCTCATCTCATCCTTTATGACCTACTTTGTCAGTATCTCCTCTGACAACTCTACATTTTGCTCATAGTGACATGACTCCAGCTTCTGAAAAACCACACCGCAGACCTCCGCGCTTCAACCAGCGCCATGATCACAAAACTCATACGACTCACGATCGAAACCGGTACCATCACCTCCACGGCGGCTATCCTTGATCTCATACTCTTCCTCGCGTTACCTTCCAACTCGCTTCACCAGATCTCCGGCGTGTGTCTTTCCAAGTTATACTCCAACTCCCTCCTTGTGTTCTTCAATAACCGAACGGTGAAGACTCCACAGGGAGTGGTGATGACGGACACTTTGAGTTTCCCGGAAACTATTGGAAGCCGTAGGCCCGATTATGGACCCAAAACATCGATACTGGGTTCGGTGTTTGCAGCGCCAGCGCCTGGAAGCGAGGATACTTTAACTTTGACGGAGGGAAGCAGAAGAACGAGGCCTGTTAGTGCGATGATTTGATGCATTGTGAGACTTGGTAGGATGAATAGAAGGCTCCGTCTCGAGTGTATATATATGGATACTATAATGATAGGTGGTCGATTAATCGTGGGCCTCTTTGTTGGTATTGTCTATCTTGGACCAAATCCCTCTGGAGTCGTGCAACTCGTCATCACGTACATGCTGTACGCGTCAGTACGAATGTACATCCTTGCGAGAGTGGCCACCTCGCATTGATGGCATTGAGGGCACTACCTCTTAGCGCAGTCCGGGCAGCTTAGTGGTCGAAGTTCATACCACATATAGGATGTTGGCGATACTTGGCATTAATTGATGCGACGACTCTTTACATCGGATTCACCTGGTATGGAACAATTTCTCTTGTAAGCGAATATACTGTTATTTATCTAGTAGTAGGATTGCTATCTTACTACCTCACTGTTGTACAGAAATCAATCTGGCATCATATGAGAGTCCCATTCAACGAGCAGTAGACCAAGACAAGGACGCAGCCGACCGTCTGATGCTATACAATTGTACCATTTTGGTAAATCAAAACCCATTCAATTGGTTCGCAGCATCGAAACCTTCCCCAATGTCCACCCAATCCAGCAAGACGAATGTCGGTTTCTTCCCTACGCCATCAAGCTTGGCGCATCCATCAGCGTGTTTGGTTATTCTACAGAAGCATTCAGTATTGATGACATTCATCGTGATCTGCAAGAGGTACTCACGACGCGACGGAATTGGTCTCGTCCGCCCTGACAAAGTCAGGCACAATAACACCCTCGCCTATTGCATCGTCGATTTTATCGCCCAATCCAAAAGGTAATTTCGGTTTCGGCAGGTCCGGGATGAGGTTGACATTGAGCGAGTGGTTGATCATGTACATATGATCTGCGGTATTGAGAGGTGTGGTATCGATACGGTCAACTTTGCAGGGAAAGTTTTCATCGGTAACGCTGAAGGGTGTTTCCCAGACCTACAATTCGGAACGCGTCAGTCACAGATCGAGGAAACAAAGCACGAGAGAACGCACCATTTTGAACTCTGGCAGTATGAAATCGACCTTGGAAACATCCGCATTCGAATCCATGAATACAACGAGCCTCTTCCCTGATTGAATCATGCTTCCTAGGGTCGGCCAGTCGCTCGCTTTCAACGCGTCTGTACCCGGTACGAAGGCGAATGGTGTCAGGCCTGCGACGATTCATAAAATGGCGTTCAGTTCGACGAAGTGAAGAACATACCACTCTTATCAAAGATGGGTTTCCGCACGTCGCTCACAGAGAGGCCTTCGGGATTTGTGAGAATCAAGGTAAGAACTTCGTCGGGGTTCTCGTCAAGGAACGTCTTCACGATTCTAAAGTAGTCTTCCACTGAACCTCCGTCGAAGATGTCCTATCGAGATGCGAGTTTTCAGTGAGGTAGGGGGTTCGAGAGATAGCTTACACAATCTGTTAAAAAAACATAAGCGAAGGTTTGAGTGTACGATATAAGATCACTTACTAGTATGACAGAACTTCAGAATGTTCCCATCCCTGGAACTGAGGTCAATGACCACCCGAGACGAAAAGAGTTTGATACATACATGTGAGACTGCGCCTGTAACAATCTGGCGCCTAGCTTTAACTGCGTAGGCACATCGACTACTTGATTTCGGCCCACTAAAGACACACTCGGCTAGAGATCATCAGGGAGAAAGAGCGAGACCCACCATTGAGCGGATTTTTGCTGAACGCGTAAGAGTTGTGTGCACCGAAGAAAGTGACATCAGAGAATTTGCGATCGCAGAGCTCGGCTCTACCATTGCACTTCTCCGGCTTTGCTCTGCGAAATGATAAGTAAGAAGAACGAGTAACAGCTGGAGACGCGTACTGCCGCTTTGAGGTGAAAGGGAGAGCATTGACAGAGGCCACCACAAGGGATACAACAAGCAGTTGACGGAAAGAGATCATATTGTCGAGAGTCGTTAAGGATCGTAATATTATAGGTAAGCGATAAATTAAATGAAACGTATGATGCTTGAAATGAGATATGAGAGCGAATCTGTGACCGGCAACAGAGATAAAAGAAAGTAGAGGCGGTGGAAGAAGAATGAATATTGTAGTATCTTCCTCCGTGTTTTATACGGGTCACCCGAACTGTCAGGGCAACTCATGAGCTTGAGTGGTTCCTGGCAGTCATGATGCGGCGGGACGGGTTTCATCACGGTCAACCAGTAAACCAACATCTGCGCGTTCAGATGCATGAGTAGTGTCCCGAGTAGCACCTCAAGACCGCAAGATCCGCATGTCAGTTGTCGGAGGCAGTGCTGACCCTGGATATCTCTGGCGTTCTAGGTCTGTTGCTGATAGTGGCAATGAAGAGTATTGAAATTCGAGGATGCGTTTCATTGAGAATCCCGGCCAAACGTCGATGCGGAAATCACCCTTGCTAAAGAATAGTGATTTATGGTGACCATCACTGCTCATCCCGTGTCAGCCACGAACAGACTACGCAAGCGTAATAGCCACTTGCTCTGCAACTACTCTCAATAGTTTGATTCGGTTTTCATCAAAAATCCTGGCGGTGTAGGAGCCCGAAGAGACATTTCCGGATTAGTATTTGACTAGAATGATACACAAGGCGACGTACCATACAGTAGCATTCCCGTGGATGAGCACATGAGAAGCGACAACATTCAGTTGGTGCCCTGGTACCATTTCTGTCGGTGTTGCTGGAATGTTGGTGATCCCCAGTTCTCAAACGTACAATGGCAGTGGGAAGCTTCTAAATATACAATGAGTTTCAATCTCCCTGAAAAGCTTAGAAATACGCACAAGGTGTCCAAACTCTCTTTCGCCTCTCCTTTGTTTCTCGATGACCTACACGATTACAACACCCAACAGCCAAGGCTTCTATCTCCACAGTAACGCGTCCAGCAGAGTATTTAGGGGCATTTATGGTTCGATACGTGGTGTTCAGGCGTGGGCCCTTGGTCAGTATCCGGCCTAATGACCGTGATGTAGGTAGGTCAAGTCACATAGATCCATCCCGCGTTTCGGAGAGAAGGAAGTTAAAATTTAGGCCTTGATATCAATGATATAGATTTTGTTCTGAGTTCTGCGTCGCTGAGGAGACACGGATCATTTTCCTTGATTTTGGCTGGCAGCTGAGGTTCCATTTTATCCGCAGAACTTACTGAACTCGACCTAAAAAGTATGAGTCATTATCACTTGAAAGAGTTGATTCTTTTGCATTATAAAGACTCACCAGGCAAGTAGGGACTTTTTGAGGAGAACGACGTGATAGTTTGCGGACAAGTTGTTTGGACACCAGGTAACATTTAGGCGCCTATTACTATATCAGGCCATTCCCTTTCATCGTCGAACGACTACTTTCAATGGGTGCTTGAGGACAGCATTCCACCGAGGACGTATAATGCTGTCGTCGAAGAAATGGTTGCGATAGAGTGGAGCTAGTGGGTTGTCTTTTGGATGCAAATTCTTCTGATAATGATCTAAAATGCCAGTAGGCTGTGACTCATGCAACGGCCTGGTATAAAAAAGCTAACAGCAGTTCCCATGCCGCGGCGCTTCCCCCATCATTGGTACTCCTCCTTCTGCATAAACCGAACGATGTATCAGGTCTTCCCAGCCGAGATTCTCCACCTCATCCTAGACAACCTTCTAAAATCCGACCTCCAGGCATGCTCCCTTATTTGCAGAGCATGGCTTCCTATATCTCAAGAGCACCTATTCCGCTCTCTGCGGTTTGTGCTGCATCCTAAATCTTCAGAGAGGGAAGCCAGGGTCCTCTTGGAGAGATTCATGCTCGCTCTGGGCTGTCTTGAGTCGAGACCGGATCTCCTTTGTTGCGTCCACAGTTTCACCCTGAATCTGCGTCAAACCCGGGTCGAGATCCGCACGGACACCCGTTCCCACATAACAAGAACAGTTATCGCGTCGTTACCGTTCAAGGATCTTCGACACTTGGATGTCCGCTGGGAGTCGTGGTTTGACGACGGGAATAGGCATCTCCCGCAGCTCATTTCTGACAATCCAATGCTCACGAGCCTTGCGCTTCAAGGGCAGAAGATATCTTGCAAGGAAGACTTAGCAACCTTTTTAGGTTTTCATTCTCCCAAACTCCGTACTTTGTGCTTAAATGGCACGAGCCCTTTCACGAAACAGATACAATTGAAGGAGATCATCTCCTCATTCAAAATGCAACAGGGACAGGGGCGGACAGTTCCGAGGCTAAAACGCCTGAGTATTGGCACAGTTCACGTGGATATCATTAGAGATATCATCCTTGATCCCAGTTTATACAATATAGGACACATTGAACATGTTGCATTTCCTTCTGGCTGGATGTTTGACGAAAGCGATCCTAGTCGGAGGGCCAGGATAGCCGGATCGACCCCTCGATTCCCAGTAGCAGAAAGGGTCGCCATGCACATCACCTCTCTTGTTTACAACCTCGAAAGATTCAACTCGGCCTCTAGTACGTCATCATCTCTTCATGGTTTTCACCCAACTGACATATCTTTATGATCTTCTCAGACTTCCTACTTAGCGTACCTGCAGTACATTTTCCCAAGCTGACCCATCTTCAACTACTAGGCGTGATGAAAGCCGAAGTGCTTGTCTCCGCTTTTCAAACAACCGTCGCCGACAGCCCAAACCTAGCAAATCTTTTCCTTCAGTTGTGTTTCGATTCAACTGAACTCTCTTTCATCGATCAATATCTCCGTGACTTTTTGGCAGAGAGAAGCACCATGCTTCTCACCGTCGACTACCAATTTCCTGGTGTCCAGGCTACCTCGAATTCGAACGATTTGTTCCCGCAAATCAATACCCTACCGCATATTACCTTGCGGATAGGTGGTCTCGAGCCGTGGTGGGGAAATAATGTTGAGTACGATATACCGTTCATATTAGGCAGTACGATAGTGTGTCGATATCCTGCTAGACTGAGATAATTTACGCCGTAAATTATTCTTTCAATGTGGATGTACATGCAATATTCTGAATACCCTAATAGCCTGAGTCATTTCCTAGCGGATAACTATCGATGCCATGGCACAAGCGCTAAAGTTGAGATGTTGTAAGTAACGCAGCTTTCAAATCGTCATGGCAAGCCTTATTTACATCTATTGAGGATACGCATTGTACGAATAGTCCATATAGCTGACTTTTATTCGAGAAGCTCGCTTGCTACTGGAAGGGGCTCCTTTCAGTGCGTTTTCTATGACCTGTCCTAAAACTGTACCCCTGCCTTGGATCAAGACATCCACAATTATCCCTGGATCCCTCGCCCTCTCCACCCCACGCGCGAGCTCGACGAAAAGTGGTACATACGCATCGTACTGCGTGTTGGGCTCATGTTGTGTGTACTCTGCGAGGTCGAACGGCGTGATAAACACAAGCGTGAGATGTTCGCATCGTGTCTGCTCTCGAAGAACGGTCCTCATGAGTAGCTTTAGTGTTTGCTCAGCCGTAGTGGCAACATCCTGGTCTTTGAAAGACAAGTGGATTTTGAAAGACTTCAGCGAATTGGCTGTACAATCCAGCAACTGCTCCAGGTCGTTGACCTCTTCAGCATACGGACGACGAAGATCCAATGCGGATACCCTTGCCTCCGAGCGTCGTATCATCTCTGCAGCGGCAGCATACGAGCCTCTGTCTGCGTAGACACCCAAGTGAAGCGCCGTCAGATTCGGGAAATTGAGGTATTGGAAAGTGTGTCCATCGTTCCTATTAATCCGCGCTCCACCGCAGATACTATGGTACTCCAAACGCTTCAAGCTGTTGTTGGTAATAATCGACTCGCCAGTCAATTGCTCTGCATCCAGGACCCCGGCCAGTACACGACAACGCGTCATTGCTGTACCAGCCTTCATCGCCAATAGCATCTCATTTTGGTGGACATAACCTCCTACTTCCTTCAAGTTGCAGTCCTCGATCTGGTGCCACGGCAGCGGCAGTTGATCCCAGAATGACCGAATGAGACCTGAGATCTCCAAGCTGCGAAGGTTGGGAGCTTCACGGAAGATCTCGATGGTTTCTCGGAATTGCGGTATAGCGATCATAGACATGCCCCGAACGTGAAAGTGAAGGCTTTCTAAGCGCTTTACGCGTCCCTTCGGGAATGGTCCCAAAGTCCGTAACAGATCGAAATGGACTTCGAGGCGTAGAAGACGCCAGTGTTCAGAGTAGGCGAGAAGTGTGCTGAGGATGGCGAACTGACAATAGGTCGCTATATGGTCCATTGATGGTCTATCTCCGGTTCCCTTAGGGCCAGCCTTTCCAAAGCGAACCGCAACTTGCATACCGTTTCGAGCTGTTACAAGGTTTTCAGGTCGTAAGTTTTTACGACCGAGTTCCAACCACGTTATGATCCTGTTCTGCGCTTGGGAAACGTGCTTGTACGGTTCGACTGCCATGGCTTGAAGATGTTCGTCCGTGATGTGAACATCTACGACTCTCCAAATCTGGGGTGTAGCTTCTGCGACTTGACGCCATTGTCGGCAGACACGTCGCAGGAGCCAAGGAACGGCATCAGGGTCGAGTGGATTCAGCGCTCGAATGTGGTCATTGCTAACAATATCCATTTGTCCCTGTGCAGCGTGGAGGAAGATATCGGAAAGGATCTCTGAAGGGAGACGGTAGATATGGGATGTCAGAAGCTTGTTGGAATGTCTCGAGTGTACTCTTTTTGAGTAGCTGAGAAGCACTTTGTAATCATCTCTTCGGGGTAAACGGGTGAATGGCGCAGTCGGACGGTTGTGGGTGGGATTTTTTCGAAGACTCATGATTGCGAGCCAGGAAAATACTAAAGGCAACCAGAGCACAACGGTCTGCTCAAGGCATAGTCAGTCGCTTCCTCCAGTCTGTCGGGTATTTCTCTACGTACCATTATTATTATCTCCTGAATATCGTCTTCCAAAAACCATGGGTGGCTCGCCATGTTGGGTCGGTTGAGGTTGAGGTTGAGTATTCCGGCCACCTTTTATACGGCTGTTCTGTGTATTGGAAGCCTTCATTGAGCCACTGGGAAGCCTCGATCAGGCCCGGGCCACGGGAAAAATCCTGTTTCAATTGTGTGGCCTCTCGTACAAAGAGAAGCACACGCACTTCGATTGTGAGAGCTCTTTCTGCTGGTCAATCCCCATCACAAATTCGACCTCTGCTTCCCGATTATGTTCAACTATGCTTCATGAGCTTTCCTGGAGGGACTGATGACCAAGAAGGCCACCGACGTTGAGTTTATTGTCGATATCTAGGGAGAACAAAGAACACCGGTGTTTATTGCGAGTGATAATTTGGACAACTCCGCGCTTCTGGGGCTTACTTGAATAATGGAATTACATTTCTGTCTTTGATGGTCCGTAGTCTTGCACGTCCGCCGTCGGTGAGGCGATGAAGATGGTGAAGACAACATGGTGGTTGACGATCAAGAGTGTCACCGTTTTAGAGCTTGCTCAAATCAAATGTCGCCAGGCTTTCCCTAGTCTGAACTCAAACGCACGTGGGAACGGGGACCAGCCCTTACTTAGCATTATTGCTTTCCCACGGCACCATTTTACTGTCTGCCGCGACATACCGCTTTCACTCCTCGACGCGTTTAAGGTCTCTTCCTCTCATTATCTACTCGTCTCGTCTTTTATGGCTCTATCTGTTCTCTACTTCGACGCGATTGGGGCCATGGGAAGGTAATGTAACCTGTTACAACAATCCGAGCGGATGATCTGAATCCAGTATTGAAGCCAAGCGGAGACGGCGGCCTTTCAAGCAACATCTTGCGCGGGGGAATAGGGCGATCAGCGTGATTCAGATGGTTTGAAACAGTTTGAAAGCCGACAAGTCTTAAACAGACGCGAAGCGTTTGGAGAAGGTTTCAATGAATGCAGAATGCTAACCATTCACGCGTCGACTTTTGTGGGGTGTGGGGTAGCTCGGTCGGACCAATCCAAGATCAAAATTCCACATCATTCCGTAGGGTGTATATCGCGCCGGGTGACATTCGTCGTTGAGCAGCGTGTGCGCCTCATCGTGGTGTCGTAGCTGACTCATTGTCGATCGTCATAAAAGCACAATCATATTGAAGACCCATACAAAAACAAACAGTCACAAAACCTAAACCTAAACAGCTTTATCTCACACCGAGAACTTTGTTTTCATGTTCAACGGTGGCGATTAAAGATTAATGTTAACAGGGACACAACCAATCGCGACGATACCATTCTGGAAGGGCAGTTAGTTCGATGTACTACCCCGTGACACGATTTCATTACTCACAAAGCTGTTGTTCTGGCAGCAAACGGGCTGAGCATTGCAGCCAGTACCGCCAACACCAAGGACGCTGATGGGAGAGCAGGTTATACCAACAAGAACATTCAAGTTCGAAAGGACAATGTTGAGGAGGCCGAGGAGGGTGGCCGCAGGTGCGGATGAGGCCTAGAGTAGAGAGTAAATGTTAGAGCAGGTTCTTTCGAGAAAACGCCTGAGAGGATTACTTACGGATTGAACACTGTTGCAGCACTGAACAGGGCCAGTATTGCACTGACTGGCTGGCTGAGTGGCTGTACTAGCAGGCTAGATAAAGAGAGATGAGACCTGGAACCCGCAAGTGAATGAGGAGCACGACTTACAGGAGTAGCCGTGACTCGTGGGGGTGCAAGTGGCGGCAGTAAAGACCGTCAAGGCCAGAGGTGCGTAGACGAGAGTGACGATGCGAGAGAACATTGTGAAGTTGTAGACGATGAGTTGGAAACTGTTCGACTGCTGATTCCTGGTCCAAAGGCAACACCTTTTATACACCTATTGAGCGCTTGTGCATTACCTTGTGGTACTAACCGAGTGAGAGGGGAACTGAGTAAAGCTTGGACCAAAGATGTAGACAACAGACAACATACAGCTTTTTGAATACGTTCCTGAATAACTCGAACAATATTCTCTTTCGCGGTCATCAGGTTTGTATTTACATGAAGAATGTACCCACGTAAATGTTCAGCCTCACGCCACTGACGAAAGCCTAGCTTAATTGAAAGACTTCCAGAATAGCTTCGACGACGAAAGGGACGTCTACGGTTGCCCAGCAGGCTCAGGTTAACTTTGGCTTAGTGAATCGAGTGAGTTGGAATTAATCGGTGGCAAATTAGTGCAGTTCCTGGATATTTATGGCAGGGAAGGCCTTCTAACAGCTGTTCGCCGCCGCCACCGACTGTATACGGAAACATATCATACAGAATACTTCATTCCCTTCGAAAACCAAGCACAAATGACAAGGAACCAACTCTGGGGACTAGTGCCGGAAGTCGCAAAAAGTCTTCCTTACCTTAAAACTGGGTCAGCGAATATTTCAGCGAGTGGTACTTATATCTACCGAGACCTCTGCACTCTTATTGAGAAAGTAGTGGGTGAAGGGATGATGAACACCGGGAGTCCTCAACCATGAGCCACCATCCACGTTCTTGACACAATTTTACTTACCTCACCATTCCTTCTCAATGATTCCGCGAGGTTTCCGGACTTTCACCTCTAGAACTCTACAGAGGTACGTGCATGGGTGCACCGACCCACGATTTCACCAACCAATTGAACTCTATCGCAGGATCGCCTCGCCGCGGCGCAATACGCATCAGCGCAAATCAATTCTCACGCTAGCCCACACAAGCAAGCGTGCAAGTTTGCGAGGGAAAAATAGTGAGTTTCATGTTTTTACCAATAATAACTTGAATAAGTGATGTTTTACTTACATCCGCTGCGACACCTGGAACGACGACACCGTTGGATGGGGCCTAGGACAACTTCAGCAGGTTAGCTAGCAATTCAATTCAATTCAATTAGGCATTGACGGGTACCTATCAGCATCAAGCTTCTATTGCAAGGCGAAGCTTGCAAAGTTGAAAGTTAACCTGAGCCTGCTGGGCAACCGTAGACGTCTGTAGAATTAAGGTGTCGGTGACAGTGGCGGCCGTGCGAAGTGTTGAGGCGTAAATTAAACAAAACACAAGGTCTAGCCTGCTAACACGATATCCCTGACATCGCATCGCATTTGGTACCTATCTCACTTGAATAAGGTGACGCACCGAGTAGAATAATAATGTGCAGGGGCATCGACGACAGGCGCTGAAGTTACTATTCTTAATGTCATAGACAGCAAACATGATGACGCCGGAGGCGTTCGCGAGCCTGCACATAATTGAAGGATCTTTATTCTCTCCGAGGTCTAGAAAAAGAAAAAAGATTACCTTAGCACACATCATCAGAATTGTGAACTCACGCTGTCCATCCCAAACGTTTGGGAAAGTATTTTGTTCAATCAAGGCGCTGGGCCCTGAACATACAACATCGATATCTATACAAAGAATAGATTCAATGTCAGTGTCTGCCTAGGAGCTCCAGAAACAGAAGACGTACCTAGGCTTTCCTCCATCTAGCCGTATATCATAACCAATTTGAGATATGAGGGCCATCAGGAAAAACCTCCTTTCGTATTTCACCTGATTTAATATGAATTAGTGAGATTCAGGGTCTGCAATGTCTGGCAGGCTGAATTAAGATGATTTCAGCAAAATTAAGAGGGAACCTGCCTGTGACTTTTGGTGTACCTGAATTGTTCAATTAGACTGTGCACTGCATGATCAGAATGGGGAGTGTCTAGTTTTAAGAGCACTAAGTTTCAACACAGACTTGCACAGGAGGTAAGCAGAAGATATTTATAATAAAATATATATGTTTGCTGGCCAGTGCCAGGGAATACAGACCAGAGTGGTGTGATCTGGGTGTAATGGGCTGAGGGTGAGGGGAAAATGCAATGGCTTACTGTAAGTTCAAAAGCTTTTGTGTGGTGACATCACAAGCCACTGTCCATTGCACAAAATGACAAGTGGTCATGACCTAGAGACAACACCCAAGACTTGTGAACACCCCTATATACCAAGGGGTCCCCACTTATGGGGGTTATGGCCAAGGTGGGGGGGGTGGTTATATCACCCATGATTTGCGATAACTTTCTGCTAACTGGTTATATTGAAAGTCCATGATTTGACATGGTGAGTAAATGGGGTTCTTGGTGGGTTAGTGGGAAATCATAACCAGTTATGGTAGGTTATGATGAGTAATGGTGGTTACATCAAGTTATAGAGGTGATAACACATTACTGATGTTATAACTGATTATAGGTGTTATAACCACCCATAACTACTCTTAACTGGTTTTGAGCATTGTCCCAAGCAAGCTGAGGGTATGCCTGTTCAATGGTCCATATATCATCTCAAACAAAATTAAGTAGAAATGATTTCTAAAAACAATTATATTCACATCTATCTATGTACAACTGACACAGTAGATAGTGTACTAATATAAGTATTCCAACCTGAGAGCAACCCTGCAATAGCCCATTAGTTGATTGAACTACAACAAGTGTATAGAAAAACTTACTAGTAATCATCAGGGTTACTAGGTTAACCAGCATGCTAAGATCTGCTAGTAGGCAATGGATCTCACAAGGATTGAGAGCAATGAACCCTTTGAAGCCTTCATCATAGAGGTCTTGGGAGTTGGAATCAGCATTTGATCACCTCTCCACCTTCTACCTGCCTCTGAGCCTCTGAAAACCTGGGATTATGCAGTGTGTCAATGGAGGCCTGCATTCCACCATTTGAGTGTGCGTATACCTATGAAGACAGACTTGCTGAGGGATTGCAAGCACTGTAGATGAGCCTTGGTGCTTGATTGTAATGACATGGTCAGTGAGAGCTAGTGGTGAAAGTAAGAATAGTAACATACCTTGAACATGAATATAGTTCACTATGATCCAATTAAGGTGATAGTTCAGAGTGTGTGAAGGGTCAGATAGGTCCTCTTAGACAATTCACCTGCTGATATAATGTCTAAGATGGGTATATGGTCAGTAATAATCCTTATTGCAAGAAAGAAGGCATACTGGAGGCAATATGTCAGTTCCTACTGAATACCACAAGCATACTGATATCTGCAGAATACTTAGTATCAGATTGAGTATTGAAAGGTCAAAAGAAAAATACCCATTTAGTGCAAGGTGAGGATGATTGGGACATGAAGAGATGGCAACAAGGATAGCATGGAGACAGTGGCAAGGAGGGGATGACAATGACAATGACAAAGAGGTGATAATGGTAATGGCAATGGCAATGATGGTGACAATAACAGCACAGTTAAAGAAGAGTAAGTTTTTGGCAAAAAACACCAACAACTGTTGGAAACTGTTTTACAAAAAAGACCAATAACTAGACCAACAACTTTTTTCTTAGAAGAGACACATTTTAGTGACTATGTGAGAATACTTTAAAAGCATTATGTAAGCTATATATATTTCAACTTGCCTTAGCTGGGGCTATATAATGGTACTAAAAATAATGTTATCTGACACTATTTGATATAGTAAGGTAGCCCACACTCATATTCTACTGACCCCATGTGGCAGCAGTTACAGCGTTACCTCTTACCAAATTGAGCCTCTGCAAGGTCAAAGTTGCACCTTCGAAGCCTTTGTTCTCAAGTCCTCAACACAAAATGACACTTTTGTTCCCTGAGAATCATTTATTACTATGCAAAGAAGATGTACTCTAAGTTTTATGTCAAATAAACATAATTTACAACCTCTGATATCCAAACAGTGCCACAAATCATACATTTCACAGGTTTCTGAAGTTTTCAAGGCACCCTGACTTCTCAAAATCTTTCAGATAGTCAGTTGGAATGCACTGATGACCCCTATAATGCTTTGCAGTATATGCAGCCTCTCTACCATTGAGTCTCTTCATGTAGGCATCTGTATAACAGAGGGCACAGTTGCAGAATCTACAGAAATAGTAAGAGAGAGCTTGAAATATGCTGGATAACATACCATCTTATGCAAACAAGTGGAATTGCCTTGAGAGATGCCAAAGCATTCTTCTCCAGGTCATCCTCACTTGAAGATTCTGGACAAAGGCAGTAATACCACTTGAATGTGCTACACAAAGAGCTGATCTGTTGATCAGATCCTGCTCTACTATTGTCTATGTGTGGGGGTGGTGATGTGCAGAGTGTGGTTTGGCATGATCAGAGTTACCGCACTTAGACTCTATTTGACGTTTGTGAACCAAATAAGCATGTATTCATTTATTAATGTAGAGACTATGAGGATATATTTGTTTAATAATTCGTTTTTATTGTGTGTTTTCTAATTTCTATTATCTCAATCAAGCCTAAATACAACAGCTAACTGTGCTGAGGTGATGGTAAGACTACCCTGAAGTGATAACCCAAGTAATCAAAGACTACAGTACCTCTTGTACTGGATACAACCCTCTTAGTTGTGATCTGTAATGCACTTAAGCCAGAAAACTTCTACTCTGGTAGCCTAAGCCCTCTCTAAGATGTGTCTACTCAATTTAGAACACACTTAAGCAGGAAAACTTCTACTCTTGTAGCCTGAGCCCTCTCTAAGATGCATTGACACTAGCAAAACACTAGCTGCCTCCAGAAAGCCACCAAAACTTTCTGATACAAAGTCTTCTCTTGACTTGAAAACGACTATTGCTAAAGTGCAGAACAGATATCTGGCTTTGCTGTCACTATCAAGTTTGGTTTATAGTCTTATATCTCAACTAGGTCTACCCCAAGTCCCTAGGGCCTGACGTGAGGAGGAAAATCCAATCGAATGTAATTTCTCTACACAAACAATAGCCACATACAAATATTGCATAGTGGTGGGGCAGATTCCTCTTGCTCCCACCTACAAAATGGCTGTCCTTATATACTGCTGGAAACAAATATCTACAATAAAATTATAATAATAGGTATATATTGCACTGGTCACAGGAAAAATCACAAAATGAATGTATATGGGTTCAGTCCCTTGTCACAANACTAAACATGCTCATTTTATCTTTTATTTTGTTATTTCCAATTATTATTCTGTATATAAAGAGCTGTACTTGTAGATGCAGGCTCAAGTACTGACTGGTACTTGCACCTTATAGCCCTGTGCAGTGTCGATTTAGACCTCCATGCAGCTTCTTAGACCAAGTCTTTATGCACTTGCCAGTCAGTCGCTTCTAGTCAAGCCAAGATTTATACATATATATATCTTGCCTCACTGTATACAAATCTGATAACCAATCAATAAACCACTTGTGTTTAAAAAACCTACACTTTGTGACCCTTGAGTGCAATACTTGAGTCATCTTAACTAGAGTCTTTAGACTCTGCAATCTAAGCCAGCCAATTGAAGATATAAAGAGTTCTGTCCCCTTTCTCACCCTGAATCACTTGAGATAGACTCAGTCTCGTAGCAGACTTGTACAGTGCTTTCTCACTTATAGAAGCCTCTATTGTGGGTTTTGGTGTGTGTTGTGTGTGTGTGTGGGTTTTGTAGCTGTGTTTAGTTGCAGAAGCCCGTTTTAGAGAGCATTTAGAAGTGAAGATAGCATGTAGCAGTCCTTTAAAGGAGATAGAGTTTCTGCCTCTTCACTGAAGTCTGCAGAAACAAAGTTTGCCACCATTAGAGAAGCACCTTCACCTTTCTGATAAGGTTTCACAGGTCCATCTTTGTGGTACCATGATCGGCAGCAGCAGTCATAAGCATAGAATATTGACTCATCATTATACTACAAGACAACTCACTTTCCATTGGGAAGGACTGCACCAGGCATGATCTCAACCTCATTTCCATCACAATCATAAACCTTCATTCTGCCCTGTACAGCCAGAAGGTTGGGACAATACTTTGTCTGTCTTTCCCATACAACATCACATCTCTTGTGGCCATCCACATACTGTCCTCTTGGAGGTGTTGTCCACCTGAATCCCATGATCTTCAGATACCACTCGGCAGTACATAGCAAGATCTTCCATGTAATCTCATGCTTGGACATTACATCAGGCCAGGTGAGGAACTCCCATACCTTGCCTGCCCTGCTGTGATGTTCTTGCCCAACTCCTGAAGATGCAGGTTGAGGTCCTGGCAGAGATCTTTGCTGACAAGGAGGGTCTCATTCCAGTCTCCATACAGGTTTTCTGGAAGTATTGACCAATCAAGAATGGTATGTAAGCCCAATATGGGCCACGGTGCATGGTAATTGATGCATGAAGGGATGCAGCAGCCTATTTCCTATAAAATACTGATCATTTGTTGGTATACAGCAAAAGAAATGACTCAATACCCTTGATCCATGACTGGGTGAATGGATCGAGCTCTGGATTAATATATCCAGGTCCCTTTTTCTGTGGTGGGTGCAGTACCTTTCTAATATCCTTTAATGCCTCCAGAGCCTCTGCAATCATTGGTGCTTCACACTGCTGCCCATCAGCATCTGCTTGTGCATAATGTGAAGGCTGTTCACCACTTGGAATATCTCCACTGGAGTTTTCATTGATGTTCAATGTGCTATTTTCAACATTGGAATCATAATTATTCTGATCAATGGAATTGTGTTCATTGGAATCACTGGTGCCTAATAGACTTGCTTCATGTGGTACTGACTTTGGATAGGCCTCTAGTGAATCTGAGGATCCAGTCTGATAGTGGGTGTAACGTGTGGGCTTATGGAAATGTTTTGGGGACCAGTCACGAAGTTGTGCATGAAGAAAGCATATACGAGAACATGGGGTAGAGAGCAGCGATGTTCTGATAGAAAAAAAGCTAAATTGGGACTGGGATTCATGGGGAATGTCATTGAAATCACATGCAAGAGGGCACATGTTCATGGGTATGGGGATCTTGTTTACAGCGGGTTTAGCAAAGAAGTCGTAATTATTGATATTGGATGTTGGGTCTACATGAACTGGACATCATACTGGAGATTCAGACCAGCTACACTAATCAAGAATGAGTCTGGATTTGCAGAGAAACAGCTGTCACTCACATTATCCTTTTTTCCTTCAACCCATGCTTTCTTCCTGGGGGTTACAGCCTCTATAATCCTCTGAACTCCTCCTACAACAGCTTCTCCCACTCTCTCTCCCACTCTAAGCAAGTTTGTGCGACATGTGAGCATTGTTTTCTTCGGAGGAGCCATCAGATACGTTATCTTGGTTCAATACTGCTCTATCAGGGGATTCAAATCATGCTCAATGTCATTAAAATTAACATAATTGGATACTACAAACCATTTAGAGTAATTCTCAGAGAACGAAACAATGAATTCCACTCATTGACATGCACAGATGGAAGGAAAAGATGGAAGGAGCAAGATAGAAACAAAATTCAAGGCCTGAAATGGAAAGTCATGCCTTGCCATGTGGGGTCAGTAGAATATGAATGCAGGCTACCTTAATGCTATAATATGCATCACTAGATACATACTGGACTATATTGGAGCATGCTGGAGGGGCTGTAATATAGGTAATTTGAATCAGTATGTTCTGTTATATTCTAGAAGTAACTTTCCAGTAATGTCAAGAGCATAAGAATGTCAAAAGCACATGATAAATAGGTAAACAGTCTGTATGCACAGGACATGGTATTGATACTATTCATATGAATTTTCCTAATAACCAATCTTTCACCTTTATAGTCTTATATACTTATAAAACCCATGTCCACTCTGAGATGACCTTTCCCTATTGATTTTGGTACTATAATAAATAGGTAAATAGCCTGTACATGCAGAATATGGACATTTTAACTTTATATAATCTGGTAGATGCATTATAGTGGTTATATAGATGTCCTAAGGGGTGAATAATGGAGATTAAGTGTCCTAGTATATGGGAAAATAGATTTGGAAGCCAGTTCAATTGAGTATTGGTGTATATATGAGCAAAATACTGAAAAAACCTGAAATGGGATGATGGATGGTACTGTATGGGATCTATTGATGCTGAACATTATCCCTCATAGCTGGGACATCCTTTATATGTCTGTCTGTTGAAGACAGAAGCTTATGGATGTATTATTTTCTCCTGAAGTACTATAGCCAAATTTGCTTTTTTGGGATTTTAGTAGTACTACAGAACAGGCAATAATTTGAATGAGCTGAAGTGTGGTCAGAACTTCTTTATTGATGTACTGATGAGGACTATATACTTACCAAAGCATTCACAGTGCTCTAATATACTTTTTACAGAGCATAATTGTTGTACAAATAATTTAGCCAGTAATCATGGAATAGCTCCTCAGGAGATGATTACTGTACCAAGGTGACTTCAGATTCGAGTTCAGAAACCCAAAAAAGGGTAGGGAGCAACCTTTGGGTATATCAATAGCATCATATTCAATGGGTGTTCAGAAAGCCTCAAAAAACCACTTGTATGTGGATATCTTCACAGGCAGTAATCCAGGCCTCATGGGACCATCAGAATCGAATTTGGAGCATTAAATAACATTGGAAATGAGTCCTGGGNATGAGGGATAATGTTCAGCATCAATAGATCCCATACAGTACCATCCATCATCCTATTTCAGGTTTTTTCAGTATTTTGCTCATATATACACCAATACTCAATTGAACTGGCTTCCAAATCTATTTTCCCATATACTAGGACACTTAATCTGCATTATTCACCCCTTAGGACATCCATATAACCACCATAAGGCATCTACCAGATTGCATAAAGTTAAAATGTCCATATTCTGCATATACAGACTATTGATCTAGTATTACTGTACCCAAATCATCAGGGATTTGTATTTCAGAGTAGGAATGGGCTTTATAAGTATATAAGACTATAAAGGTGAAAGATTGGTCATCAGGAAAATTCATATGAATAGTATCAATACTATATCCTGCACATACAGGTTGTTTACCTATTTATTGTGCTACTTTTAACATAATTATGCTTTCAAAATCACAGGAAAGGCATTCTATAATATAACAGAACATACTGATCCAAATTACCTATATGACAGCCTCTCCAGCATGCTCCAATATAGTCCAGTATGTATCTAGTAGTGCATATTACAGCATTATTACATCAAATAATGTCAGGTAACATTATTTTTGATCCCATTATATAGACCCAGCTAAGGCAAGTCCAAATATATATGGCTTACATAATGCTTCTAAGATATTCTCACACAGTCACTAAAATGTGTCTCTTTTCAAAGAAAAAGTTGTTGGTCTAGTTATCAGTCTTTTTTGCAAAACAGTTTCTAATAGTTGGTGTTTTTTGCCAAAAGGTACCTGCTATGGGTGAACAGCAAAGGTGGAAGGTGACAATGACAATGAGGGGTAGGGAACAATAGTGATGATAGGTGGTGACAATGAGCAAGATGATGACAAAAGGAGAGGGAGATGGTGGTAGTATAAAGGAAAGAAGAAAATTGCAAAGTCTGAAATCTGTTGCACAAATAAACAAACAATTGTAGGGGTCTTGACTCATGTGAAGATGTGCTGCCCAATCAACAAATATCACCCTCAGAGTCACAATGATGACAGTTTCCTCCCTGAATCCCTGCAAAAAACTCTGTAAAACCCAGACTTACCACAGGGAACTCATCCAAACCCTACAAGAACAGCTCTGGTGCCAAAAACCCAAGATATCTCTTATAACTGCTCTTAACCTCCCTCAACTGGTAATGGCAGTGATACACCAATTTTATAAACCTTTCAAATTTTATACATATGAATGTCATTTGGATGTATTTAAATGGTTGAAATGATAAGAAACATGGAAATAGAAGGACTGATACAAGCCCAAGTGGTCAGTCAAAACCTATATATGCTTGATAGCATGAAGCTATAAGTTAATTGCACTATAGTACACTCCACATGGGTACCAAGTCACTTATAGACTCTCAATATTGTGCCTCTAGCCTCCCAAAACCTGTAGGGACCTCTATATAGTGTGTTCAAGAAAGACATATTGATAGTTGAACATATATGTAGTGTATCAAGAGGATATTTTACTTTTAAACAACTTTCATTTGCTCTCAGAGAGCTTATTCAAGCTCAGGATGATACTTATGATATACTAAGAGAACAGAGAATAATGATATCAAGATCAGATATACAATGAAATATTAGATCAAGTAGATGATCACTCTACATTCCGAGATGGTAATGCAATGATCCCTCCAAAGATAGAAGGAAAGTGATAAGACAGAAATCAGATAGGACTGATAGACAAGAGAAGAAAAGTGAGAGATCAGAATGAGTCAGTCAGATAGAATAGATGGAACAAGGAAATACTTGATGACTTCTACAGAAGTTGAGAGTATTTCTGACTGTTGAAAAATAGGATAAGGAACTCCTGTGCAGTAGCAATAGATTCTGAACCTAGATACCCATATACCATGCAGAGGGCCTAGCTCAAGTTGTGCTTCCAATACTCAAGATTATATTTATTAGTAACCTGCATACCTATATATGGTATGGGATTACTAGTGTGAAAAGGGACTGAACCCATATACATTCATTTTTGTGATTTTCTTGTGACCAGTATGATATATACCTATTATTATAATTTTATTGTAAATATTTGTTGCCAGCAGTATATAAGGACAGCCATTTTGTAGGTAGAAGCAAGAGGAATCTGCCCCACTACTATATGATATTTATATATAGCTATTGTTTGTGTCACTACATATGAGGTGTTCTTTTAACATGGTTCTCTGATTGAGAAAACACTTAATCTTCTTGCAAAGAGAATTTTTATAAAACCATATATAAATTCTAAATTTAAATTATATCCTCTTAACAAGAATATGCCTGGAGAATACTAAATTTTCAGCAGCAAAAGATATAGAATTTTCAAATTCTGAGAATTAATAGATAATACAATATATTAGAATAATTTCCATACTGAGAAAACATTAAATTTTCTCTGGTTGAAAATGCTCAGAAAATGCTGATAAGATAAGATAAAAATTCCATATTTTCTATTGTGGAAAAGTCAGAGAAAACTCTAGGAAAACACTAGAAAAATAGTAGGAAAATCATGTGAAAACACTATATTTTAAAGCAGTTCTTAGATAGTTTTCATATAGTTTTCCTTTTGTATTTAACATGTTTCCTTTGATATAAAATTCAAAATCTTATATTTGTTTTTTAAATGCTTTCTCACTATTTTATAAGGCAGAAAATTTAGTATATTTGTAATCAGAAAACTAAAGGATAATTCTATAATTTCATTATTATAAAATAATTAAAAAACACAGACTCTTCTGGAAATTAAAATTCAGAGTATGCTTGCTGTTTTCAATATGTAATGATAACTTGAAACTAATAGAATTTTCTGAGTGTTGTCTGGAAGCAAATATATAGCAGTATTCTGAGTGTATTTCCGCATAGAAAGAACACCTCATACATAGTGTGTAGAGAAATCACATTCAATCAGATTTTCCTCCTCATGTCAGGCCCTAGGGACTCAGAGTAGATCTAGTTGAGATATAAGATTATATACCAAATTTGATAGTGATAGCAAAGCCAGATATTTGTTCTATGCTTTAGTGAATAGTTGTTTTCAAGTTTTTTGGTGGCTTTCTGGAGGCAGCTAGTGTTTTGCTAGTGCTGACACATCTTAGAGAGGGCTCAGGCTACATTGGAAGTAGAAGTTTTCCTGCTTAAGTGTGTTACAGATCACAACCAAAAGGGTTGTATCCAGTACAAGAGGTACTGTAGTCTTTGATTACTTGAGTTATCACTTCAGGGTAGTCTTACTATTGCCTCAGTGCAATTAGCTGTGGTATTTAGGCTTGATTGAGATAGTAGAAACCAGAAAACACACAATAAAAACAAATTTATTAAAACAAATATATCCTTGTAGTCTCTGCATTGATAAATGAATACACACTTATTTGGTTCACAAACATCAGATAAGAGTCTAAGTGCAGTAACTCTAATCACACCAGACCACACTCTGCATATCACCACATACACATAGACAATAAGAGAGCAGGATCTGATCAACAGATTAGCTCTTTGTGTAGCATATTCAAGTAGTATGACCAACTTCTTTCCTCCTGTAAAGTTTCCAGTTTTGCCTCATGTACCTTGAGTAGAAAGGAATATACCTATTCCACCTGGCGTATATGCAGAGATTTGCAAAATAATCAAAGATAAAACTGATGCAGAAGTATATGAACCCTCTAGCTCATCCTATAGATCCAAGTGGTTCTGTGTCTTAAAGAAGGATGGAAAGAGCCTTCAGCTAGTATATAGTTTAGAACCCTTAAACAGAGTAACGATTTAGTATTCTGGTGTGCCTTCTGTGACTGCAGAAGTGGCAAATCACTTTGCTAGATGTGCTTGTCTTGGACTGTTAGATATATAGGTTGGATATGATGAAAGATTAATAGATGAGGAGTCAAGGGACTTGACTACCTTTCAAACACTGTTTGGACCACATAGGTTGGTAAAATTGCCTATAGAATGGACAAATTCAGTATCTATCTTCCATGACAATATATGCTATATCTTGAGAGATGAGATTCCACATGTAACTATGCTGTATGTTGATAATGTATCTTGTTGAGGACCTCCTTTGCAATACAAGTAACCAGATGGGAGCTTTGAAATAATACTGGAGGATCCTGGAATATAAAGCTTCATATGAGAGCACTTAAACAACATGAATCAGCTATGCCAATGACTTAAATATGTTGGTGGGACCTTTTCTGGACCAAAAGCATTCCTTTGTATTGAGTGAGGAGTGGTGCTTGGATATCAAGTAGGTTCAGAAGGACATGCAGTAAACAAGAAGTCTGCCAAAGTAGTATTAGACTGGGACCCAGAATCCTTCAAAGGAGAAAGCAATGTAAAATTGTTGCTAGGAACAGCTGTGCAGCTAAGAATGTTTATTAAAGACTATGTAAAAATTACAAGGCTCTTAAATAAGATATCCAGTGCAAAGGCAATCTTTCATATAGGAGATGAGGAGAAGCAAGCCATATGAGAGCTGCAAGAAGCAATTTGTACCACACCCTGTCTAAGACCTGTAGACTATTATAAGCCCTCAATATTGGCTGTTGATACTTTGTGGCAAGCAGTTGGCTTCTACTTGTATCAAGTCAATCTGAAAAACCTGAAAAAGAAATACTTTAATTTGTTTGGATCAATAGGCTTGAATGAGTGTGAGGCATGATTCTCCCAACCTAAAAGGGAATTATTCAGGCTCAAAATTGCTTTAGAAGTGACATATTACACTACATATGGATGTAGGGATTTAATTATAGAAATGGATGCTAGCTACATAAAAGGAATGCTAGATCATCCAAGTGCTGGACCAAATGCAACTATAAACAGATGGATTGAAGCCATCAGAAAGTATCATTTTGAGTTAGTACATGTGAAAAGAATCATTCATAGCCCAGATGGTCTATCTAGACCTCTGAGTGGGGGAGCTATGACTGAAAGACTACCTATAAATGAAGAAGACTACCTAGATGATGACAATGGAGAATTGATAAGGTTCTGGATGGGTGAGGGTGTAATCAACAGGCTGTATCCATTTGAGAACTTTAAAGATGAAATCAATAATCATAGAGGATACCTGTTTGAACTGGCTAAATGTGTTGAAGACTTTGAAGATGAGCTTCATGATGCTTGGCTAGAAGTGAAAGTAGATGAAGAGGTTAGAGTGAATATACTAAAGTCAAGAGTGATAGAAAGCATTGTCACTTTTGTGCAACTAAAAGTATTCTCTCCTTGACTTACTGAAGAATGGAGTAATGATTATCCTTACAAAGAGAAACACTGGAGTGACTTTGCTAAGAATTTGAATGACCACTTGAATGACTTAAAGAAGTGGTTAGCTGATGAAGATTGGCAAGAAAGTGTAAAGCTGGAGCAATCAGACCACAAATTCTTGGAAAAGCAATCACCTAAGTTCTTTGTGGACAGGGATGGTAGACCTTATTGAAGAAACAAAAATATGGAAGGCCAACATCAATTGGTCATACCAAAAGAAAAGAGAATGTGAATGATAACTGCTGCACACAATTATATGGGACATAAAGGCATGTATGCTATGGAAAGTCTCTTAAAGAAGAGATTCTGGTGGCTGGAGCTGGAAAATGATGTGCAATGGTTTATAAAATCATGTCAAGCATGTCAAGATAGGCTATTAAACCTAATTAAGGTGCCACCAATGCAGATGCACACACCTTCCCTCTTTCAGAAGATACATATCGACATCTTTAAGGTGTCACCAGCTAGTAATGGGTGCAAGAATGTTGCCCATGCAAGAGATGCCTTATCTAATTGGTTGGAAGCTTGAGCATTAAGAGATGAGAAAGCTAGATCAATTGGAGACTGGCTTTTTGAAGATATTATATGTTGATGGGGACCTTCCAAAGAGATTGTAATGGATAATGCACCACAGCTTGAATTAGTAATGAAATGGCTAAAAGCTAAATACAGAATTAAACATATAAAGATATCACCTTATAATTCTCAAGCAAACAGTAAAATTGAATGTGCCCACTTCAATATTAGACAAGCACTAGTAAAAGCTACTGGTGGAGACTTAAAAAGATGGTATTGGTATCTAAAGCCAGTACTGTGGGCAGATAGAGTGACAATACAGTGAGGGTTTGGGTGCTCTCCATACTTTCTAGTAACAGAAGCAGAACCTATACTTCCCTTGGACATTGTTGAATCTATCTGGTTGGTACACACTCTGGATAGAATTCTTACAGATGAAGAATTAATTGGGTATCATGCACTGGCCTTAGCAAAGCATCATACTCATGTCCAAGAGATGATGGAGAAAGTAGATAAAATAAAGCAGCAAAATGTAAGACAATTTGAGTGAGAATTCATAAATAAGATAAAGGACTATGATTTTAAGCCTAGTATGCTTATGCAGATGCGTAACATGGCAATAGAAAAGAAATTGGACCACAAAATATACCCTAGATACTTAGGCCCAATGATAGTAGTCAGAAGGACCAAAGGGGAATTGTACATTTTAGCAGATATAAATGGAGCTGTAAAGAAAGAAGAGGTAGTGGCTTTCAGAGTCTTACCACACCATGCTCGCTATAAACCTATTGAACTCTCAGAAAACATACATGATCTAATTGACTTGTCAAAAGAGCAGCTGGAAAAGATGCTTGAGACTGATGAGGAAGATCAGTATGATGGTAAAGACTTTGCATTCACCAAAGTGCCTAAAATGAAATGGCCAGTACCAGGAAGGGAAGAAGTAGACGATGCAATAGAAGAAGATGAGCTGTCTAGCTATGAAGATGAGGAAAATAATGAAGGAAGTGCAAATAACAGGACCACAAGAGACTTAGAAAAGAGACTTAGATGAATAGGAAAGAGACATCCAGACATTTATTGATATACACTGGACATCAGCAACACTATTAGGTGATATATGCTCTGTTTAAGATAAGTCCATAATGAAAGGCTATATAAATGAAGGGAATGTTGTAAAGACATAAAGTGAACAGGAGATAGAAGTCTACTGAATTGACCCCAGAACATCTTGTGCATATGATAAGTGTAAGCTTGGCAGTAATGGTGAGTGATAGGGACAAAAAGCAAAAGCACTTCATTCAGCCACCTGAGAAGCAGTGTTAGAAGGCCCAGCCACAGTCTCTTAAGGGTTAGGAACAACCTCCACATCAGCCAACTTCAACTTGGAAAGCCAATCTGACTGGCTTCTTTGAATTGTTTGCAAGTGAGCTCATACTGGGAGGCAAAGAAATGAATATATTGTTTGAGGGTAGACATCTCATGATAAAGGAAGTTGGAGACTGACAGCAGAACATCAGTCAACATCTTCTCTAAGTCCATAAATGGAACTAGAGCAGTATGTTTGATGATGGAGTCAGCACCAGCAACCCAAAGGTTGCATTCCTCTTAGAAGGGATGATTATTACCAAATAAAGAGTAGATGGATATATAAGGACATAACAGGAGACTCTTTACACAAATTAGCAATGGGGTGCTCCAGACGAGAATGTTTGGAACTCTTGCCAAGCTTAGCATTAATGGAAGAGGACTAACAAAAGAAATGAATATTATAATTAAGAACATAGAAAAGAAAAGATGTACTATGATGAGATGGTCCTTCTTTTCCTTGAGCTATAGAATGAGATGAATACAAGAATAAGATGGAAAAAGAAGCATAGACAAATGGTCTTCTTCTCCTTGGAGAAATGAAGGGACTTAATGGCTTCAGTGGTTGGAGGCTTCAGAGCATGCATAGAAGCATTGAGGCCTTTCTGAGCATTGGCCATCTTGGAAAAGAGATATGATTAAACAGAAACAAAGAGAAACATAGTGAAAAAGCACCTCAGTATCTTTGGATAGCACAGTAAGAACAACAACTTCATTGTCATTAGAGCCATCATTGACAACCTTGCTGCTTTTCTTGCTCTCTACAAAAAGACTTAGACTTAGAAAGGTTAAAATTTACATAAGAAAGAGATGAGGACATACTGTGGCTACCATGAGCTTTGTCACCAGCCCAAACAGCATCCATCTCAACTAAGAAATGAGTAATGGCACTCAATTGGAAAGGTTCCTTGATGCCAGGAAGCTTGATAAGTTCCTTAATAAGGTCGAGAGCCTTGCTGTACAGATTGTAGGCCTCATCCAAGTGGGCAACATGCCTAAAGTTTAGTAGTTTGCACTTGGAATACTATCTATGAGCCTTTTTACAGGACAATGAATTAGCAGAAAGACATATGTACCAACTGTTCACACATCTGAGTTGTGGCAGCCTGCCTGATACAAAGCAGAGGCTTAGCAGCACTCTCTTTGCAATGGTCATAGATAGTGTGCATGTTGGTAAGCCACACTGGATGATCAGCCCATTCTCCTGAAGCATTGGCAACATTTGAGAAAGATGACATAATTAGGCCAGTCAAGACAGCAGATCAAAAAGAGAAAGAAGTAGTAAGGGACTGGGGAATGCAGGAGACACAAGTTACATTTTATACTACAGCAACAGTTACTTACACATGCCAGTACCCTACTTCTAATGAAATGGCATAGTACCATTTATTTGAAATAGAGACATCTAGGAAAAGTCTTTTGGAAGAGATCAGATAAGAAAATTGTAACGAGGCAATGTTCTGAACAAGTAATATCCCTGTAACTAAATAAGATAACCAATCAATGAGAACATTGACATTTTTAGTTGGAGAGAGAGAGACACTCATGGTCACTCAGTGGTGGCATATTTTGCACACCTGGCACAGCACATGTTCAGATACTCATAGATAGGATCAAAATAGTATACATGTGCCTAAATAAGGAAAAGAAATTCCTAATGAGAAGCATAGATCAAAGGAAACATAAAGCATGAGTATGGGAGTTTGTAATGTGCTAACCAAAGCACATCAAATACTCACAAAGATCACACATAATAAAGCAAAAGCCCAACTCATAAGGAGAGACATGGAGATATTTTGGATGAGAAATACAAAAAGTCCAAATGATGATACAAAGTCCAAAAGATTATATACAAAGAGAGATAGTTCTACATGAGCATTTGTGTAGCAACATATTTATCTAAGTATATAATAGCAGTGTAAGAGTTCAGCAGGATATGAATAACAAAACAAGTAAATTGGCAGCCTCACCAAGAGGACTGGCCAGACAAGAAGCTACTTCTAGGAAGGAGAGTCAGATTAAAAATAAGGTCAGAAAAAGGAGAGGATGTACTGAAGGAGGACTCCAGATGTCAGATGACTGGTTGGACTCATCCTTCAGAAGGCTGGATACAGGGCCGAATGACATAGGAATGAGTGAACCTCTCATAAGCAGAGAAGGAGTAAATATACTCACAACAGCAGACTTCTCAGTAATAATGTCAACCTCCAAAGCATCAAGAGAGGAACCGCTGGTCTCAGCAGTAGTAGCAACCTCGAGAATGGTCTTGGACACTACTCAATTGTTGGTGCTAATAGTCCACTCTGAGCTCTTCTTGCCAGTGATGTCAATGTCGGTACCCTTAATGAAGATGTGGAAAGAGCTGTTGACCAAATCTGGAACCTCACAGAGCTTGTACCCATGGTCCTTAGGATCCTTGAGCAACAGGTCAGAGGAGGCCCAACCAAATCCAACACAGAGAGAAGTGATCTGAGTGTTGGATGCCTGGAAAGAGGGATCCAAGAATGTCAAGGCTTGCAAAAGTTGATAAGAATCTTGGACCTGAGCTTTCAATGCCTCTTGAGCCAAGTTGATAGAACAACTAAGGGCCAAAATCTGATTGTCAAGCCAAGAACAAGCCTCCTGCAACCTGTTAAAGACCAAAATGTCTTTGGAAAGGAGAGAGGCTTGATACAAAAGACCTAGAAAAGAAAAAGGTAAATAGAAAGTGAGATTAATAGAAAGGAAAACACATACTAGCATATGAACTCAGACTGAGGTCCAAGTCTTTAGTGGCCTCATTGATAGTTTCAAACCACAGTCAGTTATGAGAGCAAGAGAAGCTGCCCTGTTAGCAGCCTTCACACTTCACAGAAGTAGATGCATCATGATCAAGAACACATGAATGGTTGAGCTTGACACATTTGTGCAAGTGGAGAAGAGAATCTTGTTGACAGGCTAGGAACCTAAATAAAAAAGAGAAGAGTCTTAAATAAGAAATGTGTACCTTGGGTAATACAGTGACACAGTGAAGGAAAGTTCCCAGAGGAGCCAAAGTACCACTATAGACAGCAATAGAAGTGGGAGAATCTGAGATTCAAAAGAGATTAGTTAGAGAAAGAGGAGAAAAGGACAAAATGTAACTTCCTAAGGGCATTTTGAAGGGTTTGAGCATGACTGAAATACTCAACCAGCTGATCTATAAACTCAGGCTTTTTGGTAAGTTTGCATTCTTGGACGCTATGAGCTGGAATTTTGGTAGTCATACACATCCTTGACAATAATGTTGGAGTTGCTGACATCCAAAACGATAACCTTGCCTTTTCCCTTGTGTTTGAAAGTTGAAGGTCTAGGAACATGGTCATCTGAGACACGACAGCAAGAGGAAGAAGCAGCTTTGTTTGAGACAGCCAAGGATTTTTGAGTGTGAGACCTAGTATGGCACTAAAGAAAGGAAATCCATATGTACTGAGTCAGACTCAGACTTGACCTGCACTGTGACAGTGTTGCTGGAAGGCTTAGAAGACTTCACTGGGACAGGTTAGGGTCAAGATTTTGGATAAGACTGCGAAGTGGTGTCTAAGGTGGATTCATCAACCTTAGGCTAAGGAAAAGAGAGAAATTAGTAAAGAGCAATTATAAGCAAATGGAAATAGTACCTTCTTAGGGGCTGGCACACTAATACTCTGGGTGACAGTGGCTGGAAAAGGACTATGCTATATTCAGAAAATGAGTTGAAATAAAAAACAAGAAAGAGGGTGATGAACCTTGTGAGAACCTTTAGACTTGGAGGCTATTGCAGACTTCTTGCACATGACATACATAGCAAGAATGTCCTCCAGGGGACCAGGGAAAGAGAAATCCTTGAAAGCCTGAGAATGAAATAAAATTAAGAAGAGATAAAAAGATATAAAAGAAGATATATACCTCAAGTTTGAGTTCAGTTTCCCATCCATGTTGTTTATCAGCATCCAGAATATGAGAAGAGATACTCTCAGGCAGTGACAAGGTAGGGAAACAGTCAGCAAAAGAGTCACAAACAGGAGCAATGGTTAAGAGGAGTTCTGCATATGGGACTGGGAACCAGGGCTCATCAGCATGTTCAGCAAAAGTGGCCTATAAGTTGAATTTAGAAAAAACAATGAAGAGGAAGTGTTAGAAAACATACCAAATTATCGCCAAGAGTCTTGTCCAACTTACAGAGGAACATGAGCCTGAGAGCAGTAGAGCCAGCATTGCCCATTTCTTCCAAGGAATCATGAAGGTCTTTGAAGGCAGCCAGGATTTGTTCCTCTAGAGGGTACAAGGCCTGGATGATGACTAGCATAAGAGAAGAGACCTCCATCTGGTCAGCAGCTTAGAGAGTCTTAGAAAGCTTCGTTCTTGCTGTGCTAGCCATAGAGAAAAGAAATAGGAGGAAAGAATGAATGAAAATACATAAGCCTGAGTAGAGTAACCCTTATATATGAGTGATCATATTCAGATAAAAGTAAATGAACATACCTTTACCAAAAGAAGAGTAGCCATATTAAAGAGGATTCTCCAATCAGAGAAGATCTATGAAAGAAGTGTACTGATGCTGTAGATTACTGGAAACAGCATAGGTGCTAATCAAACATGCTATACACTAATACCTATGTGTTTTGATGGGACTGTAAAAGAATTGATGAAATGACTGAGTCATAAAGACTGTGATGTAGCAGTGCCCAGAGATGACCCAGTTGCACTCAGAATGAAATTTCCTTTTTGTGGGTGGTTAGCTTGTATCTGGAAAATCCTTCCTTAAAGAATCCCATGTTGAGATCTCTTAGCAAGAAATAGATTGGAGGCAATCCTCTTTTAGTTGGGGGAAGATAATATGGCAAAGCTAGAAAAGACACAATTTTATTTGTTTTACATTACTTTTGAATTGGAACACTTTAATATGACATGACATGAGATAATGGATAATAAGGACTAGAGTGAGCCCAGTCTGCTAGTTATTGCTTTAGAGAAGTTATGGTGCATTGAAGAGTATGAAGAGCTATATGATACACTATACAGAGGTGTCTAAGCTGTACTTCCTGACTTATCTATGTATCAGATCCAAAGTAGTAATTTGTCTAAGATAAGACTGATGGAAAACTACCCAAAAGATAACCTCCCAAAGTCTAACTCAGGTTGTTGTGCAAGTGTGGATCAGCATGATCAGAGTTGCCACTCTTAGAATGCCAACAAAACTCTTTGCTATGTTAATTCTCTCTTATTGAAGTGCTCTACTTCAAAGAGTTCACCTCCAAAGGAGTATAGATTGGTTTAAAATGGGTTTATTTCACAAACACACACAAAACACAGAGAACACAGTGCACAAGGCACAAACACAAGAGCTACAGTCCCATACAAAGACTCAATAGCCAACATAGTCTGACCCTATGGAGTTCAAGACTTCTTTAAGACAACTACAGCACACAGTGTACTGGAAAAGGTTCTAGATCAGTTTCTACAAAGAGCTCAGTGCAGGCACACCCTTTGCTAAGACTCTAAGTGTGTCACAACCTGATACCCAACACAGGCCACACTCCAAGTGCCCAAGGCTCCTTCTTGGTGTAAAGTGTCTCTTAGAAAAAGTGCTACAACACACTCAAGATGTTATTCTTATCTCTTACAATGCAAGTTTGTTATCAGATATCTATCTCTCTGGAGTCACTCAGAACCAATCTCCAGAGCCTGAGGCAAGAAAGCAAAACTGAAATGGCACACAAATCTATACACCAAACAAACTCTTCACATATTCACAATCCAGAGAGGGCAGAGTTACTTCTCTATACATGAATATCTAGCTGTCCTTATATATGGTCCATGGAATATATCTACAGAAAAAATAGAAGTAATGTCTGATAATTCAGAAAATAATAAATGAGTGACAGAGATGCTAAAAGAGAGAATATTTGAATGTCACAGTGTCTGGCCACTAGGGTATCTGACCATATCCACATGGGTATCTACATCTCCAGGTGTTCTAGGCTCTATAATTTGTATTTTCTCTTTTCTAAGGTGGGTATCTATAAGCAGATGGCAGTATCCATCCCATTTCTTACAGCATTTTCCTTTTCTAGCATCTGCACATTAGCAAGGACCTAGATGCCAAAGTTTCTGAGGTTGGAACATGCTGTTACTGTTCCTATCTCCTTTGACCAGGCACTTTCAGTCTTAGTTAGGACTTCATATGCATTAGATATTCTTCTTATGTCTTATTGGGTCTGTCCATTTAGTAACTTTAGCTCTAAGAAAGCAGTTTTCTAGCTTCTTAAGTTACTTTATACTTGGTTATATTATATGGTATGTTTTCATCACCATTGAACTCTTTATTAAGAGATTATCTGCTTTGACTTTGATCTATATATAGACTTCAGAGGATGATCATTCTTTGATTGTTCCTGTTCTGAGTCATCTTTCTGTTTTGATGTCTTCTCTAAGTACCTCTATACTGTTTGACTGCATGTTGCACTTTGCAGATGTAATAGAAAGTTAAAATAGAAATTAAAATCCCATTGATAGCACTTTTAAAAGTTTGGTTAACTAGCCAATGCATTCATTGGGCCATAGTTAGGTTTCCTACAGGTTTCAGAAATGATCTGCTTTGGATCTGATACATAGATAAGTCAGAAAGCACAGCTTAGACACCTCTGTATAGCATATCATGTAGCTCTTCATACTTTCCAATGCACCATAGCTTCTCTAAGGCCATAACTAGCAGACTGGGCTCACTCTAGTCCTTATTACCCATTATCTTGTGTCATATTAAAGTGTTCTAAATCAAAAGTGGTGTAAAACAAATAAAATTGGGTCCTTTCTAGGTTCACCATATTAGCAGATCATTCCCAAAACCTGTAGGGAACCTAACTATAGCTCAATGAACACATTGGCTAGTTAACCAAGCTCTCAAAGTGCTATCAATGGGATTTTATATTTTATGTTAATTTTCCATGACATCTGCAAAGTGCAACCTGCAGTCAAATAGTACAGAGGTACTTAAAAGAGACATCAAAACAGAAAGATAACTTAGAACAGAAACAATTGAAGAATGATCAACCTCTGAAGTCTATAGACAGATCAAAGTCAAAGTGTGGTGCCGCAATGACTCTCATCACAGTGGGTAGAACCCTCCGCACTCAAGTCAGAAAAGGGACAAAGAAAGAGGTGATCCAACATAGACTCTAGGTCAATATGATGTTGAACTCAACAGACACAAAGTCAATGCCTAGCCCAAATGACCAAGTTAGTTTAACTACTGAGATATGTACAAGAGAAACTTGCCTAGCCCAAATGACCAAGAGGTCAAGATGGGAAACTAGGCTACAAAAGGTCCAGTATAAATACAAGGAGTCTGTCTCAGCAGAAATAACTGATAGAAATGAAAGAATGATCCAGAAGGAAAACCAGGTAGAATGGAATGTTCTATGGAAGGGTGGCTGTGGTAGTATAAATATGGTGAGTAATCAGATAAATAGATGAGAGATAGAAGATAAGATAACTGGACTTAGAAGAAAATAGAAGGAAAAAGCTACACTCCATCACACAAAGCAGACAATCTCTTAATAAAGAGTTCAGCAGCAGTGGAAACATATGAAATAACATAACCAGGTACAAAGTAACCTTGGAAGCTAGAGGACTGCTTTCTTAGGACTGAAGTTACTAAATGGACAGACCCAACAAGACATAAGAAGAATATCTAATGCATACAAAGTCCTAACTAAGACTAAAAGTGCATGGTCAAAGGAGATAGGAATAGTAACAGCATATTCTGGCCTTGGAAACTTTGGCATCTAGGTACTTGCCAATGTGTGGGTGCTAGAAAGGAAAATGCTGTAAGGAACGGGATGGATACAGCTATCTGCTTGTAGATACCTGCCTTAGAAAAAGAGAAAATACACATTATAGAGTCCAGAACACCTGGAGATGTAGATACCCATGCAGATATAGTCAGATACCCTAGTGGCCAGACTCTGTAACATCCAAATATCCCCTCTTTTAGCATCTCTGTTGCTTGTTTATTATTTTCTGAATTATTGGACCTTATTTCTAATTTTCTATAGATATATTCTGTGGACTGTATATAAGGACAGCTAGATAGGTGTATATACTCAAGTAACTCTGCCCCCTCTGATTGTGAATACATGACAAGTTTGCTTGATATATAAATTTGTGTGCCATTCCAGTTTTGCTTCCTCACTTCAGGCTCTGGAGATTGGTCCTGAGTGACACCAGAGAGATAGACATCTGATAATGAACTTGCATTGTAAGAGATAAGAGTGACATCTTGAGTGTGAAATAGCACTTTTCTAAGAGACACTTTACACCAAGAAGGAGCCTTGGGCACTTGGAGTGTGGCCTGTGTTGGGTATCAGGTTGTGACACACTTAGAGTCTTAGCAAAGGGTGTGCCTGCACTGAGCTCTTTGTAGAAACTGATCTAGAACCTTTTCCAGTACACTGTGTGCTGTAGTTGTCTTAAAGAAGTCTTGAACTCCATAGGGTCAGACTATATCAGCTACTGAGTCTTTGTATGGGACTGTAGCTCTTGTGTTTGTGCTTTGTGCACTGTGTTCTCTGTGTTTTGTGTGTGTGTTTGTGAAATAAACCTATTTTTGACCCATCTATACTCCTTTGGAGGTGAACACTTTGAAGTAGATTACTTCAATAAGAGAAAATCAACCTAGCTAAGAGTTTTGTTGGCATTCTAAGTGCAGTAACTCCAATCATGCTGATCCACACTTGCACAACAACTTGAGATAGAACTTTTGGAGGTTATCTTTTGGATAGTTTTCTATTAGTCTTATCTTAGACAAATTACTGGCTCTGGCTTGGAGCTGATTAGTCATAGCAGCTCAGCTCAGTTAGCAGCTCTGGAGCCATTAAGCCAACAGCTCACAGGGTTTTTTTTTCTTTTTAGATGGGTCTGGTGACTCAGACACATCTGTAATATCCTGGTTTGCTACTGGTTTATGCTGGAAGCAGGGTGAAGTTGTTACAGTTTTCTCTTGTTCAACCCTGTATATCTCTTTTCTTCTTCTTTCTGTTAAACAGACACTCTAATGACTGCCCATTTCTATGCTTCCCATTAACATCTGGACATTTACACCTTCCCTGTTCCCATTTCAATTAATCTAATCTCTATTTCTTTTCTCTTCCTTTATGACATCATTTTATGATATCATCCTGACTCCATTTTTGACGTCATTATAATTTCATCTATGATACAATTATAACTTCATTTCCTTCTCTTCAGTTCTTCAAGGTTCTATTTGCTTACACTGACATACTTGTTGGGATCCAAAACGATGTACAATGAATAGATACAAACAGTGTATAAGTAGATAGAGATTGGGTCTAAGCTCCTCAGCTTGACCTAGTTAATCAACCTTGTCTCTTGCAAAGCTTGCGACTGAACCTTCTGAACCTAGCCTTGCTAGCAAACTCAAACTTGTCCTTAGAACTTGACAGCATCATGTCATAGTGTTGTTGAGTTGTTGTCGTTGCTGTGCAAGTAACATAACAGAAGTCAGTGGAAGTGCATGGATCTGAGGAAAAATGACATTACCAGACTATATCCCCATGTCTTGCCCTGGGATCCTTTTTTTAGCCTCTGGAACCATGAAAAATGATGAATACATTATTCTAAGAGTTCAGAGGCTGAAATAGGGATACAGGTAGTGCAGGAGTGGGCAAAGTCCTGGTGATGCACAAATGAACAGAGAAAAAACCTCACCAAGACTCAGGAAGGCCACAAATGTGTTCAACAGCCCAGAAAACACCTGGATATCTTGACTGGAGTCTCTGGGCACTGGTGGCTGGGGCTGGAAGCTTGGCACAACATTGGGGCAGGTAGTGGGTGATTGTGAGGTTCAAGAATGACAGCAGCTGGTGTAGATGAGGACACAAATGAGCAAGATACCTACTAGAGGTTGTAAGATCTCAAAAAAGATCAAAGAAAATTGAAAATGGCAGCGCACCTAATACCCTGTCTTCCTCACACTTCTTGCATCTCCATCCCACTTCTTTCTGCCCTTTGAGTGTAGCCTTATGATAGTCAAGTTAGTAAATAAATGTACAGAACTGAAAAAATTGCATACCTTTGAACATCTACACCTGTGGCGCTGGTGGTAAGAGGTAGAGACCAGGTACAGCAGCTGTGGGAATCCCCAATTTTCCCAGGTCACACACTGGGTGCAAGGGGCGAAGGAGAAAGACTAACAAATGAGAACTGAGGTTCATTAAGACGAGATTCTGGCTCTCCTCATGTTTGGGCCAACCTATACCTTAATGTTTTACTACCAGAACCTACTCTTTCTTGGTAAACCTGTGGACTGAAGAATTTATCGGCTCAGCTGTGGCTTAGCTGCTCGAAGCCACCCAGGAGCCACTCACCTAAATGGCTCAACTGGAGCCATTAAGGTGAGTGGCTCTGTCTGGCTCAGCTCCGGAGCCGCTTAGCCAGAGAGAAAGCCGGACCATTGGCACCCCTAGGTTGGCTAGTGTTACAGTATCGAAAAGAGTAATCGAAGTAGCAGACATGTCATTATCCAAAAGCTTTAGTACGTGCGAACTAATACAAAGGCATACGCCAAATCACCTTGTCGGAGAAGCGACCAAAAATATACGAAGAAATGGCTCCCTAGAATCCATAAAGTCAGCATGCCGCAATATAAGAGTAAGGAGTGAACGTACGATGGAGTATGGGCCAATAGTCATAAGCTGGGCATTTGCCGAAGTGAAGCCCATCCCCTTGATAATTGTTGGCATACTGAACTTGAGGGCGTAGCTGGGCACAGTGGACGAGCAGTGCATCAAACCGAGGAGATATATCTGTCAGTCGCTGAGGACAGACCAGAGTACTTTCCAGCTCAAGTTGTGCTTGGGAAGAGAAGATGAGTATAGCTGTTCCACTTGATGAATGTTTTATTGACTCACTCCCTTCGCATCAATCTTATGATCGCCGTTCTCCTGGATTCTTTGCAACTCCATATATCGGATTTGATCGTGCATTGTAGCCCGTCATTCCAAGGTCCTTATCCAATTCTTCAATCTTCGTGTTCCCGATGTTCGTGTGATCTGAGGACCAGCTCCAAGTTCAGTAACATGCTACAAGGTAAAATAGACAGAGGCATACCAATGTAGCTGGCCAGTCAACATTGGCATAAGTCGGATATCCAAATGTCGTAAAAGTGTCACGACCCGGGCTACTACATTTCCAATTCCTCTTTTCAAATTCTCTTACACACCATACTTCCTTTCACGCCATACTTCCTTTAACCCAAACACGTATCGCTATAATATATTTCACTCGTACTCCATACTCGTTCCATATTCGTTTTAGCTACCAGTATTTAAGAGAACCCTGTAATTACCCTATTCTTCAGTCAAATCAACTCTCTTAATAATCCTCTCTCTCGAAACTCTCGCCTCTTCAGTGCCTCGAACCCTCGTTCCTCGTCCTTAGTAGAGGTCCAGACCCCTTCCGTCTCGCGGACCGGTCTGATCCTCACAAAAAGCTTTTTGCGCTGTTTCTCGGGAAAATCGACAAGGAACTCGACTGCATGAGGCTCGAGCCCGCCATCGTCCTCGATGACATACTCCCTCTGATCTTCACATCTTTTCTGTTCAACGTCGGACATCCTGTGAAGTGGTAGAGAAGGGGAGAGAGAAAGGAAGGGAGAAAAGACTCAGGGTTGAGAATGAGGAGCGAGACTTTTAATGATTGGGAGTTTAGACCCTCTCAAAGTTAAGCGGAGACAGCGGCCTTTCAGGCAACATCTAACGCGGGGAAATAAAGGGATCAGAGGGATTCAGATGATTTGGGGACCGGCAAGTCTTAAACAGACGCGAAGCGTTTTGGGAAGGTTTCGATGGATGGAGAATGCCAAGCATTCACGCATCGACTTTTGTGGGGCGTGGGGTAGCTCAGTCCGGCCAACCCAAGATCAAGATTCCACATCATTCCGTCGGGTGTATATCGCGCCCGGGTGACATTCGTCGTTGAGCAGCGTGGGCGCCTCATCGTGGTGTCGTAGCTGGCTCATTGTCGATCGTCATAAAAGCACAATCATATTGAAGACCCATACAAAAACAAACAGTCACAAAACCTAAACCTAAACATCTTTACTCACACCGAGAACTTTGTTTTCATGTTCAACGGTGGCGCTTAAAGGTTGATGTTAACAGGGACACAACCAATAGCGACGACACCATTCTGGAAGGGCAGTTAGTTCAATGTACTACCTCGTGACGCGACCTCAAGGCCACTCACAAAGCTGTTGTTCTGGCAGCAAACGGGCTGAGCATTACAACCAGTACCGCCAACACCAAGGACGCTGATGGGAGAGCAGGTTATACCAACAAGAACATTCAAGTCCGAAAGGAAAATGCTCAAGAGGCCGAGGAGGGTGGCCGCAGGTGCGGATGAGGCCTAGAGTAGAGAGTAAATGTTAGAGCAGGTTCTTTCGAGAAAACGCCTGAGAGGATTACTTACGGATTGAACACTGTTACAGCACTGAACAGGGCCAGTATTGCATTGACTGGCAGGTTGAGTGGCTGTACTAGCAGGCTAGATAAAGAGAGATGAGACCTGGAACCCGCAAGTGAATAAGGAGCACGACTTACAGGAGTAGCCGTGACCGTCGTGGGGTGCAAGTGGCGACAGCAAGGACCGTCAAGGCCAGAGGTGCGTAGACGAGAGTGACGATGCGAGAGAACATTGTGAGGTTGTAGACGATGAGTTGGAAACTGTTCGACTGCTGATTCCTGGTCCAAAGGCGACACCCTTTATACGCCTTTTGAGCGCTTATGCATTACCTTGTTGGGTGAGAGAGGAATTGAGTAAAGCTTGGACCAAAGGTGTAGACAATATAGACAATATACAGCTTTTGAATACGTTCCTGAATAACTCGAACAATGTTCTCTTTCGCGGTTATCCTTTTGTCCAGATAGCGCGCGGTTCTGTATTGAAATCAGTCATCAGGTTTGTATTTACATAAAGAATGTACCCACGTAAATGTTCAGCCTCACGCCGCTGACGAAAGCCTAGCTTAGTTGAAAGTCTTCCAGAATAGTTATGACGACGAAAGGGACGTTCGTAGAATTAAGATGTCGGTGACAGTGGCGGCCGTGCGAAGCGTTTGAGACGTAAGTTGACTCGTCAAACAAAATACGAGGTCCAGCCTGTCAACACGACATCCTTGACATCGCATCGCATTTGGTACCTATCTCACACCTGATCAGAAGAGCGCTTCACTTGAATAAGGTGACGCACCGAGTAGGATAATAATGTGCAGGGGCATCGATGACAGGCACTGAAGTGACTGTTTTTAATGTCATAGACAGTAAACATGATGACGCCGGAGGCGTTTGCGAACCTGCACATAATTGAAGGACCTTTATTCTCTCCGAGGTCTAGAAAAAGAAAGAATGTTACGCTTAGCACATACCATTAGAATTGTGAACTCACGCTGTCCATCCCAGACGTTTGGGAAAGCATTTTGTTCAATCAAGGCGCTGGGCGCTGAACATACAGCATCGATATCTATACAAAGAATACATTTCAATGTCAGTGTCTGCCTAGGAACTCCAGAAACAGAAGTCTTACCTGGGCTTTCCTCCATCTAGCTGTATCAGGACCAACCCGGGATATAAAAGCTAGCGAAACATCCCTCAATCTTTCAGTCCAAGGACCAGTTGTAGCACGCACCTGTCTCTGACTTTCTCATCCTTTCTCATCCACCATGTTTGCTCGCATCTCCGCTGCTTTCATCTACGTCTTGATGGCGTTCACTGTCCTTGCAGCTGCCACCTGCACTCCGACCACTGTCACGGTCACCCCTGTACGTCCCATTCCAAAATCCCAGTCCATCCCAAGCTCACATCCCACAAACAGCCTGCCAGCACGGCTACACAACCCGCTAGCCAGTGCAATACTGGCCCTATTCAGTGCTGTAACAGTGTTCAATCGGTAAGTCAACTAATCCAAGGTTCCTAGATATGAGCTTACTGTTCCGCTTTCAAAAGGCCAGTTCGACTCCTGCCTCAAACGTCCTCGGTCTTTTGGGTGTCACCCTCACCGACCTCAACGTTCTTGTCGGTCTCACCTGCAGCCCGGTCACAATCTTGGGAGGCATCTTTGGTGGATGCAGTGCGACACCTGTTTGCTGCGAGAACAACAGCTTCGTAAGTATTATCGTCGTGGATGATATGATCGAGGTACTGACTGCTTTTGTGCAGGGCGGCGTCATCGCTATCGGCTGTGTCCCTGTGAATCTATCGTTGAGGAAGTAAGCACCTTGGTGCAGCGGAGCGAGCCTCGGTTCATCTCATCGGTTTTTGGCAATTTGAGTTTTGGGACATTGCGACCAGACGCAAATGGTTATCGTACCATCTCGCGTCGACTTTTTTCTTTTTTTTTTTTCTTTGGGTCTCGAGATTGTATTTGTATCGCGTTAGTCGTATTCAACTACGACGTGTCACCCTTGAAAATAAATTCATATGACAGTTTTCCTACGATAGATGGGGTCAGTATCGCGAGCTTCCCGATTGCAAGGTACCTTTAGCACACACACCTCGTAAAAGCAAAGCGCAATCCTGATCAACGAGCCGAGCATCCCCCTTTCCATATCCAGCCGAATCTTGAAGTCAAATGGAAAGAAAAACGACCTCAGACGGACGTGGATTCTGGTAGACTGTATTCCTGGTCTTTGAGAAGTCAGTACGGCACAGAACCGAGTCCAGCAGAACATACCTTCACAAGAGAAGAAACAAGTTAACTCAGTAGAGCGAGTTAGAGTGAGTGTCTTCTGGTGGTTTCTTGTGGACCTCTTCATTCTGAATACACGCGAGCCGTAAAAAGACGATTCCAAGAATTTTTTTTCGGTGACAGGTGCCCACGTGCAGAATTCACGGTCACGGGCTGGGTGCGTCTTTTCAATTGTGTCTTTTGGCGTGTCTACTGACTATAACGGCGCCGGAAGAGATCTACTGCGACTAAGATTTCATACATAATCACGTTCTCGTTCTGAAATTTATAGTTTTTGGTATCATTAGAAAAAAAAAAGGGCAACGTGGGCTCGTGGGAGATCCGGCTTACACCAGCGCTTATCTACCTTGACTTTGGACTGCAATGTCGTTCGGACGCAACCTCACCTGTCACTTCCTCAATAACTCCAAGGATCTCATGTCTGTCTTCTCGTAACATAGAGCTTCGGTCAATTGATAATGTGAGCAGTCCAATATCAAACAAAAACTGACTCGATGTAACGTGTTTTCGACTAGACGACTCCCTTGCCAGTGGTCGGATCAAGGGCGAAGGCTGGAATCTGAAGCAGTGAAGATAGAAAGAGTAGATATTAACATAGGTGTGTACTGTCTTGCAATAAAATTGGCATCGAATCAACGGAGTCTCCAAGCAGCACGTATGCCAGCCGGATTTATCACACACGGTTCGACATATGTCTCCCAGATACGAGGGATTTTTGCCAGTCATCTTGCGAAGTCGCAGATTATCGGAATCCAACCATATAGGGAATACTTATTTTCCCTCGAGTCCATCCTAAAGCCTTAGACCGCTCGCGGTGCTTTTGGTTTGTCGGGATGATGTGGGTGCCTGTCAGCGTTGGAACATGAATACAGGATGTCAGTTCATTGGATTTTGGATTGGGTCGACTAGCTGTTAGAGGATCTAAAAGAGTAGTCAGGAGACATGTCGTTATCCAAACGCTTTGGTACGTACGCCGTTCTGCGAACTAGTAAAAGTTCTAACCCCGTGTCCCGCACAGTTTCCCTCGATTTATATCGGCCGAATCTCTGTTTCCCATCTCGAAAAGTGTACATAACCTAGTCGCGGTTCTCGATTCTACGAAAAACTATCCTTCCTTCCCCGACAGCTTCTCGTGCCTGGTTGTGTTACGTTTAGAGTGTCCGATGATGCTGAATGGACGTAAATCATGGAACAGCGCTCGGAGAATGTGACTTCTCTCTGACATGGCTAACATTGGTCAGGAGCCCCACTATGTAGGGAATCTTTTCCGGTCGCTCCTGCTACAGCTTGGAAGCTTACCTGATGCGCAAACGGAACCATGTCGTTCACAAGGCCCTTGTCGTCGCTGTAACCTGAGAGATGAATTCGACGCAAAAAGCGTAATTCCTGGGAAAATATCATTTAGGCTGAGGAGGGAACCGAACTGTACATTCCCCTATCTCTCGCGTTCGTGGAAGTGTTCTGACTTATCTTTCGAACTGCGCCAAACAGGTCTTCGAGCATGCTATTTCTGCAAGCTACAGCGTGATAGGCCTCAGCGTTCAATTACAATACTTATTTTTTGCCTCTGCCTGTCACTCTGAAAATACTGTTGCCGATGGATGTCGTGCCAGGACGGACGACGTGTCAAACTTCTCGAGAGGCTCCTCCAGATATCTGTTTTGGCCCGTGGTTTTTACTTTCGCGTCACAATAGATAGGATTTACATTGGTGTAACAAGAATGCCTGTTTCATGAATGAGTATGAAAATACATATGAAAATACTATATCTCTGTTGCAGAAGTTCCAGCTCTCACAACATGACCACTCTGTACCATGTGTACACCCAGGCTCCTGTCAAAGGAAACATTGTATGAGTATCTGTTATGAAGAGGTATAGTAGTGACAACATACACAAATCAACCAATATGTGGGATGAAATTTAGCCATTGCACTGCCTGATATGCACTGGGAGGAAGATCCCTCAGTGCCATCAATGCGAGCACAATGAGCCATATTCTCGCCATGGTATACAGTATACCCAAGATAAGCCCAGAAGTGCCCACCAAAATATCCTTCATAATCACCAAAAAGCCAGGCCATTTTGATAGGCTGTTAATAAATTCATCCACCTTATCCTTGTAGCGACCCATAACATGAATAGGTCCAGCAGAGAGTGGCAAAACAGCCACCAAGATAGACATAATCCACCACTGCAGCTGCTCTGCTTCTGTTGGGAAATTGAAGGACCAAGCAATACAATGCAGAGCTCCAAAAGCAACTGCAATCAGATAGACAGCAGCATATAGTTCAATTGGATCACTATCCAGCCTTGAGGAAAAAAGTGAATTGTCCTTGCCTTCCATGATTGATTGGAAACCTGCAAGAAATGGTATGGTAGGGAGGAGTGCAAGAACCAAAAGAATCTGGAGCATAACCCTCCCTTTCTTCCATGCCCCATGAAAACTTGCTTTGTGAAGACTGGATACAATATACCTCCTGATCCCTATGATCTTTGCTTTCACAGTGGACATCCATGATGTTAGAGTAGCCCTAGGTTCATCTGCATAAGATTGGTTCCTCCATAACCTGTGAAAGCTGGATATGATATATCTCCTGATCCCTGCGATCTTTGCTTTCACCCATGACGTTAGAGTAGTTTGCAGTTCTTCTGCATGAGGTGGAAGATCCTCATCTATACGCCAAGTGACCCGAACTGGGTACCGGACACGAAGGGGCTTGTTCCACCACAGGAAGTAGGTTATAAAGTTGAGAAATGCAAAAGCCAGGGTGATGATTTCAAGCTCAGTTATTGCAAGTCCTTGGGCACCCCGAGCAATGCATTGCAGAATGAACCATGTAGTCTGGACAATTGCAATGGTCTTGGATAAGACATCTGCATGGCTTCTATCCTGAATTTCCTCCTCAGTTATTGAGATGTGGCAGTGATAGAGGAGGTACTCCAAGGGACATGCATATTCTTTCTGTTTAGATGTTAATCTGTGGAAGATCTTGAGAGAAGCAAGCAGACTTACTGTAATAGCATCTGTCCTGTTCTCTAGCCCTGTCTTTCCAGATCTGCTTTCCTCTGGTTTGTTCAAAAGAGATGCATATTCCTCCTGTCAAGACATTGATCTGCAGAAGATCTTGAGAGAAGCAAGCAGACTTACTGTGATAGTGTCTCTCCCATTCTCTAGCTCCATCTTGCCAGGTTCACTTTCCTCTGATTTGTTCAAAGAAGATGCATGTTCCTCCTGTTGGGATGTTGACCTTCAGAAGATTTTAAGAGAAGGCAAGCAGGCTTACTATAGTAGCATCTGTCCCATTCTCTGGCCCTGTCTCACCAGGTTTGCTTTCCTCTGATTCATTATTTCTTTTAATCCCATGAATGTGCTGTATTGCTTTGTAGTCTTCATCGTGCCAGCTGTCGTTGGCCCACAGAATGTGACTGTATTCATCCCTTTCATAAAGTGCAAAGCCTCCCATCAGGATGAAAAAAGCATGTGTCTTGCTCAAGCGGTACTCTATGAAAGTTATTGAACTTCACTATACAGGAATTGAGTGAGCAATGCTTACTCTTGAACTGCTTAATGATCTTCCGCGCCGAGAACCATTGCCTCATCGCCCACAACACAATCAGCTCCGGCGCAATGAGCGCCATGACCATGATTCCCGCATTTTGGAGGGTTACAGTAACAGTATTGTTATGGTGGGGAGTGGGAACATTGGGATGTATAGCGACCCATGTACATATGAAGACGACGGAAAGACAGCTCCATATAATGCCGGGTACGGTACGACAACCATGAATGTCATCGCATGTAACAGAGGAATCGTCCGCCATGGAAGCCAATGATGACTCTGAAGTGTTCGTTCCTGCGAGTAGGGGCCGAGCCAAGGCATATAGGATGAGCATTGTGGGTCGTTGATAGACTCTTAGTCACGGTGCACATGGGGTATTAAAGCTTGGACCACGGCGTGATTCATGCGGAGAACATGCTCTGTGGGCATACCAGCAGCTATCCTCGTGTCTGGGCGCCAATAACGCGATCATAGAAGTGCTTCTTCGAATTCTTTTGACACGACTGTACAGAACAGCACCATGAGAAAAGGGGCGGCGTGAATGAGTCCTGTCACTGCGCAACCGGTGAGAACTGAACTGTGGACTATTTATAGCAGTCAGCGAGGGACATCGACGTACCAGGCTGCTGCAAGCTTCGGTATACAGTGTCATCCCCGGGGTTTGTTCGTGGACGAAAAAATAGGACCTCCACTTTACGGAGTGGCGATATGTACATTAGATGTCCTTGTACCCAAAAGGTTGCCAAAAAGCGCGACAGATTAGGTGCGTCGATGTGCGATCTATCGTCCACACCGCATGTTGCAGGCATTGTAGGCTCAAATTCCATCTGTCACCTACGCAGGACCAGAATGTTGGCGTTTCTCCGCAGCGAGTCGTGTAATGTGAACAGGTGTCCAACTCGCAAGTCTAGTGAAAGTAGTGTGGGATATGCAGTTTCCAAATTCAACCAACTTCGCGGCGATTGAACGCCCTGGGTGAGCTGATCGTCTGCACTTGTAGAAAGTGCTGGTGCTGGAGCTGTCAATCAACCAAAGTGTTTCGAGGTTCCACTGCTCTTACTTGGACACTCATATACCAGTTCCTCGTCTTGCGAGCCAGTATCAGGTGCTACCCGGAGCAGACAGGGTAGTCGAGTCTTCTTTTCTGCCCGAACGAACGATCGACGACGATAAAACGCGGTTTATTGCCGAAGAATGAGACCTAAAAAAAGAATACAAGGGAACGATTCGTTCGATCAATGCCTCTCGCCTCAGGAATTGTGTATCTAATAAGCAGGTTCAGAAGAACGTCTGACGTACGGAAATACTAAGTAGGGTTGTCGAAGTTGCGGTCATGGTTGTTGCAGTGAAAGACGCGCCGGGCGCTAATATCATCGGCTCTTGTTCCGCGATCACCACGATAAGGCTCTATGTGTCCCCTTAATTCATTTCTGTCTCGCGAGCCTCGGTTCATCTCATCGGGTTTTGAAAATTTGAGATCTGGGACATTGCGACCAGACGTAAATGGGTATCGTACCATTCCGCATCGACTTTTTTTTTCTTCTTTTCTTTGGGTCTTGAGATTGTATTTGTATCGCGTTAGTCGTATTCCACTACGACGTGTCACCCCTGAAAATAAATTCATATGGCAGTTTTCCTACAATAGATGTGTCAGTGTCGTAAGCTTCCCGATTGCAAGGTATCTTTAGCACACACGTCGTAAAAGCAAAGCGCAATCCTGATCAACGAGCCGAGCAACCCTCTTTCCCAGCCGAATCTTGAAGTCCGATTTTAAAAAAAATATCTTAGACGGACGTGAACTCCAGCAGACTGTATTCCTGATCTTTGAGAGAGGTCAGTACGACACAGAACCGAGTCCAGCAGAACATACCTCTAAAAGAAACAAGCTAACTCAGTAGAGCGAGTTAGAGTGAGTGTCTTCTGGTGGTTTCTTGTGGGTTGCCTCTTTATTCTGAATACACGCGAGCCGTGAAGAGATGGAACAAATGAAAGATGATTCGGCCAAGAATTTCTTCGGCGACAAGTGCCAAGGGGGGTGCAGGACCTAAATTTCTGGTCCGGGGTGGGGGGTTCGAACTTTGTTAAAAAATTTTTGGACCTCACCTAAATCATGCCCCTGACAGGCTTTTTTTGGGCTTTGGGAGCTCCCAAAATTGACATATCTACTTCATTATTTGAGTTTCACCCATATTTCCAAGGGTTTCAGGACAACAGAAGGTAACATCAACATGGGAGAAGGTGAGCAACATTGATGATGACGAGCCTGGAAAATGACTTACCTTTTTTGGATATGTCTGTGGGGATAACATACCAAATAAGGCAGGAGGGGGGTGGTACCACCCCACTCGGCCTTAAAAATTTTTTCGACCTCGTGTACTTGTTAAATTTTTGGACCCCCCTTGACAAGTGCTCACGTGCAGAATTCACGGTCACAAGCTGGATGCGTCTTTTCAAATCAGAGTCAATTGTGTCTTTTGACGTGTCCACTGAGTTTAATGGCGCTGGAAGAGATTTACTGCAGCTAAGATTTTGTCATCACATCCTTGTTCTGAAACTTGTAGCTTTTGGTATCGTCAGAAAACAAAGGCAACGTGAGAACGCGTGGGAGATCCGGCTTACCAGCGCTTGAGTTCGACGAAAGAAGCGTAATTCTTGGCAAAATACCATTTAGGCTGAGAAGCGAACCAAACTGTACATTCCCTTACCTCTCGTGATCGTCAAAGTATTCTGACTTATCTCTCGAAGACTGCACCAAGCAGATCTTCGAGCACACTATTTCTGCAAGTTACAGCGCGATAGGCCTCAGCGTTCAATTACAATGCTCAACTACCTCTGCTTGTCATTCGAAGATACTATGTGTTGACAGATATTGCGCCAGGATGGGACGACGTGTCAAAGGTCTTGAGAGGCTCCTTCGTCTCTGCGCGCGACTGTGAGCCCAATTTCACCTTTGCATCGTAATTAAAATTTACATCGCTGTAACGGGAACGCTTGTCCTGATGAATAAGTACGAATACATATATAAAAACATCATATTTCTGTTGCCAAAGTCCCAGCCCTGCAGCCGATCACGATACCGCTCTGCACCATGTGTACATCCAGGCGTCTGCCAAAGGAAGCATTGTTAGCATCTATTATGAAGAGGTATAGTATCAACTGTCGTACACAGATCAACCAATATGTGGGATGAAATTTAGCCATTGCACCGCCTGATATGCACTGGGAGGAAGGTCCCTCAGTGCCATCAGTGCAAGCACGATAAGCCATATCCTCGCCGTGATGTACAGTATAGGCAAGAGTAGAACGGTAATGCCCACGAAAAAGTCAAAAATAACCTTAATAACCTTTGACAGACCACGCCATGCTACTCTGTCAAAGAAATCATCCACCTTACGCTCGTAGTGGAATATGGAATGAGTGGCTCCAGTCGAAAGTGGCAGAACAGTCACCAAGGCGGACATAATCCGCCATTGCAACTGCTCCACTTCTGTTGGGAACTCAAAGGACCAAGCGATACAATGCAGGGCTCCAAAACCAACTGCAATCAGATATGCAGCAGCGTATAGCTTGGGTGGATCGCTAACCAGTTGTGAGGAAAAGAGTGAAGTGTCCTCGCCTAGTAGGATATTGCCAAAGCTCACGAGAAGTGGCAGGATAGGGTAGAGTGGGACCGCTGCAAATTCAGAATAATTGTCAGCTACTTCCTCCCATGCCGCGTGGAAACTGGACACAATATATTTCCCGGCCACTACAATCTCTGTTTTCACAGAGAATATCCACGATGTTAGGGTAGCCCTGTCTGCACGAGACGTACCCTTCCTTGGCCTGCGAACACCAGATGCTATATGCTGCCCGATCCCTGCCATCTCTGCTTTCACAGCAAATAACCGTGGCATTGGGATAGCCCTATTTTCACCTACACGAGGTGAGAGATTCTCGCCCAGATACCAAGTGAACCGAACTGGGTACCGAACACGAAGAGGCTTGTTCCACCACAAGAAGTAGGTGATGAAGTTGAGAAATGCAAAAGCCAGAGTGATGATTTCAAGCTCGGTTATTCCGAGTCCTTGGGCACCCCGCGCAATGGACTGCAAGATAAACCATATAGTCTGGACGATTGCAATGGTCTTGGATAAGACATCTGCATGGCTTCTGTCCTGGATCTCTACCTGTGTTACTGAGATGTAGCCGTGATAGAGGAGGTACTCCAAGAGGCATTCATATTTATCCTATTTAGGCGGTGACCGGGGAGAATCTTGAGAGAGGGCGAGCAGACTTACGGTGATATCAGATGTAGTATTCTCTTGTTCGCTCTTGTCTACTTGTCTGCGGTGCTTCTCTATCTCTTCCACCAGTTCCCTGTCAGCGCGACCCCAGCCCTTCTCCCAGAGAACATGAGAAAATTTATCCCCTTCATAAAGCGCGAAGCCACCCATCAGAATGAAAAAAGCGTGCGTCTTGCTCAGGGGGTATTCTTTGAAGGTTACTGAGTTTCGTTACACAGGAGTGGAAAAGGAAATGCTTACTCTTAAACTGTTTAACAATATTCTGTGCCGAGAACCATTGCCTCATCGCCCACAGCACGATCAGTTCCGGCGCAATGAGTGCCATGAACATAATGCCAGCATTATGGAGAAGAACAACTGAAGTGTGTTCACCGTGCCGAGGAACGTTGGGATGTATAGCGACCCATGTACAGATAAATACGACGGAAACACAGCTCCATATGATTGCGGGTACAGTACGACAACCATGGATGTCATCGCATGCAGCAGCGGAACCGTCCGCCACGGAGGCCAACAATGGCTCGGAAGTGTTCGTTCCTGTGAGTAGGGGCCGAGCCAAGGCATATAGGATGAGCATTGTGGGTCGCTGACAGAGACACGGTGCATCATGACATGGGGTATTAAAATCAAAACTTGACATGACTGCGCCATGCTGAAAGCCTACCAGTACTTTTCATCGTGTCTGGGCGCCAATAAAGCGATCATAGAAGCGCTTCTTCGATTTCTTTAGACATGAGTGCACAGAACAGCACCATATATGAAGGTCCGGACTGAAAAGGCGTGAATGAGTCCGATCACCGCACAACCGATGAGAACTGAATTGTGGACTATTTATAGCAGCCGGCGAGCGACATCCACGTACCAGGTAGTTGCAAGCTTCGGTATCCAATGTCATCTCCGGAGCTTGTTTCGTGGACAGAAAAACAGAACCCCCACTTTACGGAGCGGCGATATGTAGAAGTTCTTGTGCCCAAAAAGTGCGCCAGAACGGGTACGTCAACATGTGGTCTATCGTACAAGCCGCATGCTGCAGGCATTGTAGGTTAATATTCCATCTGTCACCTATGCAGGACCAGAATGTTGCAGCGAGTTGTGAAATTCGGACAGGCGTCCAACTTCCAAGTTCATGAGAGCGTTGTGTTATACGTAGTTTCCATGTTCGACCGATCTCGCGGCGATTGAATGTTGAACGCCCTGGCAGAACTGATACCAGAGTCCTGGAGCCGTCGAGCCTCAAGCTCAACCAAAGTGTTTCAAGGCTCCATTGCTCTCATTTGGGCACCCATACACCTATTCCTTGTTTCTCGAAGGGGTATCAGGCGCTATCCGGAGCAGACGTGACAGTCGAGTCTTCTTTTCTGTCTGAAGAAACGTTGAAAAGGCCCGGGTGCGGTTTATCACACGTAAAAACCATTCGTTCGATCAATGCCTCTCGTCTCAGAAATTGTGTATCTAGTAAGCAGGTCATCCTCAGCAGCAGAAAACGTCTGACGTACGTAAATACTAAGGAGGCTGTGTTGTGCCATCATGGTTGTTGCAGTGAAAGACGCGTCGGCGCTAATGTCATCGGCTTCTTGTTTTCGCGACCACCACCACATGGCTCTACATCTCCCATCAGCTCATTTACGTCCCGTCGAGCCTGCTATTCACGAAATGAAATCAAGATTCGATCATAAAACGAATCTGAGAAGGTACTGGGATACACATTTATTATCCCTCAATGAAAAATGTACTGATACAGTTCAATTTGGCTACAGCTGAGACGCACACGGGGAAGAAGAAAATAGAGCACTTTGAGGGAACAGAAGGATCACATTATGTTCGAGTTTGACTTGAATGAAGGGGTTATGACTACGGTGAGATGCATAGCTTCTCGTAAAATGTCTATGATGCTCATCTCGCAACACTGTCCTTCGAAGATCCAGTTGACGTTCAAACCTACATATATCTCGAAGGCAATTTCATCCTTGGTCGGCAATTCGCTCCTCATGCCTATCCGGCTTCAATTCTGCCGTTTTACTCGCAGGGCGGATCGGTCAGAAAAGCAAAATGGTGTTTAAGGCGATCTCGGTGCGCTGTTTCTGAGCTGGCGTGTTGTGACTCATCCTAACCTTCCAAGAGTTTTATGGACAGCGTTTACGCCAAATCTAGTGACTTTCTTCAAAGTCAAGAAATTCTTTCGCTCTCAACCTCAACCTCGGCACCGAACATTCGAGGTCAAGTTCCGCAGCTGCCTTCCCTTGTAAACATAAGAGATATTCTGGGCGCCAAGTATTTCAAGAATGATGATCCATATCCCATTCGTCGTTGTAGGGGGTATAGCTCAGCTGGGAGAGCAGCAGACTGAAGCTCCATGTTGGATTACATGTTATTCTGAAGGTCCCGCGTTCGATCCGCGGTACCCCCACCTGTGTGGCACTTGATTCGTTTTTCCTCGCCACCAATATACTACACCATATTGACCCAATCCCGGTGACTCCAGTACATACGTACGACCTGCGTATATCCGAACTGCAAATTCAACAGCATCGGACTTTCGCGAGGATTCACCTCGATTGATCTTTACGGTCTACCCCGGCAAGGTTCAAGCAATCATCTCCGTTTCTTGACCGGGCAGAAGACTATCTTGGCACGCTGATGCAGATGGGTTTTCCATTACTCCACCCTCCCACTAGACTCCCGAGATTATGAATGACAATGGACAAGGCTCGGTGCCAATGGAGCTACGCTCCAGTCCTGACGTCTAAGCAAAGTAGAGTAAGCATTCCCGAGGGTCTCATATCCGATTCCGAGGGAACATCCGACGGGACGATTATACTGTCTTCTTCCCTCTGTTATTTCTCCAGAAATCCTGAGATATTGAAGTACATAACTGAAAATTGTGCCTCTTCATCATTGAACGAGGTACACATTTAGAACGCTTAAGAATTGAAGAAGATCACCGGATTGCCGAGTATCTTAGCCGTGGAATGGGGCAGTGCCTGCCGTGATGTAAACGCTGGCGCATTCATAAGCAGCTTACCCCAAGCCAAAAGTCGATCCACCTTTTTTAACGACCCCTCCTCCACGACCACAAACGCATGCTATACGACTCAACACCCCAATATGAGCATTTTGCTCACTTACCCTATGCAAAAGAACCTTTCAAGGGCTTATACGTCTTTCAACGTCTCCTAACGACTCTTCTCCTGGTTCCATGGTGGTTCATCAAGTACCTTGTTTTACCAAGGTCCTATCGACCTCGAGCATCGTGGAACTTGAGGCAGATTATTTTTGTTTTTTTTACGAGGAGGATCTATCGGGTGACCGAGGTTGCTGGAGTCAACTGGGCTACACGGGATCCTGATGCCGACGGCAGTCAGGAGAATCTGAAGGAGACGAGATTTGAGTGGGCGGAACCATTGGATAGAGGCATGAGGAGGGGTGTGGTGATTGATCGATTTGGTAAAGTGCCGTTCAAGAGAGTTGGGTGCTTTGTCTGGCCAAAGGAAAGGAAGGTCGGGGTTATGTCTCCAGGTGAGTTATTTGGCATTCTACTCGTTTGTTGGGCGACAGGTTGATGGGATAGTGCAAGGAAACCAAGCAGAGGATGATTCAAAGATCCCTGTTGTTGGCGTGTTTATGCACGGAGGAGGATACTGTCAGATGAGTGCTAGTGAAAAGGCTCGGACGTCCAATATCCCTCGACGGCTTATAAAGGTGTGTATTCAGTATGACTTTACCACTAAGCGATACTAACACTTTTGTAGGACAACCTCTTTGACGAAGTTTACTCTGTCGAATATCGTCTTCTCCAGCACGCGCCCTTACCCGCAGTCGTCATCGATGCAGCAACTGTCTATGCACACGTTGTCAAGAAATACTACGGTGACTCGTATGTGTCATTCTCATGTTCTATTTCTACTGTGCGCATCTCACTCGTGTTCCAGGTACACGAACGAAGAGCAGATACCTTCGGCACCTTTGGATCCTGCTGCGCCGATACCGCCGAAAAAGACAAAGAAAGTCAAGATCGTTCTCATCGGTGACTCCTCTGGTGGTAACTTGGTACTAGCACTCGCAAGGTGGCTCAGAGATGAGGGCGTGGAGAGTGGTATAGTACCCATGCCAGATGGTTTACTGCTGTTTTCGGTGAGTATCCTATATAGTTTTCTTTGCTCGTTTCTTTCCAGGCTTCTTTGTATGTCACGTCCTCCTTCTATTCGGCGATGATTTCAAGCCGCTGGCAACTTTGTTTTCCAGCTGCGGAGCAGGATTGATTATCCGCTTTTCCCAGCCATCTTATTTGTTGGCCACAGCCGCCGTTGATTCAACATTCAACGCGTCCATTCTTGCTGTCTTCTTTTGAGATACTCCTCTTCCGACATGCCTCGCCTCTTCCTACTCACTCCAGTATCTCTACACCTCATCTATTCTTGTCCGCTCCCCAGTTCCATCAGTTCCATAAGTTCATTCATTCCGCTTGGCCGCCATTCTATGACCGTGTTCCGCCTTCTTAATTGCTTTCCTTGTGGTCAACGGCTTCTATACTTTCCGTTATCCTCAGTCTTTTCTCCCGAGATACGATCTCTTGGTTCATCGATTTGACTCTGGGGAGCGCTCTGCCGCGCGCTAATGAGGCCTAGATCCATTCCCTTTTATGCGCTTCAGGCTTGCCTTCATTCTTGTTATTCTTCACGCTTGTCGTCTTCTGTCTTCCATTCCAGAGACTCCATCTGTGTCGGAATGCCGTACTGACGTATTCTTCACAGCCCTCATGCGATGCCTCACACGCCTTCCCGCCCTCTTCCAATACATGGCATACTCCTCGGCCGCACGCCGACACAGATTACCTGACTGATACACCCGAACCAAGGCTGTTGCTGCAAAAGACCTTCCTTGGTACGTTTCTTTTTACCTCTGCCTATTCCTTTACATAGCTAACAAGCGATCACGACATAGGATTTAAACACCAAATTGAACAATCCGATCTCCAACGCAACCGGCTCTTCATGCTCTCCGGAGCAGGAAACGTCTTATTCGAAGGCGTAGGCAGTGTATACAATCTCGGTCGGAGCGGGATGGGCTCAGTTGCCAATCTATTACGAGGTAACTCGAGTGCGGCAGTGAATACGTTGAATGGAACTCCAAATGCTACACCTGCACTTCCTACGTCACCGGTACCTGCCTTTGTTCAGGCTCAGGCTCAGGCGCAGATGCAGGCCACCCCCGATTCTGAACCAAAAAAGGCACAAGGTTTAGCGGAAGACAAACTCCTAGAACAAATCATTCATTCGGAATACGTCTCACCCGCGTCACCCAAGGTTCTCAAACGATGGGGACACCCGGTAGATCTATACGACGGTAGCTGGATGTGCGGATGCATCGACGACGACAACTCTCCCTGTCCTTGCGTAGACGACAAGGATAAGCGACCTGGACATAAACGCGGATTAAGCTGGCGCCGGAAGAAGGAAGAGGTACCAGAGACAGCTACACATACACACCCACATACACACCCACATACGCATGCGCATGTCAGCCTTCCAGTACCGAATGCAGACAATGCATCGGTCATCACGGAGATAGCTAGCCCGAATACGTCGCCTATGCCACCTTATCGTAAGCCAGATCCGTTGGATGCAGGGAACGGGAATAGGTCGAGGAGTTCCTCGGCTGCTTCGAGTACGGCGATGTTACCGTCTAGTGAAGTGGCATATATTCCTTCCAAGCTGTCTCGTCGGCCCGAAGAGGAAGAGAAAGAAGGACATGAAGAGGAGCAGGAGCAAGAGCAAGAGCAAGAGCAAGAGCAAGAGCAAGAGCAAGAGCGGGAAAGTAGACCGCCGAGGATAACCATCACGCCTTCACCGCCCTCACCTACACCCTCGTCGTCATCGTCGCCTACACTCGCACCTCTAGGCAGGAAGCATAGACATTTGCGAACTCGTGCTCATCGTGAAGAGGAAGAGAGTAGCCCGCATTCGAATTACTCGCTCAGATACTCTAAATGGAAGAAGTTGTTTGAAGGCTTCCCGAGAACGCTTATTCTATGTGGTGATGCGGAGCGGTTGACGGTTGAGGTTGGGAACCTTGTGAGAGGAATGGCGAGGGATGTTGATGGATTCTGGGAGGAAGGCCCTTTGTCCAAGGGTGTAGGCCAGCGCCAGCATCAACACCGCGGCAATGCATCTAGGAAGATTCGGATCCACTGGATACCGGATGCGGTACATGATGTTTTTATGATTCCGCCCGGGTGGTGGGATGAGAAAACGAAGGATAGGGCTTGGGAGGATGTTAAGAGCTGGATTGGGGAGGTGAAGGAAAATGAATAGGTGGCGTCAGTGTACAAAAAGGACTAATGTAAGGGCGATTTAATGAATGTGGTGTACGCTGTATGTGGTCTTTGTTTGTATCTCTACCCATCTTCTCTGCTTCTTGCTTTGGGTGTATGTATCCATTAGATTAGAAGAATCCATCACTGCCAAGTTCAAATGAGACTATTGAGCATATCTCAGCACACAAATTGAAAGATGAAATCGTGCAAGGCACATGTAGGATAGATAGCCTGGTCCCTCAAAGAAAATGAAACAAGTATACACTAACAAATAGAATGGGGGTACCGCGGATCGAACGCGGGACCTTCAGAATGACTCATTTTTCTGTCACTTCAGTCTGCTGCTCTCCCAGCTGAGCTATACCCCCCTTTGCACTGTATGGGCTAAGAAGCTGAACCATGGACGTCTCAATTCGATTGCATCAAGAAACCTTGAGCGTCCCATAAACCCAAGAGAGACGGCCTGAAATGAAGGGTTCAATGATACATACATACAGACCCTGTCGCGGTAGCTGTGTCAACGAAATCAAGCTGCGACATAATGAAGAGGCCTCATGATCATGAGCTCACCATCACCCCGCTATGGTGTCCCATTACCGAGCCGAAAACACTAGCAAAGATGATAGTAGGAATATAACTTGGAGTCGACGTTGTGAAGAAAGTACCTCATGCCGTTGTTGGCCAATGCTAATAATTGACTTTGGCTGCAAGAACAGAAGCACGCGATAAGCGTCGGAACGCAAGCCTGGAACGAACAGCCGCGCACCGTAACTAGAAATCAAATATTCCTTATGAGCTCTAGTTCCTGGTGCCCACGTTGCTCTCAACCAGGCACGGCGCTCCGGGTAAAGTCCAATTACTGACTGGAGACTGGTGACGGGAAATGAACTGCTTGGCGAGGAGACGTAGTGCAAAAGACGTCTTGGGATTTCAAGGGCACGCTGTATGAAGGAAAGTCTGTATGCGGCGGGACGGAATGGTAAATACCAGGACGAAGGTGTCAAGCTTAGGCCACTCACCTACCCCCAACTATCATATTATACTCCACAAATCGCACTGTGGCAGCTTCCTGAACTCAACCCACGAAGAGGAATAATAAGGTGGGCACGAACTGAAATAACTCCCATCTTAACAACACCTTTTCTACCACCGTATTCAGACCAGCCACCTATATTCAGATCACACCTCTTCCAGAGACCCGCTCCTGCAAGAAACGAGTACGATTAGCTCTTTCAAAAGCCAGAGTGATAAGGACGCCATACCTTCCCATCTCAATGCTTGGTGAATAATGTCAAATATCTCTCTGAGATTTTTGAGGCAAAACTTGGAGGGAAACTGGATATCAACGACGTGACATGTGGATGGATGATTGTGACAGTGCATCAGCAAAAACCAGAAAGTGCTATAACCTAGCTCCAGGGGGATTATAACCTGGTTGTGGCCTGGTTTGTGGGGGTTATAACTGGTTTTAAGGGTCATAATACCCTGCAGGTGGATTATAAAGCCCTGGGAACCCATTATAGCACTACACAGTTTTTGCTGATGTGGAACAAGAAGAGACGCGGACACCTGTGTGAACGCTGCTTGATGTCAACATGACCAACGCCATCTTCTCTGGGTCTGGTCTTCAAGCGATAGGTCTCTTCGTTCAGGCTTCATTGTAAAAGTGAATACTAACTGGTGTCTTTACAGTGACAGAAACCTCGTGCTTCGTGTTCTAGGTGTTCTGAGGAAGCCTGGGTCGCGAAAATGCTATGCGTGAACTGGAATGCTATACATGACTCACCAGAAAGTCGCGCAATTTTATTTGAAATTCCGTCGCGCGGGTAACGATTCCGAGCTCCAATCTTTGCAATTCTTCCTTATGGAAAGGCAACCAATCAACCGAGCCAGGAACTAGTACTGCGCAGTACGGTTCAAAGCGGCATTGCAAAGCTTGATTCAGAAATCATTTTGATGTATGAAACCAGTCCGTATCTCTCGCATGGCCCAAGCTTATTCGCCTTGGAACATCTTCATAGCCAGCAAGTGGCAGGATCCCGAAAAAAGACTTCGACAGATCCACATACCTGGATATTTGTTTCATAGCGGAAATGGGCCAGAAAACACCGTCTTTGCTAATTTGATATTAATTTGCATGATATTTTGCTATGCTGGTCGGCCTTCTACAGTCTGCCATCATGTTAACAAACTCCGAGACTTAATCCGCAATACACCATGATGAACCCTGCAATCAACCCCCACTATGTTCCCATACCCCCTCGCTACCTCTTTGGTACCCAATTCCATGAATGCTTCAATATTAGCCTTCATACCGAACAACGATACAGTCTGTGGTAACATCAATGACTGTCGAACTGTCGAAAACATCATCTGGAGCTGCATCTCCGTCGTATTCATCTGCATCTGGGTCGCCATTCATCCAAATATTCCTCGACATGGAGAAAATGACGCAGTCGTGGTTCTGCAAAATGCCTTGATCATGATCTTGGCACTCATCGCGCCGGAACTTGTCGTGTTGTGGGCAATGAGGCAGTGGATCTCTGCACGGAGGATTGTAAAGCAATTTGAAGGCAAGTAAGACGTTATTTATTGCGATACGAGGCTCACTATGCTCGAAGAGTACGGTTGGGGAAAGACACACGCCTTTTTTGTCTTGATGGGAGGATTTGCGCTCTATGACGACGATAAATTTTGTCGCGTTCTATGGAACACCTGGAGTCACGATGATCTGTTGCTAGTGAGAGAAATCTGCGCCAAGCCGAGACGCAATGAATCTGGCGAATACGAGGTAGAGGAGAGCGAGTTAGACGATGAAATAGCTACTATCAAGGCATGCCCCATACCCTTTCTCGAGTTCGTCGGAAACTGATGGCCCCATGGTTACAGATACGATATACATGCCTTCTAGAGTACCTAGTCGATCACCGATACTTCTCTATAACTGAAGAAGAGATTCAGGACAGAAGCCATGCGGATGCCCTATCCAAGGCCATCGCAATCGTCCAGACTACATGGTTCATCCTGCAATGCCTTGGTCGAGGTCTCCAGGGGCTCGCAATCACCGAGCTCGAGATCATTACTCTAGCTTTTGCATTCCTCAATATCATCGTCTACTTTCTATGGTGGAACAAGCCTCTTCGTGTCCGTTATCCAGTCCGTGTCACTTGGCGTCCCCGGAATGAAGATTTGCCACCTCGCACCATGACGGACAGGGTCAAGGCACCTTCCAGATCATTCATGTCCTCTGTTAGAGCTGGATTTGTTCGAATCCAGAAATACATTGTAACCGACTATCACGACACGAACAAGCGCTGGGAAGACTTGAAACTCTTTCATATCTCTTCCGTGCTGTTCATCCCGCTCTATCCAATACTATCTCTGCTCTTCGTACTCGGCGCCCTCGCGTTTGACGATGATGCCACTTTCCCCAATTCATTCTTCTCCGCCCGACTTGAAAAAGATCCAATCAAATTATACCCCTCAGCTTACGTAGCCGCCATATCATTCGGCGCTATCCATTGTATCGCCTGGGCCTTCGAGTTCCCTACCGAGACCGAAAGGATGGAATGGCGTATAATGTCTTTATTGGTGACAATTTTGCCATTGGCTATCGGGATTCTTCATGCTACAGTTCAAGACCGACAGGCTATCGATTTCAGGGAACGGATTCGGGGTTCTGGGATCGTTGCTTGCGCAGCGAAGATTTTGTTGCCCATAGTTTATGCTGTGGCAAGAGTGTGGTTGATTGTACTTGCGTTGGTGACGTTGAGGAAGCTACCAGCGAGTGCATACCAGGCATCGCAATGGACAAGCTTCATTCCACACATTTGCTGATATAGTACGTCGCTAAGTTTACACATATGCCGAGAAACACTAATCTCCCGCCTCAGCCACTTCTCCTTGTATGGAACAAATGAAAAATGTTGACATTCAGTTGCAGTCGTGTTTCGATACCTATCATGTACCCTCATTACAGCAAGGAACACAATTACTACTATATATCGGACATAGCATTACATTGCACATGCGTACGAGTCAAAAAGTGACATGACCAGAATGAGAGCGTTCCTAATGTGTTCGTATGTCATGCTGAAATCATTACAGATGCGGCGGTTCTCCGTCGGCGGAGCTTCTCAAGCCCGGGAAGTAACAAGTTAGTGAATGTACCACAGTCGCAGCAGGGATAAGTATAACGCACAGATCGATGAATGCAGAGCGAATACCAACCATGGCATCGTTCGGTATGTAAGGGGAGTAAGGTGAGCCATAACTTCATTCAATCGTATAATCTGGAGGAACGTCTACAACACGCTGCGCACTCGGAAACCGTATACCACTATCTTGGTGTCGCCTCTCGAAAGAGTTCTGCGCTAGCCCAGCTCTTCGCGCATCCTCCATATTCTGTAGGCTCGATCCGTGTGTTGAAGTAGGTGCGGCAGCTGATGAGCTTGATGAAGCAACGTCAACTCTATCTTTGACAGAACGATTCGGTGTCAACAATGGGATGGTATCCTCGGGTGATTTGGGATCGTATAGCGACGTCGCAGTATACGGGTGAGGATGGAATCTGCTCGATGGAGGTTCGGACGTGTACACAGCAGGCTCGAGGTACCCGTATGACACTGTGTTGGCATCTCGCTTCTTCTGTCGCCGCTTGAGCAGAAGCAGTGTCGCTAGCCCAAGTAGAGCGAGTGCCACTACAGCGCCAATTACACCTCCAACAATCGCACCAACTGGTGTCTTTCCTGAACTCGAGCCAGGGCCAGAGTCACTTCCGCTCCCATTCCCGGTTCCTCCGCTTCCATTACCTCCTGAGCCGGTATCTTTGTTTGCTCCAGCTTTGCTACCCTCACTAGCGGTGACATAGAAGTAGTCAATCGCGAGCCACTGTATCGGCGTTTCTCCCTCTGCTGCCCTCACCCCAGTGAACATGACTGTCATGTCGTGCGTCCCCGGTTCCAGATCTTGACTCTTGAACAGGAACTCGTTATAATAATCACCCGAGATATTAGACGGAAGTGGTCTGCTGCCTGGGTTTACAAAAGTGGTATCGTTGACACCGTCAATGTAGTAGCGACCGCTACTAGGTGCACGTGGTGTGTCGCCTTCTAGAAAGCCGTATAATGACGCGCTTGTTCCTACAAAAAAAAAATGAGCACAATTTCAGAATAGGCGAAAGCCGGGACGGGACGTACCATTGAACGTGAAAGACAAGCTGGCCCCTGTAGTTGCCGTCTGGTTGAATAATGGTCCTGCTGAACTTGTCCCCGAATCCGGAATCCAACTCCCCGAGTTGTTATCGTATCTCACGTTGGCGTCGCTTGAATCGAACTTCAACACCTCTCCCGCTAATTTGACATTCGGACCCGGTGTGTACTCGATCTTGTCTAACCAAAACATCTGGGTTTGAGGGTCCTCGATGGTCACATTCAGGGTAAGGACGTGTGTGGACGTGGAGAGATCATTTGTTTCGCAGAGGAGGTTGTTGGTAACGCGGTCGATGGAGGTGAGGTAATTGACATGTTGAATAGGTGAGCCATCGACTTGACATCGCCATTGCGCAAGCTTGGTGAGGTCGTCTTCAAATGCACCATTCCGTTGGATGTTACGGGTATCTTTTGCTCCCCACACAGAGACATAGCCTCCTGATAACCAATGTTAGTATCATAGGCGAAGACAAGACCAAGTGGCTCACCCTCAAAGGTAAAGCTGAAGCTCGCGCTGTTCTCGTTGCTGCCATGCATAGTGCGGTTGTAGGCACCGCCGAATGAACTGAGGCTGTCGAAGGTTCCAGCATCATCCAGTGACCAGGAACCAGTCTCGTATTTCACCCGAGGATCGGTATCATCAATGACCATTCTTCGAGGGAATAGAACATTAGAGGCGTACGACATGGTGAAGGTAGGCAGGGGTGACGATGGGATGGGGAATGATGAGTGCAAGGTGAGCAGATGACCCTACATCTTTGTTACGAGTAAATCTCCATGCGTATTCTGAAATGCTGAGAAAACAAACGAGAGCGCCAATCACTAAAGATTTGGTTACTTGACAACCAACGTTGAGTCTTGATCCATCAACAACCACGCAAGTCAGATAAGGTCTGCTCCCGGCAATTGAGTGCTTGGTCATTCGGCTATTTGTTCGCCGAAGCAGAAAACGAGGTACCGCAAACGGTCAGAAAGGCATCAATTACGAGAAGAGATCACGTTCTTCCGCATCTAGAGCCCATCCTTTTGATTTTACATCTAATTATAGCCCAAAGTCTTCGCTGGTAACGAGTATAGGTACGCAGAAGATGTAATTGAACGCTTGCAGTATGCATTGAATAAGATTCTGATTCCTGATCTGGTCATGATAGGACAGCGCCACAAAATCCAATCAAAAACTCATTGACATTGACAAGAAAGAAGGTGAAAACATACGTGGTCATCACAAAAAGATCACAGCAAGTCGCCCGTTGTCGCTGAATATCTAGTGCGTTGATTTGCTTTGCATGTTATGATGTCGTCGCATCCTGAACTAGAAAGACTTCTCCTCATATCCGTCCATTCTTCAGGAAAGAGGGAAGCCAAAATATCACAAAGACGAAGAGAGTATTCGTGTACCGTGATAAGAGCTGAGATGTGACCGGGTGAGATACCAATATCGCCCTGATTAGGCAGGACTAGAAGCTACATCTAGATAAGTAGGGGAGATCTTCATCGGGCAGCACACTCACACTTAAAGCGTTAAGCAGAAGCTTAAGGTTCAAACTCCAATACAAGGTCAAGCCAGGAAGCGGAATTTTGTCATTTACGATTTGAGAAATCATCCCTGTGGTTCGATAACGATTTAGGGACCTTCACTGGTACAGAAAGGCGAAGTGAACGTACCATCAAGCCCCTACTCTCCGGGGTCTACTCTTTCCTCATCTCCGATGAATCCTTAACCGAGCAATATACCTGAACGACAATAGCGCACGTTCTGTCGACTTCCGGTTCTTTCAAGACTTTCCAACAAGGCCCCAAGTCGAAGATGAACAGCGATCCAGGGAATAACGGGACACCACGGTCATTCCGGGATGCCATCCCCATGAGCCGAAGCCAAACACCTCTTCTGTAGACTTCAGCAGCAAAATGGTACGCAAAATCCCACTCTTCACTACTGCCATGACTTATCAATATCCACCCAAGCGAACAATGAGACTGAAGGCCCCCCTAGTTGGATGCATTCTACAATTGCGCAACAGGTTGATTTGAGCGAGTGAACGTCAAGTCGTCGGGATGTTGAAGAGCATGAAAGAGCCTTGACTCTGGGGGAAGCGCCAGGTAATTTCTCGTCTCCAACCACGTGAGACAGGAACCGTTATCTCCGTTACTCGCTCCCCAACAACCATCTTCATTCTGAGAAAAGAGTCGCAAGTCCTTAAATTTTTGGATCTACTCACTAATTCTGCTCCAGATTCAAACTTGGTCAGTCTACCTTTTACTCGTAGCCCTGGCGTCAAGTTACTGACCACCCAAAAACTAACTAGTCTTGCTTGACTGGAAGCATTCGGTCAATATGTGAAGAGGGAGATCACATCATCATAAAAGTTCGTCGACTTTGCCAGCAATGACCATGGTGTTCTCCTCTCTTACAAGGTATGTGTCATAATTGCCTCCTGATGATCGCGACGCTGAATGTTGACTGAATGATTCCTTCAGGACACGGCCCACGAATACACATACCAATACAAAGAACGATGCTGTAGTTTGACACGACCAGATCAATGCAATGCAGAGTAGGAGCTGGAACTGAGAGAGGAAGGAGAGAAAGGAACTGACGTGAAATGGTAAGGTTCCGTTTACGACTTGCCGCTGTCACCAAAACATCCATATTACCGGATTCCCTTCGGCCTTTTGTCGTCATTCCGGCCTCCTCGGGGCAATCTTCGCAATGTTCTCTTTGCGTACCTGTGTTCCATACGCCAGCTGATTTATCTTCACTAGTATACTCCAAAAGTGGCCATAAAAGGCGCAGAATATTCAGGAACACATGCAGGTGCCTGCACATTACCATCGTCTACCGTTGCGAGCTCATGCACTTGCTCCAGCAGCCTAGCTCTCCCAATTAGTATCGTAATGCGCTTAAAAGACGTATAAAGGCCCTCCACAATCGAACTCAGGATCATCAGTCATCCAGCTCTACACTAACCACCACCTTCGCATCTTCGCAATGTTTTCTCGTGTCGCTACTATTCTCTACGCCCTTCTGGCATTGGCTACACTTGCTGCCGCGACTCGCACACCTACCACCGTCACTGTAGATACCTGCACGACCAAGACGGTCACTGCTACTGCTGTACGTCGTACCCATCATACACTCGCTTCAGCCAACACCTAACTTCTGCTGTGTAGCCCGCATGTACAGTCACCCAGCCTGCGAGCCAGTGTAACACCGGTCCTATCCAATGCTGCAACAGCGTTGAGTCTGTGAGCAACCCCTCGTCCTTTCGCGGCATAGGACCCACTCTAACATTTGCTTTCTAGGCTAAATCTGATCCCGTTACCAAACTCCTCGGACTCTTGAATGTCGTCCTGTCAGATTTGAACATTCAAGTCGGTCTGACCTGTTCTCCCATCTCCATCCTTGGTGGCGGAGGGGCTGGCTGCGTCGCTCAGCCTGTTTGCTGTCAGAATAACGAATTTGTGAGCGTGCTCTAGCCCTGTTCCCGGTGGAATATAACTGACTGGCTCATTTCCCTCATACAGAACGGCGTGATTGCTATTGGATGCGTTCCGGTTAATATCAACCTCTAAGCGCTGGTCGCGTAGAATGGCTGCTATCTTGGGACTTTGGGATATTCCGGCGTTTACACCGAGTTGAATTGTTCTCTGAACTATGTACATTGATGAGCAATGGTATCATCATCGTCTACCCTATAGAATGAACAGTGACCGCAAGGCCCCCAGAATTTGCAGCTAAAAGATAGATTAATAAGAGTTCTGTAACTTGCCTCGGGGAATCTTCGTCCTTTGTCAGCCCTCATCACATAGCGCAGCATCGCTATCAGAGCGCTGAAGCTTTCGTCGACGTCTGTCAAAGGCACGGGACTCCGACGGGTTAAACCAACTGATTACCGCCGTCCGAGTCGTCCCTTTGCTTCTCTCCTTCGAAGTTTTCAGATCATTCGCAGCAGTGTTGTGCAGTCAATGAATACTCATTAACTCCCGAGGCCTGTAGTCTAAGAACGACCCTTTTCCTCTGTCGAGAAAGAGCGGCTACTAAGCAGGCTCTAGTCATGGGCGCTTCCCAAACCCGGATCCAGCCGAAGTCTACTCATATAACCGAGTCACATCAAAACGATGACAGTCTGCAGTCTGCCAGGAGACACTCGATGAGTCGTGAACTCGGCCGGCGGAATCGCTGCCCCCTCAGCGGGGGTTAGGGGTTAGGGACTAGGAAGTACGGTCGGGGGCTTGTACCTCACGCTGAGTCGGTTAGAGGTTCGTGGTTAGCGGTTAGGTGGTTAGGGGTTAGGCAGGTAGGGTCTGGGGATGGATATATGTGAAGGAGTGCTTACAGACGCGTAAAATATTATGTGCACGTGAGGGAAATAGTGACATCATAACGGCGAGATCGCCGTTATCTCTTATCTTTTCACGACTCATCAAGGGTACCCTCGCAGTCTGCCAATGACCTACACAACACTGGGCAGCTATAAAAGTAACCAGAATAGTCGAGTCAATCATAGAAACAACACATACCAATGATACTCAACGTCTTCACCTATTCTTTGGGCCTTTCTTTTCTCTACGGAATCTACCTTCTAGTTCGACGTCTATGGGAAGAACTGGTCACTTCCCCTCTGAAGGATCTTCCTGGACCGCCAAGCGATAGTATAGTTTGGGGGAATTTGAAGCAGATATTCAAAGCGGTGAGTAATTCAGTCGAATCGAGTTTTTTCGGCATCGGAAGCCTAACGATTGAGGTGCCCAGGAAAATTCAGTCCTCCATGAAAAATGGGTCGAAGAATATGGTCCTACGATCCGATACAAGGCATTTTTCGGCGTACGCGTAGTTTTTCTTGTGATTCTACTACTGCTGATGCATTGAACTTTTCCAGGATAATCGATTGTACACAACGGATACGAAGGCATTGAACCATGTTTTGATGAATCATTACGATTACCAGAAACCAGAGATTGCGAGGTGGGATTTGGGCCAGGTCGTGGGCGAAGGTACGTTCTTGCGAGTTAGTCTCCAGCAAGAGACTTACAGACCCTGCAGGTTTATTGATAACGGAGGAAGACAAGCACAAGTTCCAGCGCAAGGTCATGGTACGCCATTCGAGCCGTGTTCGAAGCAGCTACGAATGCTCATGAACGTAACAAAAGAACCCAGCATTTGGCCCTGCTCAGATCAGACAGTTCACGTCAATTTTCATCGAGAAATCTAATGAGGTATGTTGTTAAAGTTCCTGTGCTCTTGAAGCTGCCCGCTCAAGGCCAATTACATTCATAGCTTAGAGACGTCTGGAAGTCTCAGGTCAACGACGCAGAGAACGGTGAAGCTCGCCTCGATGCTCTCTCATGGTTGAGCAGGATGACGTTGGATGTCATCGGTCTTGCGGGTATACTCTCAGACTCATACCAATTACACGTTGGGTTTGACATGAATACTACAGGTTTCAACTATACGTTTTCATCTCTTTCCGGCAAACCGAACGAGCTCAATGAAGCGTTCAGAGCACTCTTCTCTCAGACCTCAAGAATCGATCTTTGGCGGCTCTTGCAGGGGAATTTACCGATATTACGACCAATTCAGCTTGTACGTGTCACCACAGTATTCATTTATCAAGTTCTGACCCAATTTGTGTAGCCTACTGCTCGAAACCGTGCCATTAAATCTTCACGCAAAACCATGTCCCGGATTGGAGGTCAATTGCTGAGGGATGCCAAGTTGAACCAAGAGAGCGAAAAAGGAACCGACAGGGACATTCTTTCATTGCTCGTCCGCTCGAACATGCAAGAGCAGAACGAAAAGTCAGGAGGCATGAGTGACGAAGATGTTTTGGCTCGTACGTCGTTCGCCGCGTTCTGTGCGAACTACCTGACGCTGATTGTGTTGCAGAGGTGCCGACATTCCTTGTAGCAGGCCACGAAACTACTAGGTACGTTCTCTCGTAACCCTGCCTCGACCCAAGGATGACTCATACCGCTATAGCACTGCAACAACATGGGCTCTCTACCTTCTCACTCAACATCCCGAAATACAATCCAAACTTCGCGAGGAACTGATCTCAGTACCATCGTCCGAACCAACAATGGACGAACTGAATGCCTTACCCTACCTGGACAAGTTTGTCCGCGAGGTCCTTCGACTATACCCACCCGTGCCTTCAACGGCAAGAGTTGCTGTTAAAGACGACATCATTCCTCTTGGTGAAGGTTACACTGGGAAGGACGGCAAGATGAAGGATCATGTCCGTGTCAAGAAAGGACAGATGATTCTGATCAACATTCAGGCAATGAATCGGAGTAAGAAGATTTGGGGCGAGGATGCGCATGAGTTCAAGTGAGTTTCGCGCTGGTAATATCGCTTACCTGGAAGTTCTCACACTGAGACTTTGCAGACCTGATCGCTGGGACGACTTGCCCTCTACTGTCGCAGCGAGCGGTATGCCTGGCGTGTGGAGCCATATGTTGACTTTCCTCGGTGGTGCTAGGAGCTGTATCGGATGGCGCTTCTCGTTGGCCGAGTAAGTTTGTCTTTACTGATCATAGCTCGTCTGTTGCACTGACATTGTTATCTAGGATGAGGTGTCTAATTTTCGTGCTCGTACGAGCTTTTGAATTTGAGCTTGGGGTACCTAAGGAGGATATTGGTAGGAAGTCAACGGTCGTGCAGAGACCAATGTTGAAGAGTGACCCGAAGAAGGTGGCACAACTGCCGTTGATTGTTAGATGTGTTGTGTGAGGTGGTTATCCTTTTCCGCAAGTGACTGTATTACCGCCGTTTCACATATTGCCAGTATTTTTACGCAGATAGTACCACAGGCCTCTTGTTAACAGGCGCTTATTTACAATAAGACTTGATCTCGGACTTGCACCTCGACGTTTTGACGCAACGCATATTCTCCACACCATCACTGACTGCATAATCCTAGTTTTCGCAATCGGGACCAGCACCTTCATTAAGAGTATCCTACGAGGTCGCTGAATCAGGCGGCTTTGAAGTCGTCCCAACGTCTCCAATTCCAGTTGGATATTCATTCTCACTGAAAGGGATCATGATAGGCCCGAAGTCGTACGCGGCCTCGCCCACTCAAGTGTCGTGCTCCTTCTGACTATGATCTTATATAGATGATAGTACACTGACGAACATATTATTTCCATTTTGACTCATGAACATGGTGGGCATTTTGCTGCACATGAAAAAGGTGTAACCCAATCTGATACGCTCGTATAAATACGTTTATCATCTACTGGACCTGTCCTTTACAACCCCATGAGTATAGTATATCGATTCAACATCTTCATCATTCGAGACAGTGCTGTCGAGTACCTTCGAGCTGAAAGCAACAGGTACGTATAAACAACACGAAAATGTAACTGCGAGTTACGCGTACCAAAGAGTCATTCGACATGAATGTTAGTCCATTGCGGAGTCTTATACGCACCATTAGGCAGATCTCGCAATGCCATCAACGCCAGGACAATAAGCCATACTCGGGCGACAATATAAGTTATCGCCAACAACAGGATAGACAACACGACGATGACTGAAAACAGCTTAGCGAATCATTCCGGGCCAATCTTTGAGAAAAGCTGCTATAGTATTGCTATGGGCGCACCTTTGGTTCCCATCAACTCGAACTGATTAGACGCCGCGTTTGCGTCACGGTCAAACTTGATCAGACGGCAATCACGGGAAAATTGGCCGCACCCCGTTGCACCCTTCTCCTGCACCCCTCTGCACGTCTCCCAGCACCTTCACACACTCTCAGAATTCCTCGAGTCCCTCGTGGACCAGCTGCCGGCGTCGCATGACTCACCCCGGCACCTCAACATCAACCACGTTCCAGACGTCAAGTTCTCACATTGGTCGTTCCCGCTGCCATCAACGTCCCCCAATAGTCGTCGTCGTCGCTATAGGTATAAGGTGCGTCTCAAACACCTCATTTTATTCCTTCACGTTCCTGATATCATTCCCACAGTCGTCACCGCTGCCCTGGAGTCGTCATAGGCTTACTGGAAGAGTCGTCGTCATCTTGTCCGGTATGTGACTCGCCCTCAGTTTCTGGCATAGTTCTGATTTTTTTCTATCATAGCTATCTCAATAGTCTCCTCCTAATCAGAAGCATTGTACCTCTATCCCAGAAAATTCAATCTCGTACCTCCTTATTTTGTGCAACTACATCTGACCCTCCAAAAACAACGATGATGAGAAGGTCTCATGCTCGACCGGCCTCCACCAAAAGAAGTACGATTCATTATGGGGAGGACATCATCGTGAACGGAGAGATGGTGAACAAGATAACCCGACCGCTACTAAAAAAGCCAGAGCAGTGGTTGGTTGAACAGGCTAAGTATGAAAACATGATTAGAGGTGCGAGCTAAAGTCATTCCTATGCGAAAAAGCGTCTCTAATTGACTTAGCAATGAGTTGGGGTGCACGCGAAGACGCGCTCGACAATGCCGAAGACACGGAAATGGCTGAACCGGGTCCGAGCTTTGATCCATCGAACGACATGAAATCTTGTTCCCTGAATACGAGCCGGACATTTTACCACAGTATCGTGTCCCAGCCATTTTGCCTGCCACCAGCCGGATGGAGTTTCCCCAAGATTGGGTAGTCATCTACGCCACGCGCAAACAGGGTACGCTACCGTGAATACGTTGGTAGATTATTTGTTGGCCGGTCCTTGCAGGGGTAGGTGAAGGGAAAGAGAGCGATGGTCGACGAGAACTGTCCTTGATACACGTAAGGACGACGTATTGGGAGAACCCTTAACTTGGAAAGAGCAGGAGGATCAAACTCGAAAGTTGGCTGAAGATATCATTAACGGCACTGCGATGGGATTTGCACTGTCTCAGGAAATTATTGACGAACTACCGACGACAACTTGGATTATCAGAGGATTGGGGTGCCATTATATCACATTGAGGCCAGAGCGCTCAAAAGTACCAGTGTCGCGGATCTTCCTAGAGGGAGAAGTCTGGAGTATTTATGGAGTGCATTGAGTGCTCACAACAAGAATTTGCACCGAAATAGGCAACTGCTCGGTTGACAGGCCCTGCTGGATTCGAATAAACTCACCCTTGTAACTTTCAAGCGAGCTTTTTAGGGTTTGGATGACTGAAGATCCTCGGTTATGAACTGGCATAACTGCATGCAGTCTGTATGGAGGTGTCAGAACTCATTGTACTTGAACCGAGGAGGACGAGTAGCCATAGGGGGGACCCGAACATTGGCTTGAACGGTGAGCGGCACTGAGCGCTGAACGCTTTACTCGTAGCGACAGAGTCTAGACGGATGGTGCGAGAAGGTGCGAGATCTGCATTGCTTGGTCAACGGAAACCGGCGTAGCCACAAAACCGGAATGTCGTTTCAACTACCCCACATTACAACGTACCCATGTCACCGTCATCAAACATGTCCAATCCAAAAAAAAAAAACCTGAGCGCCTAAGCGGCTTAGTTACTTACGGCGCAATTGCTCAGAGCGCTCAGAGCGCTCAGAGCTGACCCCTGCTTTGACCCTTTGTATTCAGATTCTCCAAGGCGACAGGTGATGTTGCCGCCTTTTGAATTCTACCGAATTGTGGGAAGCATGAGAGGCCAACTGTTAGTCCATCCTTTTGCAGAAATACACAAAATCTATGTAAAACATCCAGCGTCCTTCAAGAAGTATGAAGAGGATAGTAGGATAAGTCGACTGCCGATTGAATGGTGACGGGAGATGAATGGAGGAGACCAAACAAGAATTAGTTGCCACAGCTTTTCTCGGTTGACAGGTGAGGAACGTGACAGGACGCTTCCGCCCCATCTTGGAGATCGTAAGGATGGAGTTATACCCATCGAATGATCCCTCCATCTTGGAAAGCTTTAAACTTCTTTCCCATTGATTCCCACTGACGTCTTTCTTCCTTTTTTATTCCCTTCCATATCTTTCTACTCCTTGGGATCTCAGTCTCCCCCTCTTCACTAGGCGAGATCTCGGCGGCGATACCACCCCCCTACAGTCCAAATGTATATATATATACCAGCACCTCACTCATCGGCATCAACCTCGTCGTCAACAGCGGGAAGGGCAACGGAGAACAGTTTGAAGGCACCAGGGAAGGAAAGAAATGGGCAGCTGTGTCTCGCAGCCGGGGAAGGAGGATAAAGAACGAAGTGATGCTATAGACAAGCAGATAGAGGATGACTCGAAGCGGTTCCAACAAGAACACAAGATCCTGCTGCTAGGTGCGCCACGACCACACCACCTTCCTTCTTTCATTGAGCCTTTTTCTCAGGCTCTGAGGAATCCGGAAAATCCACCATTCTCAAGCAGATACGAATCATTCACAANTGGATTATCAGAGGATTGGGGTGCCATTATATCACATTGAGGCCAGAGCGCTCAAAAGTACCAGTGTCGCGGATCTTCCTAGAGGGAGAAGTCTGGAGTATTTATGGAGTGCATTGAGTGCTCACAACAAGAATTTGCACCGAAATAGGCAACTGCTCGGTTGACAGGCCCTGCTGGATTCGAATAAACTCACCCTTGTAACTTTCAAGCGAGCTTTTTAGGGTTTGGATGACTGAAGATCCTCGGTTATGAACTGGCATAACTGCATGCAGTCTGTATGGAGGTGTCAGAACTCATTGTACTTGAACCGAGGAGGACGAGTAGCCATAGGGGGGACCCGAACATTGGCTTGAACGGTGAGCGGCACTGAGCGCTGAACGCTTTACTCGTAGCGACAGAGTCTAGACGGATGGTGCGAGAAGGTGCGAGATCTGCATTGCTTGGTCAACGGAAACCGGCGTAGCCACAAAACCGGAATGTCGTTTCAACTACCCCACATTACAACGTACCCATGTCACCGTCATCAAACATGTCCAATCCAAAAAAAAAAAACCTGAGCGCCTAAGCGGCTTAGTTACTTACGGCGCAATTGCTCAGAGCGCTCAGAGCGCTCAGAGCTGACCCCTGCTTTGACCCTTTGTATTCAGATTCTCCAAGGCGACAGGTGATGTTGCCGCCTTTTGAATTCTACCGAATTGTGGGAAGCATGAGAGGCCAACTGTTAGTCCATCCTTTTGCAGAAATACACAAAATCTATGTAAAACATCCAGCGTCCTTCAAGAAGTATGAAGAGGATAGTAGGATAAGTCGACTGCCGATTGAATGGTGACGGGAGATGAATGGAGGAGACCAAACAAGAATTAGTTGCCACAGCTTTTCTCGGTTGACAGGTGAGGAACGTGACAGGACGCTTCCGCCCCATCTTGGAGATCGTAAGGATGGAGTTATACCCATCGAATGATCCCTCCATCTTGGAAAGCTTTAAACTTCTTTCCCATTGATTCCCACTGACGTCTTTCTTCCTTTTTTATTCCCTTCCATATCTTTCTACTCCTTGGGATCTCAGTCTCCCCCTCTTCACTAGGCGAGATCTCGGCGGCGATACCACCCCCCTACAGTCCAAATGTATATATATATACCAGCACCTCACTCATCGGCATCAACCTCGTCGTCAACAGCGGGAAGGGCAACGGAGAACAGTTTGAAGGCACCAGGGAAGGAAAGAAATGGGCAGCTGTGTCTCGCAGCCGGGGAAGGAGGATAAAGAACGAAGTGATGCTATAGACAAGCAGATAGAGGATGACTCGAAGCGGTTCCAACAAGAACACAAGATCCTGCTGCTAGGTGCGCCACGACCACACCACCTTCCTTCTTTCATTGAGCCTTTTTCTCAGGCTCTGAGGAATCCGGAAAATCCACCATTCTCAAGCAGATACGAATCATTCACAAAGACGGCTTCCCAGAGAGCGAGCGCGTCTTGTACCGTTCTGTCGTATCTAGGAATGTCCTGGATTCTGCCCACGCTATCATCCTCGCCATGCGCAAAATCAGTGTCGACTGCTCAATATACAGTAATCGAGTATTGGCCGACAAGATTATGGACTACAGGCTTGATAAAAGCACGGCGTTTGTGCTCAGTCCAGAGATAGCCGACGCCATAAATCAGCTTTGGCAGGATCCAGTCATTCTAAAGATAATGGGCGAGCATGGAAGCGACTTTTATCTCATGGATAGCGCACCATAGTGAGCATCCTTCTTGACCTTGGTGGAGACCAGAGTGCTCATCATCACCATCGCAGCTTTTTCTCGCAGGTATTGCGGATAGGCTCTCCCGATTATGTCCCGACAGAAATGGACATTCTCAGAGCACGTCAAAAGAGCACAGGAATAACAGAGACACGATTCTCGATGGGTCAATTATCGTGCGTAGCCTTTCAACCTGCAAAAACACAACCAAATCATCAATCTGTCATCAGAATACACATATTCGATATCGGACATCAAAGATTAGAATGCAGAAAATGGATACATTGCTTTGAAAGCGTGACAAGCATCATCTTCTGCACAGCGTTAAGTGAGTACGACCAAGTACTACTGGAAGAGAAGAACCAGGTATGTGTCATTAGGTCATTATACTCATGCCCTTACTCATGCCGCAACGTTCTAGAATCGCCTGCAGGAATCTCTCATACTATTTGAAAGTATAATAAATTCTCGATGGTTCCTCTGGACTTCCATAATACTGTGCTTGAATAAGATCGACATTTTCAAGAAGAAGCTACCAAAGGTATATATGTCCAGTATCTGAATATATATACATCCTCATGTGGAAGGTCCACAGGTACCACTTGAGCGCTATTTCTCCGAGTACACTGGCGGCAGTGATATCAGCAAGGCCATTAAATACATCATGTGGAAGTTCATGCAGACGAACAGAGCGCGGTTAAGCGTTTATCCTCAGTAAGTCTTGCGTTATTCTCTGCGATTGGGTGGTGTTCTGATTGTCCACACTCAGCTTGATACAAGCCACTGATACAATTCCCATTAGATTCATCTTTGTGGCTGTGAAAGAAACAATTCTAGCAAATGCCCTCAGAAATGCGAGAATACTATGACATCCTTGGCAATATTGGAAGGTCGTACATTCATTCGGATGTGGATTGGAATTGTTTGTTCTTGGGTTGGGTTGGCTAAGAGCCTGTTCGGATAAGATGCCAAAATTTTTGATTCTGACATTTCACATGTTGGAAACTGCCGGCGGCTGTTCCCACCACTATATTTCCTTATCCACCTTCGTTATCTAGTAAAATCCTGGTAGTTCTTTCAAATCTACCTACTTATAAGCTATCTATGACATGGTGAGAATCATAAGATGTCAATTTGCTGTCAACATGAGGATACAAGGTCATGGAAAGTCATTGCCAAGTCACCTGCAAAAAGTACATTGCATTATAATAGGGTTATAACCCCCATAATGCATTATGAGATACATAATCATTAGCAACCCCATTATGTGCCAAGTTGGACATGGTCACTATAATGTAGTTGTAATATACAATAATAATTACAAGTCTCATAAATGATAATCAGTTGCAACACCATTACAACCCAAAGACAGTGTTAGGCTGAAGTAAGATGTAACCAGTCAAGGAAAGATGGAAAGGGGAACAGTCTAATTTGACAGAAATATCCTCATGTCTTTCACCAGGTAGAGCAGTTGTTCAACTAACAGACACTTTTTGGCCTTCCTAAGATGCAATGCATATTGTCTTATACTAGCTCAAAGCTCATGCATTGTACTCTTATTACTGACTTCTCTAAGGTTGAGGATTTCATTCAGCTTCAATAAACCTTTACAAGATAATTTCTTAGACATAGTGAGTAATGCTGCAACCTGCATCTCTGAGGAATTGACTGTTACATTACTTGCGCAGCAACAACAACTACTTCAACACCACTGCGACATTATGATGTGAAGCAAGGTTCAAGTTCGAGTTATCGATTGCAATAGAAGTTCAGTAATTGGCTTTTTAGACACAAGTGGATTGACTAGGTCAAGCTGAGGAGCTTAGACCCAGTTCATATCTACTTAAATACATTTGTTGTATCTAGGTGTTTGTACAATATTGAATGTCCTGGAATACTATAGAATGCTGATAAATACAAATGGAACTGAAAAGAATTGAATAGAAAGATTATGAAGTCATTGTGATGTCATTAAATAGAAACAGATAGAAGGCAAGAGAAAAAGAGATTAGATATACCAAAAAAGGAAAAGGGAACTGGGATTGTGGATGAGTCCAGATGTAAATAGGAAGCATATACAGGTGGTAGTACAACGGAAAGGAAAAAAGGGAAAAGAAAAAGTGAATGTCTGTAGGAGTTTGTAACATTGACAGAATCAACATCATCAAAGCCAACTGCATTGGTTAAGAAGGCACACCCTACAGGGAGAGTAGCAAGCATGTGTTCCTTGCAGTTTTCTCTCACCAGATGAGCAAGGAAATCACCCACTGGGTGCAATAATGCATAACTCCCCAGAATTTATACTAAACTTATGCTTGATTTATTCAAGTTTTTAAGCCTTATTCATGGCTTATGCTTTGATTTTGAATAAATCTAGCATAAATCAAGCATAAGTCTGGGCAACTTATACTTTATTGCACCTGGTGACCAATCAAAGTTTCCTGTACAGGATTAGATGAAATGGAATACTATGAACCCAAACAAGTGATATGAGAGAAGGCACAGACAGCTTATATATGCTAGGCAATGTATCTAGTGTTTCAGAGACATTTTCCAACATTAATTCTCACCTTTTTGAAACAAGCCATTCCTATAGATTATTAATTTCAAGCAGCATGCCCAAAGGTTTGGTGAAACAAATGAGACAATCTGCTGACAATGTACCAAGCAAGATGCTTATAGCAGCAAAACTCTGTGTCTGTGCATTCTCAAAATGTGTCCCAACTTGATGACACCCACTTGGGGGAAAGGCATCTGGAGCAATAGCTGCAGCACAGCACCCACTAACAAGATGAAACACAAGTGCAGATTGGCATTCAGATACAGTATAGATAATACAGGAATGTTATGAGCATGCATAGATATACACAGGTACTGGAGATCACCAGAAAGAACATAATACAGTGACTGCTTATCAAGAAGATGAGAGTGAAGTGTGACAGAATCTGATGCAGTGAGCATGATTGGAGGGACATTAACGCTTGATGAAGATGAAGACACTCACAACAAAGTATGAGGTAACCCTTGTGGCATGGAATCACCTGCCAAACACCATGTCAGCAGACACATGTGTTAGTAAATCAACTCACATACCCACTACTCAAGAGCCTGAATCAGTTGGCAGAGATGATATAAGTAGATGGGTTGGCATTGACACAAGTCCTCCTGATAAGTGGCAAGATAATCTTGCCCTAGAACAGTGTCAACACCAGGTGGGACACAGGCAGAGGATTCAAAATTGATTGATATAGGTTCAGACTGGGAAGAGTAGGTCATTGACACCAAAAGAGGCCCACAAGGTTTAACAGTGAAACTGGTCAAAAGGCAGGAATAACTAGATGCAGGGTCCAAAATGATGACAGCACCACACCCTGCAATAGTTGCATGACACTTCAGAAGCTCAGGTGCTATTGAGAGTATGGGCACTAAAAGATGTTTCAGCTCATTCTACAACATTGCAAAGAGAACATACCTGTTTCATTGACACTTGGTAGACATATAGTGGAGTAAGGTGGAAATGGAGCTACTAAAATAGTTGTCAGATGAATGGATGACAAGTTTCAAACATACAGTTAAAGACAGGTANAAAGCATTGTTCAGCCTTGAGGTAAAAAAGGAAATTAAATAGGATATTGTGGGGACAGTTACTACCAATTGCCAGTGTACTTGATCTGGGAGCCACTTACCTCTAACAGCTCTGCTAGCCATTATGGGCAAGCAGCTCCACACAGCTTGGCTCTGGAGCTGCTGGAGCTAGTGAGCAAGCTGAGGCCATTGGCACCCCTAATATCACATAAACCTCACCACTCTGCATATTAAGGGATTTTCATTCACTCTGCCATAAACTCTCTACTTAGCAGTAGCAGGAATACCACTCTTACCCTCCTCAAAAAGGTATTGACCAGCTGCTTACAGGAGACCAGGAAAACTCCACTAGTGCATTACATTATGCCACCTAGAGATAACAGAAAGAGAGGATGAAGAAAAAGCAATGAAAGACATCAATTAGAGCCTGTTCAGATAAGATGCCAAAATTTTTGATTCTCATGTTTTGCATATCAGAAACTGCTGGTACCTGTTCCCACCACTTACATTCAGTTCCTGGCCATATTTTCAACATTCTCTTGTACTCAGGATTATCAGGATGATTATGAGAACATACATACATATGCTCTAGACTCTTTAAACCCTCAATATCCCAAATATTATCTCCTACAATCCAAACTGCATATAGAAGTGACCAAGACAATATTTACACCCTTTCAACCACATTCTATATGCTGTTCACAGCACCTCACATACAATAATAAGTTCCCCAGCATGTTATTAGAGCCTGGGAAGGGTGAGTGCTCATTAAAAGTAGTCAAAGACCCACCACTTACAATGTTGGTCTAAAGTCTGATGAGCACTTGATTGAGTGCTTGTGGCCTTGAGACCTTTTTCAACACATACTGAGTCTCTTCAGTCATTATAACATGAGTGGTTGGCTGTAAAAACTACCTATACTGCTATATTTCATTATTGTCAGCAACTTGTGTGACCACCTGCAAAAAGTATGTACCACTAGATTTTAAGTGTATTATAGCCTAGTTATAATATATTGAAATATTGTAACTGCCTTACAACTCCCTTATGACCACATTACAACTGCCTGGAGCAATTATTCAACATTCTAGCTACATTACAACCCACATAGAGTCATTACAGCAAGTTAAAACCCCAGTACATGCACATTATAATACAATTTCAAATATAAGTAAAGTTCTTAGTGCAACAGCATATAAGAACCCATGCAACATGACAATGTAACAAGGCTTTAGTATTAGGTATACCTATTTATGCTTATAATGAGACTAATTCTTAGTTAATAAATGATAACCTGGTGTGGGTAGAATAAAATGTTGACTGATGGTGGACAAAACTCATCAGAGAGCTGGTTTTGCAACACATGAGGCAACTACCTCAACTGCATGGCAGTCAAAGTGCCATGGCATTGGCAAATTCCTATGCCTAACCCTTTGCCCAAATCACCACTATCAACAAACAATATTGATGACAGCTCCCCCCATTTCCTCTCCCTCAAGCTCAAAATTTACTAGTTCTGGTCTTAGCAAGGTCTACTACAATATACAATGTTAGTAATGGGCTCATTGAAGATATAAAGGTACATAAAATTGAAAATAGCTCCAATACTATTGCCAGTTCTACTGGCTCACTGATGCAAATCTTACTCTTACAGAGGTTCTCTTGACCACAAATCTCAACTCTGTATCATTCTAGAAGTAGTTGGTAGGCTGTAGTAGGGGAAAACATGTCCTCAGGTACAAGGTGTGTGGCTGTAGCCTGTGTTTTTTCTTTTTAAAAAAACTCTTACTTTTTCTTTCAACAGGTTCCACTACAGCCAATGCCAATGCCAATGAATGCAAACAAGTGAGCACCAGCCACAAACAAATGCCTTCCACCTTGTCCCATTTCCTAGGCATACCAATGGCTCCCAAATACACCAACCATTCATTAGGCATATTTGAGACTGCAATTACACTGACATTGTTAAATGCCTGCCACCTCATCCCATTCCCTGGACACACCAACACCAACAGCAATGCACCAGCAGCTTCCAAACATGCCAGACAGTTCAGGTGGCAACAGTATGCTGACAACTCTATTTCATAAGTCCACCACCTACTCTGCTCCCTTTGTTGACTGACCAAGGTTCTTGGTAGCTTGTATGATTGCTTGAACCTGTAAGAATAGTACTCACCACCTGTTGAGAGTATTTGTATAGTGTATTGTAGTACTGTACCTTTACAAGCAGTTCAGATGTCACAGGTCATGGAGCATCTGTTTTGTATGAAAAGTCATGATGGTCACTGGTCATAATGAGGTTGGTTGAATCTGCAAAGTGAATTGCCAAGAAATCTGACCCAAAAATGGCCCAAAAAGGGCACTTTTGTACAAAATTTCTTGCAAAGTCACAGGCAGAGCAACAAATAGTTGAAAATAAATTTTCATTTTTTTGGTCACAGGTCACCCCTTCATTTGAACTGCTCGTAAAGATACAGTATGGTTCAATATAAGTAATTTTGCATTTATATTTATATGCAATATATGTGTGAGTGATTCTGATAAGGATTTGGTACCTATTTGCTGTCCAGTAGGGTTGTAATATGGTTCTTGTCAATAGCATAGTAGCTTGATTGTTTACTGTCCTTCCTGTCCTGAGGTAGATGTAAATATCAAACTGGGATAGGAGAAGACTCTAAAGGAACTAAGGTATGTTGCTTGTGCCTGTATTCCTATTTTGCATACTAATTGAGGAGCTAGATATCTACATTAATTATGATTCACCCTGGACAGCAACTACCAAGCCAATCACATTGCAAAGAAGCAGCAGGATTTGTCAGACAGAAGCATATGTTGGATAGCAGTTACTTTGAGCTAGCCTCTAAGTACAACTGGCTGTGTGGGTTTGATGAAATGGACAAGACTGAGGTCTGTATACTCTTGCTGCAATCCTTCATGGCCTGACTTCCCATCAGAAGAGTGTTTGTAGGCATCTCAATGCTATTAACAAGCAGAACCAGTCAAAATTTAAGAACACTGACATCAGCAGAATCATCAACTGTCAGTGTGACCTCATCTTTGTTCTGGCATCAGAGAACTTGAATCAAGGGAAAAGGTATGTTTTCACTCACTATTGTATTGAGACTGTGACTCAACATGGTGAATAATTAGGTTTGTTGCTGTTAATTGTGTGCTTGCCAGAGCTCTTTCCCTTCATCCTTACAAACAAGGATCACATCTCAGTCTTCATCATCAGCTATGATAGCATGTGCTCCTTCTGCAAGAGATTACTCCAGCATTAGGCAGCAGCACACCCAGAATATGCACATCTGATTCCATACATGTGATTCATCATTCCAGTATGTCATTGCTGCAATCATGTTGACTCCTGCAAGCCACTCTACCTCTACACCTATAAGAAAGGAGTGGGATGGTTCCCTGCTAAAATGGCCAAGATGTATTGGCCTGTCCTAAATGCAATCAGGGCTGCTTGTTGTCAGATGAATCTAGGTTCTCAAGAAGAACATATCAACCTCTCACATGGAGATTGGAATTGGAGGAAGACAGTGGGTATGAGTAAGTGATCTAGGATGTTGATTTGATTTGACAGCTCAACAACTTTACAAGAATCTAGAGGAGCAGAAAGCAGTCTATATTGATAAATGTAACCATTTTGCTGCTTTTTGTTTACTGTTTGCTGACAAGGTTATTGAGTAGAATGGGATGGATCATTCACCAGCTGTGGTAGACAAGCAAACCATTGAGAGTGTCTACTCACATGGCAATGTAACAGGTACTTGAGTCATTACATCATCTGCTGTGGCTAATACATCTACCTAGTAGCCCCAACATTGCAATTACTGTTTGCTGAGCTCCAGTGAACAGGCAAAACTCTACTGACACCAAGTGGAATGAAGAAAGTAGATGCTGCAATAAGCTACCTTGAAGCTGGCCTGGACATTCATCTTGAACAGTAAGTGCTGGCTCATGCTCTCAGTTGACATGTACTGAAGAGAATTGCAGATGTCAAGTCTTGGCCTTGGCTCACAGACATGAAAGTCATGATTCAGAGGGTGCTGCAGATCTGTCCCACTAGCAAGTAAGGCTCAGTCAAGACATTGAAAAGTTCAGACAAAAGCAAGCTCAGTTCATACCTGCAAAGTTTGATGTTGGCCAGTTTGAAGACTCCTCACCTGAGCCTGAGGGCAAGGTCTTGTATCTGCTCTCAGACTTTTTCAGTGAAGAAAGATTGGCACAGTAATATGCATAACTTTTCACATGCAAATAGAGAATATTTTGCACTTTTATAGTTNTGAATCTGAAAACAGAGGAGCATCCTGAAACCTGTAGGGAACCACACCACATAATACTTCTCTATTGAAAGCATACCAAAGGGAATATTTTCACTTTTAATAATATTTTCAATCCACACCCCTCTTGAAGGGAGAGTAAAAGCCTTCAATGATACACAAATGAGAATATTATTGAGAAACAGATATGAAACAGAGAATGACAAATTATCAGTGGAGGATGCTCAAGATACCAATATCAAATTGGATGAATGAAATAGACAATTGGTTACTGGAAAAGGTGCCTGTATCATGGAAAAACAGAAGACAAAGCTGTATGACAAGAAACCAGCATGGCTGAGCTTACATGTACACTTTAAACATAGAAATGGAAGCATATTATGCATCTATAGAGCAGATGATAGTAGACAGAGAAGGAAGGAACTGTGCAGAGCAGCATGAAAGTATAATATTTTCAAACAGAGTTGGAAGGAGAGCTGTTTGATAGAGAAAATTGCAAATGGTTAGTGTCAGAAGACTGCACAATTATTATAGAAAAAAAAATAAAAGAGTTTAT
>LATX02000250.1:0-208236 GCA_001466705.2 Moniliophthora roreri
ACTAGGAAAAAGAACCCCCCCCCCCCCCTCACGGTTTGACATTTTCTGACATTTCTCTCGTGATGTGTGTCGTCTAGGTCATCATACACGTTGTTGACTCACTGATCTCGAATAGACGTCCATCGACTTTCGGTTTCAGGCAAGTCAGGACTGAGGTAACTTGCTAATCGCTCTGAAAGACTGGGGACAGTGAGATTATTACGTTGAATGAGGGACGGGAGAAGCTTGCTCGTGTTCAATGACACTTGAAGGAAAGATTCAATCGACTCAAAATGACAGGTGCACCACAAGACAGAAGCTCTGCCGCCCTAGCCCTACGAAGAGATTTCCCAAAGTCGTGAGTCATACGGTCTGGTAACCTATACATCGAAGTAATATGATCAGACATCATCAAAAAAAAAAAGTCACGTACCTTTACAACCATGCCCTCACCATTCACAACTTTTTTTGGTTTCCAGATTATTACCGTGTGAAACTCCATGCTGTTCGGTATCGATTTTCCAGCGCTTTCATGGCAAGTCTCCTCATGACAATCCTCTCCCCCGTGTGTTTGGAAGACATTTGTGTGATGCTGTTGACAACATTAAATGTCAGCCGTTCAATGACAAAATGAATAGAAAGTTTTGGTACCTTCGTCTTCGGTTATGTGGCGCAATAGACGTCAGGCATAACGCCCAAACCAACCATGTAGTAAGATGGATCAAGAGGTGAGCGCAAGGAGCTTTGAGTTGGGATAAGAGGCCTTCAATTCTCGCGCTCGCCTTGGATCTGGGAGATTAGATGTCATGTTTTCCCAAAGTGCGAAAAAGGGACTTGGCTGTATTGAGCACAAAGACTTGATTACTCTCCGAGTTGGCGACATCGATGATGCCATCAGTGTTTTTTTTTTTTTTTTTGCTTTCCACTACTTTCCCCGACATTTTCACCTGAATAAGGAAATCGTTTTGTATATGAAAAAAAGTCCAACAAAAGTAATTTTCAATGACTCACTTTCAAGGCTCCAGGTTCTTCCTTCAACCCTCCTCTGCGGCTTTCTGCTTTCTTGGGCTTTTGGCGGAAAAAGACAGAATGGGAAGACCGACGCTAAGAAATTGAGTTGATGAGGATTTACTAGGTTGTCTCGGACAGCATAGAACGGCTAAATTGAGAGCAGCGGAGAAAGGAAAGTAAGTGCAAGAAAAGGAAAATGTTGATTCGTGAGAATACCGTTGGGCTTGTGTAGCTAGTGTGGTTTTTGTGACCTGTAATGGCGAAAGGGAAAAAGTTGACGCACAGCCATCAGGTACTCACCCTTTCTATCATGTGACGTTTTCGGAATCTCCCGAGCCGGCGGCAAGTTACATCACAGGTTCATCTTCCCGACTGTCAGTGTCAGCCCGACTGTCGGTTTCTACTTCCTCTTCACGTTGGCCTTATCGAAGACAATGGGCCTTCTGATCGATAACCACGAAGTCCCTGCCTTGCGTTAGCTGGATGGAGACGGCTATTTTTGCTCTCTGTGGTCGTCCCGACCACGGCAGTAAAGTTCAACTGCTCTGACCCCTTCCAATCCCTTGGTAGTACCATACCATATTCCTCTTTTGAAGACGACCAAACACTTGTGATCATTTTTAATGTAGATCAAAACTCACCCTCCTGAAACTGCATCCGCAATCAATTAAGAGCAAAAACCTTGTCGACAAACTCAGCAAACAGGCGGCGAAAACGACTATTTGGGATCGGAGCCAGGCTTTCGGGCCTACCTTTTTCAATAAAGTTCAGCTACTGCAGACAAAGTTTGCTATACACTACAGCTTCCCAGAATGCCGGTTCGCAGTTCGTGACAGCGGCAGACGAACTGGCCCAAAGGTTACTTGAACTTCATCTCCGATATCTACTGGTACGTGTACGCCCGTGCCTATCGACGGTGATAGTGCTGATCCTGATACTCTGAATTAGAACGAACGTTCAGACTGCCTATCCATTTATTGACATTGCGTTAGAGTGTGTTTCTCTTCGTTTTATGTGCAGGCCCAAGTTGACGGTTTGTGTCGTGATATGCTCAGCCTCGATCAGTTCAATCCCCGCATTACGATACAACTTTAAGACGTCCAGAATTTAGGTCCAAAAGATAGCAGTTATCGTGACACGAGGCTACGATCCTCAACGGGGATTCCCTACACCTATACATTTACACCAGGGCCAGCGATCGTTACCATGCGTTTCATACAGCAAACAAACAGGAATCAGAAATAGAAGCTTCCCCGTAAACTCCTTTGAGGGTGTATACGGAAATGTTTGAATTCAACTCAGCCGTAAGTTCCACACAGCCCCCCGGAGCAATATACACAGCTGGCTTCTGATTACCGTCACGGAACAGAATGATGTAGAATGGAAGGTGAAATACGTGTATACGAGGACAGGGAGGCGAGCGTTCATCTACTCTTTTTTTTTTTTTACTCGGGACTCTCAACAGCACGGCAAAAATGGAGTAGGTTATTCCAGCATCCTGTAGGTGGCGTGAGCACGTACTGATACTCTCTAGGCCGAACTGTAACGGCTTGAAACGCGGATACGTTTCCTAACGAAATTTCAAGAAATACACCTTTTTGCCTAGCGAAAAAGTCCTGTGACCTGTCAGTTTTGAAGGCAGCGGGAGGGCGTTGGTGCCACGAAAATAGCTGTGCTATTGATATCTGGCAAATTCCGAGGAATTTGGTCAATGACGATGTTCATTGATTGCTATCGCCACCAGTACATATAGGCGGAGTGGAGATCTTATCCGACGTGTCGTGGTACTTGACTAGAAATGTTTATGGTCAGAGTCCCCCGAGTCCCAAGCTATGCTATTGGATACCTGTAGGAGTCAGTGCTGCTTTTCTAGCTGTTTGCAGGTATCAACGTGCGGTGAGTGAGCTTTCTACAATAGGCACCTAACTCACGAACACCCCATTAATCAGTCCTTCAGGTAAGTGTCGTTTGGATGGTTGATCCTGGGTCGATCACAGGTCCTACGAAGGACAATAGATTGCCGACAGAAATCCCGAGGACGCTTCTTAATGACTCGGTATGTGAACTAAAGGCTGTGCACCGCAGCGCATGAGCTGAGGAAAGCAAATAGGGAACTTCGGTGACTGCCTGCTAGAAACGATCGGAATAGAAAGTACAATGCAATAAGATAAAGACGTGGAGAATTTGTGGGGTAAAGTGGACAATAGATCACGGCGGAGCGGAGGTTTGGACCAGGACGAGGGCCACTGTGACCCACGATGGAAAAGGCATAGATGGAGCGAACCAGCCTGAGGTGTAAATGGGTCTGGGGATATTGCGATAGTTCACTAATACTGAGTGGATTGGGGTACATAGCGACTTGAAAACGGACAGAGTATCCTATTAGGCAACCGCAAAATACTCTACTTTCTTCCAGACCCTGATTTCGGACGCGAAGACGAGACACCGTACGCACATCCATAACCTGCACCCCCGGGCCCATCCCAAGCCGCGCACTTAACGAGGACTCTCATCTTAGCGAAAAGCGAACCAATAATCCAAGTTGGGGACACGGTCACTGTCAATAGCCCCGGTTAGAATGTCCTTTCGCATCAGATTGTCTGTGTTTTCCAGATCTATCTATCAGCCGGCCTATGCACGGAGACATTAAGTTTTTTTGGGCCAAGTTGGTAACGGCGGAGCGGACTCAGAGGGCGAGGCACACAATTTCAAAAGGCGTAGAGGTGAACCAAGTGCGGTTCATGGATATTTTTGAGTCACTTGATAGTCAACCACAGCGTACCATTACGCGTATCATGAATAGCTTAGCTGATATTAGCAGTGAGAGCTCGAGGACTGTGACGCTAGACGTAGGCGGTTATGCCGACGGATTCAACAGCATCGCTATATACCTTGGTCCCGTCATTGCTGTCTCGGTTCTGGTGCCGCGTTCACGTCTATATCATGCCAGAGCAACTCCGGCGGTAGTAGCGTACCCTAGAGGTGTTTCTTGGCTCATTCCAAGTCGAGTACACACCGAGGACGCTGTAAAAGTCCTTTCGATTGGAAAATCTATTCGCATCAAATCTATTGGTCTTCTACAGATCTATCTATCAACCGGCACATGCATGGAGACATAAAAGAAGTGATGATGATGATCCAAGAAGTAAGCATAAAGACCAAGGTCACCGTACCCGGGGAAGATGATGCGTTGAACAATTCATGGAATCTTGCCTGCTGACCAAACGCCCAGGGCCCATGGTACCGAGATACCCTTTCATTCGCGTTGATCCATGTTCCGCAAAGCAGAAACGGGATGTACGCGAACCACGGTCCTGTCTACGTGAGAGCGACTGAGTATTCTGTTTGACGTTAAGACATTCGACTGACCTAGTTCCGATCACAAGTAGGAGATCATCTGCCGCCTCTAGACTTGAGAACACCTTAAAAGTAAGGTCAAAGTCATTGGGTTTATCGCGGCTACTGCGGAACGTGTCTTTTCATTGGGGCAGTCCTGATTCATCTTTGGGCGACACGTAGAATGAAGATGAAACCTGCCATTTGTCGGGACTAAGCCCTTCCCAACGGCGGTCATGTATGTAATAACGTCATTTTGCCCTTCAAGGCCCAGATGATTTGCGATTCCAAGATAGATTTTATCCGTAGGAGGGCAGTAGCAGGAACCTCAGGGCGACTGGCCACTTTGCTAAAGATTGAGATCGGGACAGAGGAACCAGCGAACCGAGTCTAGTTCCATGAATCAAGTCCACAACCGAGTCACTAGGAAGAAAATCCACTTTGAGATAAGAAACATCCGCGGAAAATAAAGATAAGGTTTTTGGGTGGGGATTGCCCAACTTGAGCTTGACGACTCGTTTCATGTGATTGGAGAAGAAAATCTCGTCCGAGCCGATAGAAGAGCCATGTGAGTGAAAAACCACAGAAGGTGGCGCATCGGGATATGAAATAGCTAGGTGAGCAGAGCCCACAGTCAAGCGGGAGAGCTAGAGGTTGGTCGCCATTTGGTTCACTGGAAAGGCACATTAACCAGACCATCGGATTGTGCGAACCCGTACCAATATTCATCCCTTCAGAGTCGGTGAGACACCGTCAAGTAAATGATCAACTTACTGTCGAAGTCAATGTATACATAACCATGCCAGGGTCATGGCAGCGTCCCATGAAAACCAGCATCGCCGTAAATACGGTAGTGTCAAGTGTGAATGTTACTTTCCGAGAAGATACAAAATCGAGATCAAGAACTGGGCGCTGCTGAGACGTTAGTCGTGATCAACGTGGCTGCATGATTGCTTGGGACTAGACTGCAATGTGGCCACTGAGACCCTGTTCTTTTGTCGGCCAAGGAATTTTGGAAAATGGAAAATACGGTGTTACCTGTCGGGTGGACGTGGAATGCTGTATATCATTCCTTCTGCAGCGACCTGGGATTGTGAAGTATGCTGTATCTCTTGGAATAAAGGGACCAATCAAATCTTTCTCCCTGAACCGAGTATCTGAATGGCGTAGAAAGGTCCAGATTTCGGACAAAGAATAGCAGAGGACCACTTCAAAACCTAACACGTTTCATGTGACTGGAGAAGAAAGCTCATTTGCCCGAGCTGGCAAGTTAGAAGGCGTTAGAGTAGAGGAATCCAGGACGGTGGTGCACCGGATTAAAGAAAGTCCCACAGTCGATGCTGAAGGCTGCACACCATTTGCACGACCCTTGAAAATGTATCTGAGACGAGGACAGGTAGCGAAGAGTATCCGACCCGCCTAAAAATTAGCCATGCTCAGTCGTAGAATTGAAACGCTTGTACACATAACTTGCCTTAGTTGACATCGGCTTGAACGTATACGTCGTCGGCACCCGGCGGGATGGCCGATAACGGTGGCGTCCCAATACAGAACGCCGTGTCCACTCCACAGAAAAGTGGATTTTGCGAGTTTGAGAATCGAGTCACATAAGTTACTACAGGAAAACCTAAGAAAGTCAAAAGGGGTCAAGAGGGGGCAAAGATCGGAGAGTATGGAACGCACTGACGACAAATTTTTTTTTTCCGGCAAGCGAGAGAAGCGCTTCAACGCGAAGGACCCTCGGCAGGATGCCTATTACGGGTTTTACTCGTTCGGTTCCTTGCATGTTTCTCAAACTTCGGGGCTTCTGGGATGACAGCATCTGTCTTATCAGACTCGACTTCGCAGAGCAAGATAGTAAGCTACTCACTGTCAGTTATGGAGCTCTATCATTAGTCCATTGGGTTATACCCTGAGCGTAGGAACCTTGAGACAGCAGTCCCAAAGGCCATGAGCAATCTACTTCGCTTGCTGCCGACAGAACAAGGGCAAGTCTACTCCTAACCCTAAACTTTTTCAGTACTTCTGACAAGCCACGTGGTCTGTGCGAAAAAAAGCTTCCGCTTACACGAACAGGTACTCAGGGGCTTAGAGGACTATACCTCGACTTCCACGTCCCCAACTTGTTTTGTCTCTCTTGGTTTTAGGTGGATTCTCCAGGATTTTTTTTTCTAGGGAAAGGTATGCTCAGGAACTTTTCGGAATCTCAAGGAAAATTCTGACTCTCTAGAGATCGGTTGAAGGTTGAACCCCCTGTCCAGCTCCATCCGAACCTCGAGGCAGAAAGATCGAGGGAAAAAGAAAAAAAATTACAGGCAATGGGATCTGCAAGAATACGGGCCAAGCAGGCTCAAGTGCAGGTTCAAGTTCAGGCTCAGACGGATGCAGAAGGAGTAGCAGAGGCAGAGGTGCGTCCTTAACACACTTATCTTCGAGCCTTTTAACTTATACAATTGCCAGGAACAAACTCGAGGACCTTCAGACTTTAACTCGAAAAGGCCATATACAAGATCTCAAACCGGAAAACCTCTTAAGCGCCGTGTACGGGAGGATAACGCGCTGGATCCCGATGCACCTACATCTTCGTCTTCATCACCACCAATGAAGAGGGCTCGGACCTCGACAACGAAGAAACGGAACGTTGGATCGCCTACCAGGAGGAGAGCCGCTAAAAAGCCAGTCTATTCAGATCAAGGGGAAGAGGATGCTGAAGGCGACTCAGATACAGAGGTCGAACGGGAAACATCGGCACCTACCTCACACCACGCCGCCACCGCATCAACCCCCAGTCCATCTGCACCCGAGCCGGTGGCGGGACAACCACAGACGTCTACCCAGTCTCTGCCAGTACTATATGGCACGACAAAACCCATGCGCGCAACCCTTCCTACCCCAGTACCCAACCTCACGAAAAAGAGCCGTGGAAGGCGTGTTCCTGTTATTGTGAACATGAACGGGAATCAGGATAGTAATGCCGGCAAGCGGGCGTATGTCTGCTCTGTCGAAGGTTGTGGCAAGTGTTTTCATCGAGGGGAACACTTGAAGAGGCACATCAGGAGTATACACACCTATGAGAAGCGTGAGTTATAGTTTCTGCTGCAAGATAATTGATACCAACCAATGCATTAGCCTTCAAGTGCACATTCCCAGATTGCGAAAAATACTTCAACAGACATGATAACCTGTTGCAGCACGTCAAGGTCCATCGACAGCAGCAGGCGATATCTCCTTCACCGGAACCCACCACGCCCCCATTGCCTCGACGAACCACTTCCTCATCGTCTTCGTACAGTAATCCACTGCTTTCACTCGCAGCAGCCGCTGCCCACCCACTCAAGTCCTCGCCAACATTGCCCAATCTGGCCAACCATTCTCCTTCCGATACTGAGACGATCTATTCGTCCACGTCAACTCTAGCGACGTCGTCTAGCCAAGCCAGTCTGTTCCCGCAATTGAGGCAGACGTATTCACAAATGTGCTTTTCACCTCCAGTCGGGAGAACGATTTACGATAGCGCAAACGAATCGACCTCATTCAGTAGCAGGAGCGGGATGAATGTGTCTAGTCTTCGGACTGAGATGCCCGAGAGGAAGATGGAGATGGACTTTGTGAAAAAGACTGTAGACTGTTGATATTTGGGTTCGCTAGTTGTATGCCTTCTCTTTCCTCTTCTTTCTCATCTATATCGGTCTTGTGGTTCATGGGCATACCTCTTCCATTCACGTCATATATCTCATACTCCATGATCCCTTTTCTCCTGGATAATCCCTGTCTTTTTTTCGTGTTCGTGTACCCAAGGCTTTCTGGTTATCGTTGTTCAGTGTTCGCTAGGCTCTCCCCCTCCTCATATCCCTAAGGACAATCTCATATATAGTTAAGGTTTACTGTATCGTAGTGTCATGTAGTATAATACAAAACGAATGCCGGGGATGTATATCGGGGCCCTGAATGCGTTGCACGATGAGATCATCAACTTGTGACTCAAACCACAACTACCACCACTTTGCCGCTGTCCATGGTAACCCATGGTAACATTTCGCAATCCAATCTTTCGTCAAGCTACATAGTCGATCCCCGAAGCTCTGTCACGAAGCTCATACCTTAGCCGCCGGCATTTTTCTTTAGCGCTTCAGCAAATTAAACCAAATATTATAATTCCGATGTTCAAATTTCACCGGTACTCCCTCGGCAAGATACCTGCGCTCGTTGCTGAAAACACAGAAAGAGTTCAACTGGCTGTTCTCATTAATGGAGTGAGTATTGGGCAGGAGTTTAGGTGGGGATATGGTCGTCAAGGCGCCTAGTGAGTATATCGTCTGACCCTGGCTTTTTCCGTGGCTAATACTCCACTGCCAAGGCACCTAGTATTCAGTTACCTCGAGGCGTTCGGTTCCTGTGTCGCGCGATGCAATGTTTCATGGTCAGTCCTCGAGCGCTCCTCCTGTCAAGTCAACTCCGAGGTGGCAAACGACATCATCTACCACATCCACCATGATAAGTTTCTATCCTTAAAGTTGAACCGAAATCCTGCTGGTCATTGAATTGATTTTCGTTACCGCGGCCCCCTAAGGAGGTGCAGTCTCGCACGGATTTGTACAAGGCGTAGAGGTGATGATTGGCTGGCTTGGCTTTACAGGCAAGCCGAGGTGGTCGGAGACATCGGAGACATGGAGTTATGCGAGGAGAATTGAGAGGGACCTTCCTTGGAATGACAGCGGCGCAATTCTATTTCTATTCCAATGCTTAGGTGAGCCATACGACTCGGACAAAACCACGAAATACGTGAATTTAGAACTTGTTTCTCGCCTTATTGTTGCACAGTCTCACCCCAAGTCTACGGTCCCGACTCTTATTATTGGTTGCTGATGACGGGAGGTGACTTCCCAGTGATTCCTCCAACGTTTCCCCCACGCTGCCTTGTGGTGATGGAACCAGGCACCGCAGGCCTTTGGGTTAATTTACCCTATTACAGCTCTCGTTCTTCGGTTATGACAGATGCTATGTCGGCCCTAAAGCGACCTTTGTCATATCTCATATACTCATACGGAAGGATATCGATATGATAAGAAGAATCATATTCGTATGTGTGCTGTTCTCCCCCCATTTCATTTCCGGTTGATGTCTCACATTCATGTTATAGCTCATCAAACTTCAGCATTTACGAGCATGTACGCCACACGGAAATGAACCAGAGCCCCAATGCCAGTAAGTACAGCAATCCTTATGTGGTCCTTGTCTAAGCAATTGAGCAGACCCCTAGATACCAAACCGAAGATGTTAGAAGAAGTTTTGAGTTCCATTCTCTCTCAGAGAGGAAATTTGATCCTCAAACCGCAGCCAGCTCGTGTTCTCTGTGCTGAGACGAACCGCACATGTTGGAGCGAATCAGTGCGTCGGATTCTCAGGCTCCAAGCGGGAAATTCCACAGAAAGGAAAAAACAGACAACGATGGCCGCCTTCCTTCAGCACGAATAGCAATGAACGACGCCTGTGAGTACTGTCTGGTTCGGTATATACCCCTTATTCATCCTGTTGGTCAATAGCTCTCAAGTAATCTCTTACGAAGATTCGAGGCTATATTTTTCATGCATGGAAGCATCACGTTCAAGTCGATGTCTTGTTTCTTGGACGTCGAGCGCCACAAAGCGAAGTTGAAAACGGTGTCGTTAGCTTGTAGTAAGCGTTGCTTCCCTTGGCCCCTTGTTTACTAACTCTGCTGGTCCTTAGGTCAGCTCACAGCAAGACAATGGCCCTTTGGGCGAATGTTCATTCCAGCTCCCCGAGGTTTTGTACTTTGTGAGTACCTCTCCTTGTTCCACTCCAGTTTTTACTGATTCTGTGATTCCTAGACTCCCACAGAGCGAGGATCTCGAGAAACATTCGACCCTTCATCTTGCTCCTGACTCAGTGCCAGGATTAGATGGGTGATCACTGATACCAAAAACTGATTGCTTGTGACAAAATCAGCAAAGCCACATCACGACTACCCCCCATTGAAACGAGCCACATCCTCGAGCCTTGCTTTCCTTGATCCACGACCTTCCATGATTTCATCGGCTAGACAGAAAATATAGACGAGATACATCTTCTCCCGCCTCATCCTAAACGAATCAGATCCTTGAATCTTGTGAGTCCTGGTCTCCTCGTTCTACCCTTTGCTGTACTGATTCCCTCAGTTTTTAGAGTCCGAGCGCCGACCAGCCCTTCCCGTTCCTCAAAACGCACGAGAACCTCAAGGCCAGTGAGTGCTATCTCCTTGTGTTGTTCTTTTTTACCAGCTGATATCCAGACGACAGGAAGTGTTCATTATGCCGAGAGTTATCTTCGAAAAGGGACATCTATTAATTGCCAAAGATTCCCGGGCGGCGGCTCCTCGCGTAGATTATCTACGGTTGCTTGGCTCCAAGCGGAAACAATGGTCAACAGCAGCATATCTCCCCTCACTGGAGACTAGATTCGTGAGTGCCGCCCTCGCCATTTGGCTAGCTTCTTTGATTCCACATCCCGCTTTTCAGCCCCCAGAGTCCGAAAATGAAATTCTCAGGAAAATTAGAACTGTCACCTCCGATTTATTCTTGACTCGGAATGTTGCCGTTTCATTTACCTCTCATCAAGTCTGTTGGCTCCTAGTAGCAGATAACATCACTGCGAAGAAGAATTTCACGAGAGCACGTCCGCCGACTTGTTCTTGAAATTGATCAGGGCCTTGTTGGTGAGTGTTTTACGTCGTTCTATGTATCATTTTACTTATTCATTCTATTGAGTCTTGGACGTTGAGCGGTATGAATCCCAGAAAATGTTCAGATGACCTTTTCTATTCTGAAAATTCTATTCTGAAAGACTTCCCAGAAAAGGAACGGGGATCCATTGCCCACATCCTGGAATGCTCGTGTTAGTTCAGGCTATTTATTGTCCATAGCAACTCTAAAAGCCTGACGGGTCTGTGAAGCCAGCGGCACCTCAGAATCCCCAGCCTAGTATCCTGTGATGCCAACGTTCTGGCTTCGATTTCCTTGATGTTCCATCTGGTGTATTCATTTAGGCCTTCTTTTCTTCGCACACGGTGTTCGTCCTCTCCAGGCAGATTTTACAGCGATTCTTCAGCGGACCAACGAGTTGACCGCTCTTGTAGATGACCCACAAGTGCTCTCACAGGACCTGGAGGAAGCGCTCAGGTTAAAAAGCACTGTCAATTCGTTCTTGGATGCCGCATTGACCCTCTCTCACGTAGGAGCTAACCGAGTCGGCGTAAGCGATGGTTCCCGTTCGCAGCTCCTTTTAGACGTCGCACTAAGCAGTGCCCCGGTCGACGGCCCTTCAGATCCTCATACTTGTGAGCACTACTTTCTATCATATCAGTCCGAGTCTAACCTGTCGTTGCAGAACCATGTTCTTCAAGCAAGTTTGAGGCAGACCCGCACTTTTCCCGGCATTATCATGATTATGTCAGAAAATTCAACTTTCAATTATGTTTTCGGAGATCAGAGTAACAGCATCACCAACACGACGACTTGGCATCCGCGTTTGGAGGCGCCGGTTTCTGTGACCTTTCGTATACTAGAGTAATTATGGCACCAGGCGACCGAGTATGTACTCTTACCGACTCCGAAATTATCATACTAATCTTTCGGCCAGGGAGCCATGAGTTTTGTGGGGAGAAAATCGTACACACGAGATTCGAGTCTTGGAGTCTTGAGGTAGACGAATATGATAGTCCTGCTATGCTTAGCTATATACATGTTCTCAACTATATTAATGCGTACGCATGCTACGCTCACGACCTTGGGCTCTGAAAGGCGTCCTACGAAGTCGCCGGTCGGATAGGGGAAACCATAGGATAGATAGATCGGTCCTTCTCCCATGGAATCTCAACTCGAAGAACTCCAACTCATTACTTGCTCCCTACTTCCAGGCGAACTATTCTCTTTCGTTGAACATTGCGCTGCCTGGCAGACTCTTTTTGAGCTATACCTTTCGTCAGGATTACAAAGCAGCTCTGACACCGAGCTTCCTTTGTGTCGATTCATGGTCTCCCTCGAGAACTATCCACGGATCCATTTTGAGGTCGAATTTCCTCGGTCATATCCCCAAAAAGATAAACCGAATGTCTTGGTCAAAGGAGAGGGGGTTACCCGGGCAGAGCAGGAGGAGTGGATCAAGGTTGTGCAAGAGAGGTTGGACGAGATCTTGGTTGGGGGTATGGAGTGAGTCAACTCCCGTTCTCCCTGGATAATACTGACGGAAAGAATAGGTATCCTGTGTATCAGCTTTTATCGACTCATTTAATCCCAATGTTACATGAAGCTGCCGAAGCGCAGGCTGAGGCGCAGGAAACTACAGTTTCGATTCCGAATTCTTCATCAGATAACTTGAACCAGAACCAACACCACCATGCTCTCCTGACCTCGCACCACCTCATCTCGCCCACGAAACGGAGAAATCTCCAGTTGTGGTCATCTCAGCTCTCGTTATGTGGCTTCAACAAAGTCGGATATCCAGGTGTCATCTACGCGGAGGGTACCAAGGAAAATGTGGAAGATTTTGTCGGTCGGATAAAAGGGATGAACTGGCTTGCTTTACGAGTGCGATTCATCGAGGCTCTGGAGACCGAAGGGGTAGAAGAGGCACGCAGATGGAAGGAGTTTGAAAAGGTCGGCGAAGTGGTCGAGGAGATGAGACGGATTGGCAGGGAGAAGTGGATCGTCGAGATGGGGATTGGGAGCTCGCATTCTGGGAAGAATGAATGAATCCTATCCTCACTGGTATTGTCAAACCGATGCACGTTCGCTGCTCGAAATCCAGGACCAGAACCAGGAATCGCCTTCGATGCATTATACCCAGCCTTACATGTGAGTCCGTGGGATGCATACGACGAGTCGCGCAACCACTCCTGGAATAGCGAACAAACCGCCTTTGTGTATTCAAATTTCGTCCTATATACCACCAGAAATGGAACGTATCGTCCTGAAATATCAGGACACGTTCGTACACATGCGTCTCTGCCGCTGGCAGCGACTCGGACCATATGTTAATGTCAGCATATGCACATGCTTACCCCACAGATGTCAGGGCAACCGCTGTCCTTATCAGACCGGTAGCTCCGGGCCATTTATTAGCTATGGGTATCAACATTTCCGGGCTACTTATATCTTTGGCTGCGATATTGCCTGAGGCAGGCCCTTGTCCTCTCTGTCAACCTAACATGATGATGAAGGGCATCACCGCGGTTCTCGCTCTCACTAGTGGCGCTTACGCATGGGGAGCCAGCGGGCATGAAGCGGTCGGCTACATTGCGATGCAATTTCTCGCGCCCAAGGCCTTGGCGTTCGTCAAATCTTCCTTGGGATCGACTTATTCACAATCATTGGGTGTCGCTGCTCCTGTGGGTTAAATTGCTCTTAGTTGGATATCCTACGCTGACTTGGAGCAACTCAGTGGGCAGATAACGTGCGTTCCCAGTCTGCGTATGGTTGGTACGTATGTTAAACTATCTCGAGCTTCTATCCTCCGATTTGGTGCCTCAAGGTCATCGACTCTGCACTATGTCAATGCTCTGGGTTCGCTCTCTATCCACTCTCTTTTATAATCCTCAAACCCAAACAGACAACCCGCCCTCGTCATGCTCTGTCTCTCAATCCCGAGACTGCCCAGATAATAATTGTATTCTCGGGGCCATCGCCAACTATACCACTCGAGTAGTAAATACATCCCTCTCTGCCACCCAACGACAGGAAGCGCTCAAGTTCTTGGACCACGTATGTTACTCTACATCCCTTTTCGCTCTGAGTTATACGTTAACGATCTTGGCAGTTGATTGGTGACATCGGGCAGCCTCTGCATGTTGAGAATGTTGAAGCCGGAGGGAATGGAATCTCAGTCAGGTGTAATGGAGCAACGAGTAACTTGCATTCCGTCTGGGGTATGTCGTTTACCTGTTACGTCATAAATGACTCTCACGTTTTCCAAAAGACAGCGAACTAGTGAATAAGCTTCTCAGCAATAACTACGGAAACTCTGTCACAAGATGGGTGAATGCTTTGGTTACGAGAATCAAGGTGTGTTTGCTGGGTATCTCGTTTGGTTCGTGCGGCTGATGGATTACTTTCACCAGAGTGGAGCCTACAGATCTCAAGCCGCTTCATGGATCCCGTGTTCTTCTACTACCGCCACTGCTCGTGACGTCGACACCGATATCAAGGCGGATATAGATGCTTTGCTCAACCCTCACCCACTTACCAAGAGAGCGATTACGCCGCTCGCTTGCCCGCTTGTATGGGCGAAGGAATCGAATGCACTTGATTGCGTGAGTCCTTTTCAAACTCGTTTTTGTACTGGTTCGTTGCTGATGTGAATCGTGGCAGTCCTACGTATTCAGCTACCCGTCTTTCTCTGACCTGTGCACATCGAGCTACTATACTAATGCAGTTCCGCATATCGAACTGCAGATCGCGAAGCAAGGGTATCGGCTAGCTGCATGGTTGAATGTGTTGTTCGACGGTACTACGGGGGTAGAGACCTCTTATGAATGATCAGACAATTGAAACATTATCCGCCCTTGACATATTCCTCCAAGAGTAATGGTGCATCGCCATTCCTATACATTTCATTTGGTACTAGACCCGCAATCAAGATTTCGTCCTACAACGCAAGCTCTTGATCATAGATATGATTTGTGCACTCAGCGTTGGCACAATGCACTCCGTGTATGGCTCGCTTCAGTGATTCAAGGCTGAATTACGTTCAAGTTAGCCACCTTGCTTTCTTTAGAACATACTGAAAAACATGTACTAACGCCGCCACCGATAATTGTAGCTACATTCACTGGAAGCGCCAATGATTTTCCTGGAGCCTGGAACTTGACGCAATCTTCGACGAGAGCTTGACCATCCTCCGGATGCCTGAATGTCTATAAATGGATCGATATCACAATTAAGCATCATGTTGCCAAGGAAATAGAACACGTACCGCAAAGGAAGGAGCATGAAATAGCCCAAACCCGTCCCAATCCGGAACATCCGTCGAAGATGACGCATCGAGGCGTTTAATGGGGGAATCAGTAGCGGGGTGAAGCTGAAAGGGTATTAGCTATGTCTAAAGAGAAAGTGTACAGGAATAGGAACTCGCCTGCTCATACTTTATGACCTCCTTGCCCATCCTTGTCTCGTTGCAGACCAGATTGGCATGTGAGAACCAATGCTTCTTCATCTCCTTCAGGCTCATGCCCTCCTTGCGCGTAAACACAAATAGAATCGCTACCCTGTCTTTCCTGATTTGATTCAATGACGATTTGGGTACGTGTTCCTCCGGATTGATGATCGGTACGATATTCAGACGGAGCACAAGTGCGGTCGTAGTGTGAACGAATCTGTCCATGTCAGATCCAACAATAGAGATGTACTCAGGAGAAGAGAAGAGCTAGGATGCGTATTAGCGATAGGCTAGTGGACAATATGCAAATATTCACTGCTTCAAACTTGTCAAACGACTCAAAGTCAAGTAGAAGTGCTCCGTCATAGTCTGGTACCGGTTGTCCCATATCCTTGAGTAAGGCTTTCTCCTCCTGGTTAACATGCAACTAGCCGCAAGAAGTTAGCACACATGATTCAGAAGGTCTACAGCTTGAGTGCGTACCTGCTCATACTTGATTAGACCTTCCTTTCCTTCCGCAAATTTGGCGAAAATCTTTGAATGTACGTTCAAGAAGTACTCTTGAAATTCCTCCGTGGATAGCGAGGGTTTCTTCTCGAGGAGAATGAGGATGCGGACGCGGTCGGTTCGCGAGGTGTACTGCGTTGCCATGATAGTGGGGTAAGATGAGGGCCGCTGGCACCGGGAGTCATAGTCTCACAAAAGGAAATGGTATACGGAGAACTTGGAAGCCGCATCTTTGCTCAGTCCCATTAATTCGTGATGACTAAGTTGGACTTGGCCTAGAATTAGATCATGACATCGGCCATCAATCAGTGCACCATTTCCGGATTTATCGTCGAGGCACCAAGTAAAGTCTCTCAGTGTTCACAAAAGCTGTAATTCCGTAGTATAATCTTGTAAATTATACTTGGATGGGATGCAAAGATGATTCGGACACGCGACGGAATAAGCTTGTAACGTGTATGGCGCGTAATTTTTTAAAAAACTGTCGTCTCTCGTTTGGACGCGTTTTCCTGCAATGCGCCGTACATTTCATTTGGGATTATACACGGATTCTAACATCGGGATTTCGTTTTACCACTCTAATGGTCATGGACCATGGATTATTCACGTTTTGATGTGCAGGGCCAAGGGGGTTGTGGCAGGATATGAATCCATACGCAGCTCAGCGCTGACACGACATACTCCGCACACGGCCTCCCTCAGATATTCGAGGCTGCACAGCATTAGTCACCTTTATTCTCGCAGAACATGTCGGAAGACACGTACCAACGCTGTTGTCAATAATTGTAGCCGAATTAACTGGAAGCACCCAAAGTTTTCCTGGAGCCAGGAACTTGGCGTTATCTTTGGCGAGGGCCTTGACGTCTTCCAAATGCCTGAATGTCTACAAATCGATAGCAGAATGAAGTGTCGCGGCTATTAAGAAAAATAGAACACGCACCTGAAAGGAAGGAGCATGAATTAGCGCCAATCCGTCCCAGTTTGGAAGATCCATTGATGACTCGTTGAGACGTCTGATGGGGCATTCAGTAGCAAGGTGAAGCTGCACAGGTATCAGCTTCGCCCAAAGAGTAAAATACAGGAATAGCGACTGACCTGCTCATACTTTATGATCTCCCGGCCCATCCTTGTCTCACTGCAAACCACTTTGGCATGTGAGTTTAGCCAATGTGTCCTCATCTCCTCTCGACTTATCCCTTCCTTTCGCGTGAACCCAAACAAAGCCGTCGCCCGATCTTTACTGATCTGGTTCAAGGATAATCTTGATACGTGCACCTCCGGATCGATGATCGGTACGATATTCAGACGGAGCACAAGTGCGGTCGTAGTGTGAAGGAATCTCTCTATGTCAGATCCAATATCAGAGATGTATTCGGAAGAAGAGAAGAACTACGTTAGGTATTAGCAATAAGCTAGTGGACAAAATGCGGACACTCACTGCTTCAAACTTGTCAAACGACTCAAAATCAAACAGAGTCACTCCGTCGTAGTTTGGTACCGTTTGTCCCATATCTTTGATGAAGGCTCTTTCTTCCTGGTTCACATGCAACTAGTCACCAGAGGTCAGCACATATGAGGTCTGCAGCTTGAACACGTACCTGCTCATACTTGATCAATCCGTCCTTCCCTTCCGCAAATTTGGCGACAATTTTCGAATGTACATTCAAGAAATAGTGTTGGAATTCTTCTGTGGATAGCGAGTGTTTCTTCTCAAGGAGAATGAGAATGCGGACGCGGTCGGTTCGTGAAGTATACTGCCTTGTCATGATAGTGGGAGTGAGATGAAAATTTGCGGCACTTCACTGAAATTCAAATTATGATCTCACACAAGTCTCACGTAGACTCGTGTCCAACTCGTGTCTTCGGAGAGGGACAATTCAAAGCGGCAACGGATCCGGAAATAGTATACGGAGAAGCCATGATAGGAATAATTCTCTGCTTACTGCTACACATTCGTCTTGAGTCTGAGTTGCGGCTAGCGGCGACGCATTCTTTTAATTTATGAGGGCGGCGCTGTTCCCATGGTTGAATGATGACCATCGTTATCGATGATTGTGGCCACATTAACCGGAAGTCTGAAGCACTTTCCTGGAACTGTCCACTTCGCATCGCTTTCAGAGTAGAGCTTTAGGTCTTGTGGATGTAGAAACGACTGAAAATACGGATTAAGATGAATATCGCGACTGAGCAGAGAAAATAAAACATACATCAAACGATGGGGCATCCAGGATTTCCAGTCCATCCCACTCTGGAAGAGGCACGGAGGAAACCTCATCGAGACGGCTGATCGGATCTGGGAAGACGAGATGTAGCTGAATATACATTTAGGACATGTTTAATTCAAGAGCAAGTGCTTTAACGATTTACCTGATCATATTTGATTAACTCCTTGCCCATTTGTGTATCCTCGCAGAGGACTCTCGCGTGTTCGCCAAGTGCAAACTCGGTGAACTCTTCCGCAGACATCCCTTCCTTCCGCGAAAGGACGACCATCATCCTTGAGCTATCCTCACGGACGTAATATGACGTAGATTTTGTTTGTGAAACCTTTTCGCGATCGACTATAGTCGCGACCTTGAGGCGAACCATGATCGCGGTCTTTCGGTTGCAAAATTTAGCTTCGTCCGGAGCAACAACTGAGAAGTATTCAGGAGAAGACCAGATCTACTCGAAGATGTTAGCAAGGGATAACGTATGTGCGGGATGCGCAAGGGAGACCCACGGCGGAAATATGATCAAAAGATTCGAGATCAAACAGAACAACTCCGTCGTAGCCTTCTAGTACCGGTAAACCGAGGTTCTTGAGTCTGGCCTTTTCTTCCTGGTTGATATGCAACTAATTATTGTCAGCATTGCATCCAAGAGGAAGTAAAGGGCAGCTACCTGCTCATATTTAATCAATCCCTTCTTGTCTTCGGCGTACCTGGTGAAAACCTTGGAATGTTCGTGCAGCCAGTACTGTCCAAATTCTTCATAAGAGATAGAGGGGTTTCTTTCAAAGAAAATTAGGATGCGAACGCGGTCAGTACGGATGGTGTGTCGCGCTGGCATGGAAGCTATTGCAGAGATGTAAATGGGGATGGAGTACTGAATGCCTGTTATAGAGATTCCTGCACTACGGCACGGAACCCCGGAGCTCATCAGGCTTCTACCGAATGTAAGGTTGGCAACCGTCGCGTGGAGAAGAGTGTTTGATAATTCCAGGTGGGAAATGTCCTGGTGTGAGTGACATCAAGATGGCGGGAGAAGACCAAGCATCGGCTGCACTCTGGCCTGGCCTCAGGCCTTGGGATCTTGGGTACATCACCTGTTCTCTCCAATGACTTAATTTGTTAAAACTCCTCTACACGTTACCAGAGGTGTTCGGCAGAATGCTTGACAGAGATGTCCCCACAGTCAATATTAGACCGAGTAATGAGCATCCTTATCGATGATTGTAGCCACATTTACGGGAAGTAGATATGTCCCTCCTAGAGCCGCGCTGTCGTTGGCGAAAGTTTTGTGCAGACGAAACAATGGCTACAGGGCATCATGAAGATAAGCACCGTGCTTTGAAAGAAGACAAGAAGACACACATCATACGAACAAGCATCGATTATCTCTACTTCATCCCACTCTCGAGGGACTGAGGATAGTTCGTCGAGAGTTTTAATTGGTTCCAACGGAAAAGCGAGATGCAGCTGTAAAAACCGTCAACGCTAATGAATAGAGAGCGAATGAAATTGAGTCTACCTGTTCATACTTGGTTATTTCCATGCCCATCTGCGTATCTTCGCAAAGGATCCTCGCATGCTCGCTCAGTACAGACTCGGTGAACTCCGCCATAGACCTCCCTTCCCTTCGCGCAACCAAGACCAACATCCGGGCTGTGTCTTTTCGGATGTCATATGACGGGATAGCTACACTATCAACGATGGTCGCGAGATCAAAGCGAAATACAAGAGAGGTTGCGCGGTCGATAAATTTCTCTTCATCGGGTAGAACGACCGAGAAGTATTCATCGGTTGACCAGAGCTACATGGCATTCTGAGAAAAAATTGACGCCGAAAGAAATGCAGACTTACAGCAGAGGAGTCGTCGAAGGAGTTAAGGTCAAACAGGGCTACTCCGTCGTAGCCTTCCAGCACCGCTAAGCCCAGCCCCTTGAGTTTAGCTTTTTCTGCCAGATTTATATGCATCTGTGCTCAATGCGTGTTAGCTATACACACATTCCCAATCATGGAGCATCCTTACCTGCTCATATTTCAAAATTCCTCTCTTCCCTTCGACGTAATTAGCGAAAACCTTTGAATGCACTTGCAACCAATACTGGTCAAACTCTTCATATGATATGGAGGATTTCTTTCGAAGGAAGATGAGAGTGCGAATGCGGTCGGTTCGTAGGGCATGTTGTGCTGGCATGACAGTTGACAAAGAGGCGTAAAAGCCATGAGATTGAAGCGACCTTAAAAGTCAAAGGAGAATCGAAGTTCGTGTCAAAAGAAGTATGTTCGTGACACATACACTCAAGCTTCCACTCAATAGCGAACGGTCATAAAATCAACGATTCTAGTGGACGAACGGCTGGTGTGTGCAAACGGCTGAGAATGAGCCTGCGCAAAAATTTGACGCCGAGGCCCAACGATCTAGATCACATCACGTGGCCAGAAGTATCCTCATGGCCCATCTCGAGCCGACCATGAGAGGTGAATATCACTGTTCGTTTGGGTTGGAGTCTTCTGATGGATTTCCAGGACTAAGCGAACCAATGACATTGACTCGTCAATGCACATGATATTATCAGATTGGAGTTCACAAGACTTATAGGACCCTCAGTTCTTTTCCATCTACACTGATAGCGACGTTATGGCCACACCAACCCTTCGCAAAGACCGCGTACGACTGGTTACCTTCGTCAAACGGAAAGCCGGAATGTCGTTCGAGGATTGGAGCAATTATTGGCTTAAAACACATGGCCCGATATTCCTCAATACACAGATTGCGAAACAGAATCTCATTCGGTACGAGCAGGTGCGCGTTATTACCACCGTCTGGATTCATTGCGTTCAACTGATATCGATCCTTGGTGTAGCTACATGTGAATCAAACCGCGAAGCAGATGTTTGAGGCAGCGGGCTATAAAGTACCGGATTTTGACGGCGTGGTGGTGTTCGAAGCGGAATCGTATGAGAAGCTAGTCGCGGTACGTTGCGTTCTCATCGTCTTCCTGTCCTTGCTCACTTGAACTCGGTCCTCAGACCATTACGTCGGAAGAATGGTTCCGTGAAGTCATCGCAGATGGTGACAAGATCTTCGACCAGGACGGGCGTAGCTATGGCTACTATGCTTTCAGCACGCTCCTTGATAAGGGAAAGAAGGCAGTGCCCGGACCAAAGTTTCAAGAAGGAAGAGCGCAGTTGATTGTACAAATGACGAAGAAAGAAGGGTTGTCGCGAGAGGATTTTGAGAAGTATTGGTTGGAGGAACACTCCAAGATCCTTACTGGATTTGAGCCGGCAAAGGAGGGACTGAGCAAGCACGAACAGGTGTGTTTTCAGGAGTCTTCCCGGACCTGCATGACTAATGAGGATGTACACACAGTTGCACGTCCACATTCTCGAATCCCATCCTGAGGTGAAGCCTACCGAATGGGATGGCATTGCTCTTTTCGAGGCAGAATCCATCGAGAAGATAGGATCTGTACGTGTCCCGTTCAACTGTTTCTTTATCTTTTCGTTCACTGAAGCCCTTGTCCCTCGTGCCGTAGATCCTTTCTTCCGAAGAGTACCGTGCGCTGGCAGAACCTGACCAAGCCAAGTTCCTGGACAAGAAGAGAGGGTTTTTACCGGTAGATGTAGCGGTACTTATGGATCAGGATGTGTAATCTGTGGCTGGGTGTACATGGTTATATTTTGACATATGGAATGCTCGAGACTTGGCCGAGAACTCAGTGAGCGGTATCAAGACGGGGTAGTATTCAGCCGTTGATGATACTCGGTTCACAATGTCAATGATATGCTCGTTGGTCCCTACAACGAGCTGACTATTCCATCGCAGAATCTTTCCGCAATAGACTCAACGCCAGAAAGAGAAGAGTGGACTGATGTCAAATTTTGATGGAAAACAAGGTGGCTGTGCAAGGAGGCTATGCAATTCCCAATTAGGAAACTTCCAGCCTAACAGCAACTTTTGACCTTCGTCTTTGTTCAGTAGGTAGAAAAAATCCTAAAAATCCCAGAAAAAGCCAAGAGATAGAAAATGTACAAAAAAATGGATCTGTCAGAAAATTTTTGTGAAAAAATCAATGAGGGAACGTAGAAAAAAATAAAACCAATCTTCCACTGCCAAATGAGCTCAGATTGCCCGGAACCGTGCGTGAGAAATAAAGGGTTCCAGTCAGAGATGTGGAACCCTCTTTTTGCACATCTCTTTCTTCCCCACCCTCATCAAGACCACCACCTTTCCGCTCTCAAATCCTTCGAAACTTCGTTTAAATGGCTCGTACCAAGGTCAGAATTCTCTGAAAACCTTCAGAAAAGCATAAAACTAACGAATATCAACAGCAAACCGCTCGCAAGTCCACCGGAGGTTCGTCGTCATCGTCGTCGACAGCGACGACGACTCTGATCCGAAACTTGGTCGCTCAACTTCGATTTTTTTTCTTTCTTTTTCGTTTTCTTTAGGAAAGGCTCCTCGTAAACAGCTCGCAACCAAGGCTGCCAGGAAAACCGCAGCAGTATGTTTCTCATCGTCGCCGTCGTCGTCATGATCACCTGACTTATTCGGTTTTAGACCGCCACTGGTGGTGTGAAGAAGCCTCACAGATTCCGTCCCGGAACTGTCGCTCTCCGTGAAATCAGACGTTACCAGAAGTCCACCGAATTGCTCATTAGGAAGCTGCCTTTCCAACGTCTCGTCCGTGAAATCGCCCAGGACTTCAAGGTGCGGTGCTGACGTTTTTCATATGGCTATACATGATTACTAATTATTGTCCCTATCTACAGACTGATCTCCGTTTCCAATCGTCCGCGGTCATGGCTCTCCAGGAAGCTGCTGAGGCTTACCTCGTCTCTCTCTTCGAAGACACCAACTTGGCTGCTATCCACGCTAAGCGTGAGTACCCCCCCTTTACTTCCACCGTCGTGCTGCGCAATGGCGTGTACCTTGCGCCATCGTTTGCCGTTCGGTACTGACAACAATGTGTTGCTGACTCGACATTGCCTTACAGGTGTCACCATCCAGCCCAAGGATCTCGCACTTGCCAGGCGTCTCCGTGGCGAACGTTCTTAAATGTCGAGTGCCTAGGTTGCTGCTGTCATAGACTGTGTCCCTTGGCGGTTGGTCGTTTATACGGGCTGGACATTCTCTATTACCTATTAGTAAATTCTTCGTTATCGCCCTGTACACGGCCATGGCTTCACTCTACATCCTACTTTCTTGTTCCCGATTCGTTTCTCTAGTCGTATGTTAGTATAGGTCTTGTCTGACGCCATGTACTACTTGTCGTTTCCTCTCGTCTGTATGATCATGAGTTATTCTCCGGTACTATGAATATGAATGACCGAAGGGTCTACATGTGTAATGCCCAACGTTGAGTGTTCCACCAGTTCGCATCGATGACATGCCGCGTGGCCGACTCGTGTACATGAGCGCGGGCGCTTACGCCAAGTACCTGAGCAACCAACATTCAACTTTCCAACAACCTTCCTCATATGTTGATGGCGCATTCCACAATAGTAATGGGGGTTAGACCGGATGATTGATGTTGTCATTGTAAGTGACAGTCAAGGTCCATTGGCGCCTATTTATAAACAGCAGCTACAGCAATTCTAAAGAAGACTTTCTTCCCCGCCCATGCCATCACACGAACTCTTCGACGATGTTTGCGATGGCAAAACCAAGCTGAACCACAGGAACGTATTCCCCTTTCTCGAATCACTATGCTCACATCCCAATCCAGTGCCTATTCTTTTGGAGAGCCCATCTGGGCTTAGTGCGTTCAAACGAGCCATGATGACAGACTTTGGCTCATCTTTCTATAATGGGCTGTGTTGTCGCGTTCTCTCGAAGTTATCGCAATCGAAGGACTTGGAAGAGGATGTGCGTCGGGTATTAGCTGCATTAGCCGATCCGCCACTCTTCTATGTCTCATTGTTCACCTCGATCACGGAAGATTATCTGGCGGAGGAGACGCAGAAATGGTTTGGGTGGTTGCTACTTCAACACGTTTTGCAGCCAGATTCAACATCTTCGCCCTGGTCGTCGCTTCTCAAAGTGTACAAAGACACACCAGCTGTTGAAGCGCTCCTTCGTTCACCACGAAAGGATATACGAGAGATCGGGGAGAAGATCATTGCTCTCGTTCCAGGCCGGACTGGGGAGCAGGAGGATGAGGAGAAGGCTGGGCCAGGAGGTCGTCATGACAATGATTTCGAGGATTTTCGAACAATATTCAATATGCCTACCCCAGCAGAAGTCATGTCCAAAGCGAAACCTTATCTCCTCCCAAGCTCGGCGTTTGAGAAAGAGGAAGATCCTGCTAAACGCTGTGCCGTCTATCTGGAGACACAATATCGGCTTTTGCGGGAGGCAATGGTGGTCAGAGAGCTGAGGGAGGAAGTTCAACACCTGCTTGAGGGTGAAGGGAAGGATGAGAAGGAATCGGTCATACCTAACGTGGAATTCGTGGGCATCGAGACCAGTGTACCAAGCCTCTCGGGATATTGGGGTTGGAAGTTCAAGTGCCCTGAAGATTTCGATCTGACGTTCGGTCGGACAGCTTACACCCCTCCGATCCCGAAGCTACCCGGATGGAGGTCTTGGGATTTGGTGTTGCTGATGGAAGGGGATGAAATTCTGGCCTTTTGTGACTTTGCGAGGGACGAGGATGCACTCGGACAGACACCACCAGTTCTTGTGCTGAAACCGTATGGCGATGAAGCTATCATCTCAAACGCACTCGTCAGACTCAGGAATGGGTCTCCAAAGCGCCTTTTGAGGACGGGCGAGGCCTATTGGGACGAGATGGAGCCGATTAAGAAGATTCAAACCATGAGGTCGCTCCCTTTCACTGAGGAGATACTTCTACTCTCTACCACTCCACTCGAACCAGAACACCTCCCCGCGGATGTTCTTCGAGCTTTGGAGGTGAATGACAAATGTAACATCGGCCAGCTCCTACAAACCGACGGAGGTCGGCGTACTGTCATCCTGAACGAGGACCAAGCAAATGCGTTAACTGCTGCTCTTCAAGAGAGAGTTTGCTTGATCCAGGGAATGCCTGGTGAGTTTCATACCGTTATATAAAACTACCCACGATAACTTCACTTACAGATATTATCAGGTACCGGAAAGACCTTATTAGCAGCTCTGTTGGCTGCAATTCTTTTCCAGCACACACCGCAAACTATCATGGTCTGTTGTTCCGCGGAACACGTACTCGACAGGGTATTGCAAGAAATCCACCGATCTATTCCTTCTCTTCACACCGTGACACTACTAGACTATGACAGCCCGCAAACCGCCTCTACCTTGAACTCCTTACGCATCGAAAATCAGGCAGTCAATTCTCAAGCGCCTACCTATATGTCGGAAGGTATGGACGCCATGACGGAAGCTCTTTCAGGAGAGCTCAAAACAGCATTCGACAAGTTAATGGAGACATCGCAAGATCGAGACCATATCTTGCGATACCTGGCTTCTAATCATCCTACGTACCATGCGGCTTTCAGCGCACCCAACGGAGAAGATGGCAGTACATCGCTTTTCGACAGATGGACCGATGGACAGGACGCCCCGGAAGCTGGAACGGCTCAAGCCGTTCCCGCCATATGGAGTCTGCCGGTATCGGAACGTGAGACACTTCTTAAACAATGGCGGACATTGATATTGGAAGAGGCCACATCTCGGTTCGCAAATGTTGGCGAGCAGCTCGATTCCACTCGGAATCTCATAAGACTCTCGGAGCGTCCGGGGTTAGCGGATGTGTTGCGGTCCAAACGATTGATTGGATGCACGTATAATGGCCTTCAGACCCGCTTGTACGCTCTACGGGAAGCTGGGAAGTTCCCTGATGTCTTGATCTTCGCTGATGCAGACCGCGTGTCGATGGATTTCACGTTGGCGGCTCTAGGCCCAGAGACGAAACATCTTATTATGATTGGATCGATTCCGTGAGTACAACTCTGACTTCCACCGTTATACAATGTCGCCTGATTCGACTATGATAGAACGAGACGTCCAACGGTCGGTGACCGAAATCTACGTGCTGGTTCCAAAGAAGGATACGAGGTGGATGTTTCCTTGTTCGAGCGCTTACTGAAAAACGGATATCCATATCATACTCTGTACACGCAACACTCTGCCGGTCGGGATCCAGTGGCGATTGGTTTAGCTCAGAACATCGCTAGCCCTGCTACTCCGGGCCGTCCCCTTCCTGCCAATAACTATGGAGGATGGGGTACCTGGGGCGCCCCAACACCTCCAGTAGCCTTGCCCGGGACAAGAGCAGTAAGGGACGTTTTCGGCGGCGATTCACGCTCCAGTCGTTCACCCACTAGCACTCGCCCCCCTTCGCCTTCGAAATTACCACCAATCCTGCTTAGTAGAAAAGCTGGGGCCGCCGAAACAGAGTGGAATAGACGTAAGGCAGATCTCGGAGCTAGCAATATCCATGTCGATGCAATCATGGAGATGACTGGAATAGAGGAAGTGAAGCAACAAATTCTCGATATTATGGACGTTCTGGAAACAATGAAACAGCAACAATGCTCCATGGAAGGTTTCACATTGAACGCTGCCTTGTTCGGGAATTCAGGAACTGGTAAGGGCTTCGCGAGTACTGGCGATTATTCGACCTGACCTCTTTTGCAGAGATGTCCGTATTCGCCGGTCATTACACCCGTTTCCTCAAGTCAATGAATATGCTGGCCGCAGATAAATACCACGAAGTCGCACCTGCACAAGCGGATGACTTTCGGCGGCAAGCTTTGGAGATTCAGCACGGTGGTGCTATCCATGTGACCGATGCCGATATGCCAGGAATGTACGGGGTCATGTCTTGGCTGAATAACCGCAACACGGTGGGCAGTGTTACTGCCAGCTCTCTAGCAGAAATGATGCGTGCTGGAGCCGGGAAGCAAGCGTTCATATTTTCCGGTCCTGAGCCCACGTTCTGGGCGTTCTTGAATGACAATCCGGCTCTTCGGGATGCGTTACCTCAGAAATTCTTCTTTGCAGATTATACGAGGGAGGATTTGACTACTATTATGGAGAAACGTCTGCAGGAAACCGAGATGGTCGTTGAAGGGGGCGTTGAAGGAGAATATGTTCAACTAGCACTGAAGCGGCTTATTTCACGCCACAGCGCTGGGTCCTTTGAGAATGCACGTACCTTGGAGGCTTTCTTGCGGGATGTTATAAGCCGCCAGAGACAACGTCTGGCAAAGAAGCAGAAGAGCGACGGGAACGTGGATTATCGCTTAATCACAAAAGAGGATCTCCTTGATCTCTCTGGCTCGGCTGGACTCGAAGATGCACTTAAGGAACTAGATTCCTTGATAGGCTTGCGGGCGGTGAAACAAACTGTCCATAATCTTGTCAAACTAGCGCGGGTGAACGAACAACGCGAAATGCAAGGGAAGAGGCCCGTCGAAATTATGCTCAACCGAGTTTTTCTGGGCCCGTCGGGAACTGGAAAAACGACTGTGGTCAAGGCCTACGCAAAGATTTTGAAACAGCTAGGATACCTTAGTAACGGAGAAGGTGAGGCTCCCGTCATATGCACGTAGATGTGATCTGACCGGTCCTTTAGTGATAATGAAGCATGCAAACGACTTTATTGGACAGGTCATAGGCCAGTCGGAAGCCCTCACCAAAGATATCGTTGCAAAAGCCGCAGGCAAGGTACTGATTATCGATGAAGTATGTGATATACAGAGACCTCCATTTTTTTTTAGCAATTGACAAATTTTTAGGCGCATATTCTAAATCCTGAGGAAAGCGTCGGCTGTTTTAAGCAAGCCGTAATTGACACATTGGTATCTTGTGTTCAAAATACGCCTGGCGGAGACCAGTGCATTGTATTGATCGGCTATGAAGACGAGATGCTTGACATGCTTCAGGTGAGGCAATCATTACTATAATCGCTATTCCTTCCTCTTCTTACAAAGGGAACAGAATGCGAACCCCGGCCTGGCGCGTCGCTTCAGAGTTGGAGATGCATTCCACTTTGAGAGTTTTACGCAAGAAGAACTCATGCAAATATTCGAAGCAAAGCTTTCTGAGGACCAATTATCAGCTACTCCTGCTGCGAAAGCTGTGGTTACCGAAATTCTTGAGCGCGCACGCCACCGTCCAACCTTTGGAAACGCAGGTGAGGTCGAGAACCTTATTGCGTCTGCCAAGGAGAGATTCTACGAACGCTTTGATCAAAGCTGTCTCCCTGATGACGTCGTCTTCGAACCTCAGGACTTTGATCCTGATTATGGACGTAGTTCAAAGGCTTCAGAGAGGCTGACCAATCTGTTTGCGGATATGGTCGGATGCCAGGACATCATGGCGAAGCTCAATGACTACCAAAAGATCAGCCATACCATGAGAATCTGCGGCAAGGACGCCAGAAAGGTGATCCCGATGAATTTTGTATTCAAGGGGCCCCCAGGTGAGCCGCAAATACAAGTTCCCCCAATGACGTGTAGGCTCCTGACTTCAGATGGTGAACAGGAACTGGCAAGACTTCAGTTGCACGAAAAATGGGTCACGTTTTCTACGACATGGGTTTTCTCTCATCGCCAGAAGTCATCGAGTGTTCAGCCTCGGACATGGTCGGCAAGTATATTGGCCATACGGGGCCCAAGACGCGAGAGCTGTTCACAAAAGCCCTCGGGAAGGTCCTATTCATCGATGAAGCATATCGACTCGGACATGGGAGCTTCTCCGAGGAAGCTATCGGCGAACTGGTTACCCTTCTTACGTTGAAAACGTATCAGGGTAAAATGGTGGTTATCTTGGCGGGATACGACCAAGATATGGATCTCCTACTGTCTTGCAATCGTGGCCTTTCGAGTCGCTTCCCAGAGGAGATCGTATTCAAGAAGACTGATGCCGATTCTTGTTTAGAAATCCTAAAACAAGAACTCACAAAACACGGCGTTACATTACTATGCCTTTCAGACAAACGATCCAAAGGATATCGAAATCTGGCATATGTCATAAAGAGGATGTCGGGTACCCGTTCCTGGGGAAACGCACGGGATATGGTCAGTCTCTCCGTTCATCTGGTTCGAGAGGCACATAAGCAGCCGCCAGATCCTCATTCGAAAACGTTTGAGGTATCTCAGAAGGTTGCTTTAAAGTATCTGATGACGATGCGTGAGGAGCAGCGAAATCGCGCTGCAACCTGGAACGCGGCTCAGGGCGGGTGGCTCACGATGCTCCAACAGATGAGTATACAGACCCTATTCACAGTCTTATATACGCTCGTCAACCTTTACACGACTGGTTTGTTATCGCGCGGCGGTATTCTCTGGTAATCCGAGTCATATAGATTTTTGTACCACCCCAGACTCCTAGATCCTGTATTATGATTGCTGAACCTGAAGATGTGTACTGGTATATTTCAATCTATTCGAACGGGGGTGTGACCTTTGACCTAGGTGTTCGAACTTGATAGGGCTTGTTCCTAGGGGCATTTACCAATTTGAACTCTGCATATCGGAATCCTGTGCAGGTGTTCATAGCTTCATATTCAGAAAGTGTGTTATATTTCATTGAGTACTATTACAATGCATTGCGCCTGAGGCAGCTCAAGTAAACCCAACAAACATTTACAAGGGTAGATCCAAAGTACCCGGTGTTGATGATGACGCGAGTCTTGCCTTTGAAACATGACCATGGCCTCCATAGAAAAGGAAACATATTTCGCGGAACCATCTACTTTGAACGATGCTCTAGAGTCCCATGGATGGACGAAAGTGGACGAGTCCAATCCAAAATACGTCTTCTGGAACAAGTAACCCCTAAAAACTGGATAGACAAAAGTGCTGAGTATAACTTCGTCCTTGACAATTCTCTTAACCCTCTGCAACGCTATCTCAAATGTGTACTAATTCTTTAATATCTCCGATGACATGAAGGCTACAGGCGCATGAGACAAGGGTTTATAGAAGTCGCGGGGGCCGCCGCCGCGATTGCAATAGACACGCTCATCATCTAATAGTGTATAATACATACTATACAAGTTATTTTGAGGCAAATTAACGTTAATCCGTCGGGTTCTGCCTCGTCGATATGCCCAGTCGACAGTTATCGAAGGTGCGACGCTACCTTTCAGCGCGGAGCAGCGAACAAAAGTACCTAGTGAAGATCCTCATCGATGAGAAAACGGCCTACCCCCAGTATTTTTTGAGATCTGCGTAGAAGATCCATCGATAGATTTGGGCGCGAAGGATTTTGATAACTCCGACGATCCTTTATCCAGTTTCCCGCCCCCACCCCCAACACCGAAAACCCTCTGCCCTGACCCCAGCAGCCCTTTGCGCATTGCCTAGCCGCAATCCTTTGTACTCCTCTCAAAGCCCCCAGCTCCTAGTACTGTAGCGAGTTGTCGACTTGGGATTTTCAGATGGTGGTTAAGAAGAAAGAATGGAGCGCGGGAAAAGCTTTTTTCTCCTTCTCTTTTTCTTGAAGAAAAGAAAAAGATTTGGGGAAGAGGGCACGAACCATTTAACGAGCATCTTTGGCAATGTAATTTATTCTCCGGGACCGGTGCTATGAATGGTTGAAGGGTTCACATGTAGTGCGAGCCAATTCATATTGATATGCAGCGTGGACGACGCGTGTACATGAGCGCGGGCGCTTACGTTGAGTACAAACTGACTCATTGACATCCATCATGCAAATCAACATTCAACTTGGCCAACTGTCATCCTCATGTATCAATCTCAATTTGATGGCGGGTTCCACAATTAGTACTGGGATGTTAGATTGGACAACCGACGCTGTTATAGTAAGCGAAATTCATGGTCGATTAGCGCCTACTTATAATACAGCAACCACAGTAGGCCAAAGATAACCTTTCCACCCGCCCATGTCACCGCACAAGCTGTTCGACGATATTTGCCATGGAAGAACCAAACTAGATCACGATAATACTTTATCCTTTCTCGAATCGCTATGTTCACACCCGAATCCAGTCCCAATTCTTTTGGAAAGCTCATCTGGGCTTAGTGCGTTTAAACGAGCCATGACGACGGACTATACAGCATTTTTCTATAACGGGCTATGTTGTCGCGTTCTCTCAGTATTTTCGCAATTGGACAAGTGCTTGGAGGACGATGTGCGTCGTGTATTAGCTGCACTGGCAGAAACACCACTCTTCTATGTCTCATTGTTCACCTCGATCACGGAAGATTACCTGACAGAGGAGACGAAGAAATGGTTTGCGTGGCTGATACTTCAGCATGTTTCGCAGCCTGAATCGTTGTCCTCTCGGTGGTCGCCACTCCTCAAAGTGTACAAGGATACACCCGCCGTTGAGGTGCTCCTTCGTTCACCACAACAGGATGTACGGGAGGTTGCAGAGAAGATCGTTGTGGTCGCTCCGAAGAGGAACGAGGAGGAAGACGGAGAGAGAACTGGACCCGGAGGTCGACATGACAATGATTTCGAGGATTTTCGGGCAATATCCATTTTTCCTACCCCAGCAGAAATCATGTCCAAAGCCAAGTCGCATCTTATACCCAGCTCGGCGTTCGAAAAGGAGGAGGAGGATCCTATCAAGCGTCGAGAGATCTATTTGGAGACCCAATTTCGTCTTTCACGGGAGGAAATGGTAGTAGAGCTGAGGGAGGACGCGAGGGATTTGATCGAGGGCGAAGCAAAGAATGGGATGGAATCGATTATCCCAAATATCGAACTTGTGGGTATAGAGACTGATGGAACGAGCCTTGCTGGGTATTGGAGCTGGAAGTTCAAATGTCCGGCGGATTTTGATTTGTCATTCGGACGGTTGACTTACACCCCTCCAATCCCGAAGCTACCCGGGTGGAAGGATTGGGATTTAGTGTTACTGATGGAGGGCAATGAAATTTTGGCCGTTTGTAACTTTGGAAGGGACGACAACGCGCTCGAACAAACCCCGCCTGTTTTCATGCTTAGGCCCTATGGCAACGAAGCAGTCGTCTCAAACGCCCTTCTCAGACTCAAGAACACGGAGCCAAAACGCGTTCTCAAGCTCAATGGCAACTACTGGGATCGGATAGGACTGTTGAAGAGGATTCAGACTATGACGTCACTTCCTTTCATCGAGATCCTCTCGCGAACAACCATCCGCCGCGAAGTGGAGCATCTTCCGTCAGACGTTCTCCGGGCTTTTGAGGTGAATGAGAAATGTGATATCGGACAACTCCTGCGCTTTACTGGCGGTCGGCGCAATCTCGTCTTGAGCGAGGACCAAGCGAGTGCTTTGTCTGCCGCATTGCGAGAGAGGGTATGCTTGGTTCAGGGAATGCCAGGTGAGTCTCTCGATATCGTATGAAGTTGGCTACGAGTTCTCAGCTCGCGGTTTGACCAGGTACCGGAAAGACCTTGCTAGCAGCTCTTTTAGCCGGGATTCTATTCCAGCATACATCTCATACCATCATGGTCTGTTGCTCCACGGAATCTGGGCTCAATTCATTATTACAAGAAGTCTTCCAAATGATCTCTGCCTTGCATGTCATCACCTTATTGGAGCGCCCAAGTTTGCAACTCCCCCCAATCACGAACCCCGGCCTACGTCTCGATTACCAACCAGTCCCCCAGAATCCTATTGATTCGTCCATGAAAGCCATCTTAGATGCGCTTTCGGCAGACCTTACCGCGACGTTTACGAGAATCACGGATTCACGGCCAGCGAGAGAGGATATCATACGATACCTAGCTGCCAATCATCCTGACTATCATACAGCCTTCAGTGCGCCGGACGGCACAAATGGAAGCTCATCTCTTCTGCATAGGTGGATTGATGGTCAGGATGCTCCTGATGCTGAAGATGCCCAGCTCCTATGGAGTATTCCAGCCTCAGAGCGCCAAACTCTCCTCCGACAGTGGACGACGTCAATTCTAGAGGAAGCAGCGTCTCAGTTCGCCCATGCAGGCAGGCAAATCAATGTTACCCTTGATATTGCAAGGCGTTCGGGAAACTTGGAGTTTGCAAAAATTCTGCGCTCAAAACGGCTAATTGGCACCACGTACCATGGTGTTCAAGCCAACCTGCACACTCTACGGGATGCTGGGTTTCCAGATGTTGTGATATTTGATGATGCCGATTATGGTTCGGAGGATTTCATGCTAGCAGCGATGGGTCCAGAGACCAAACACCTGATTATGATTGGATCTGCACCGTAAGTACCCCTCTCTACCTATACCACTTTCATTATCCGCTAATCAAAGTCGTATGATAGGGTGAGAACTCGAGTAGTCGAGGACTGGAAACTCTGTGCTGGCGCCAAAGAAGGATATGAATTGGACGTCTCCTTATTCGAGCGCTTGATGAGAAACGGGTATCCTTATCATAGCCTGTACACGCAGCATTCCAGCCCAGCCAATAGCGCACCAGGTCTTGTAGCTGTAGGGCCTCCGACTCCGGCACCCGCCAATACTTTTGGGGGTTGGGGGACTGCCTGGTCCTCGATATCTCCGGTACCACCGCACAAGATAACACCGGTCAATCAAAGGATAACAGATGATTCTGACTCGAGTCGCTCGCCTAGTCGTAGTCAATCCCCTTCACCTTTGACGCTACCACTATCTCTCACCAGCAGAAAGGTTGGGGCCGCCGAGAAAGAGTGGAACAGGCGTAAATCAGAGTTAGGAGCCCACAATGTCCATGTCGACGCGATCATGGATATGATTGGAATTGAGGATGTGAAACAGCAGATTCTGGATATTCTGGATAATTTGGAAACAATGAAACGGCAGAAGCGCTCTATGGAAGGCCTCACGTTCAACGCAGCTATGTTCGGGAATCCTGGGCTCGGTGAGAGTTCAATCCTCGAGTACTCAATCCAACCATTTTAATTTTCTCCCTAGGGATCTCCACGTTTGCTGGCCACTACACTCGATTCCTCAAGTCGATCGATATGCTGACGGAGGAAAAATACCATGAAATCACCACTGCAGATGCAGACCATTTTCAGCAGCAAGTCTCACAAATCAAGTTCGGTGGCGCAATTCACGTAGTGGATGCTCATTCACCAGGAAAATATGGATACACGTCCTGGCTGAACAGCTCCAACTCTGTTGGAAGCGTAACTGCCAGTGCGCTAGTAGAGATGATGCGTGCAGGAGCAGGAAAGCAAGCATTTATATTCTCCGGCCCCGACACGGCATTATGGGGATTCTTGGACGCCAATGCCGTTCTTCGAGACTCGTTACCTCAGAAGTTCTTCTTCACCGATTACACGGAAGAGCATTTGACTACTATTTTGGAGGAGCGCCTGCGGGAGACTTTTAAGGAGGTAGAAATGGTCGTTGAGGGGGGTATTGAAGGGCACTATGTTCAGCCCGCATTGAAACGGTTCCTTGCGCGTCATAGCTACGGGTCGTTTGCGAACGCCCGAAGCTTGGATGTATTCTTGGAGGATGTTTTGCGCCGTCAGACAAAACGATTGACAAAAGAGCAGAAGGACGGCAGCAATCCCAACTATAATCTCATTACGAAGGAGGACCTCCTTAGCATCGCTGACTCAACTGAACTCGAGGATGCTCTAAAGGAACTGGATTCGTTGGTAGGCTTGGAGGTGGTAAAACAAACTGTCCGTAACCTCGTCAAGATTGCACAGGTGAATGAGCAGCGGGAGCTTCAAGGGAAGAAGCCCTTGGAAGTACTCTTGAACCGCATCTTCCTGGGTCCGCCAGGAACAGGAAAGACGACGGTGGCCAAGGTCTATGCAAAGATATTGAAACAGCTAGGATATCTTAGCTATGGAGAAGGTGAGTTAACCACAGCCTCGCTAGTGCCATTCTAACCAAGAATGTAGTAATAACGAAGCACGCAACCGACTTCATTGGCCGGTTCATTGGGCAATCAGAAGCAATTACCAAGGAAATAGTAGCAAGCGCTGCTGGAAGTGTACTTATCATTGACGAAGTACGTAGTATCCAACTGCTTTTTCCACTTGAATCTGACATCCCGTAGGCGCACGTTTTGAACCCGAAGAACGATAATAGCGCAGATTGTTTCAAGGAAGCCGTAATTGACACACTAATATCTTGTGTGCAGAACACGCCTGGTGAAGATCGATGCATTATCCTTGTGGGCTACGAAGATGAAATGCTCGATATGTTTCAGGTGAGTAATCGCCGTTGTAAAACTGCCTCTTCTTAGAAAGGCGACGACAGAACGCAAATCCCGGGCTGGCACGTCGTTTCAGGATCAACGATGCCTTCCGATTCGAAGACTTTACTCAGGATGAGCTTATGCAGATATTCGAATCGAAGCTTTCTGAGGACCATTCGTCGGCCATTCCAGCCGCAAAAGCAGTAGTTGCCGATATGCTTGAATGTGCTCGCCACCGCCCGAATTTTGGGAATGGTGGTGAGGTTCAGAACCTCATTGCGACTGCTACAGAAAACTATTATGGGCGTTTTGAACAAGGTCATTTCCCCGAAGAGATTATTTTCGAACCTCAGGACTTTGATCCTGATTTTGGACGCAGCGCGGAGGCTCCGCAGAGACTGGCTGATCTATTCTCCGACATGGTTGGCTGCGAAGAGATTGTTTCCAAGCTCAGCGACTATCAGAAGATCAGCCATACTATGAGGCTTTGCGGCAAGGATGCCAGGAAAGTAATTCCCATGAACTTTGTATTTAAGGGGCCTCCAGGTACGTTTCACATATGAAACCCTCAGTGAAGTCAAGGTTGCTCATATCACACCATAAACAGGTACCGGCAAGACTACCGTTGCGCGGAAAATGGGACATGTCTTCTACGACATGGGCTTGCTCTCGTCACCAGAAGTCATCGAATGTTCAGCTTCTGACATGGTCGGCAAATATCTTGGCCACACAGGGCCGAAGACACGAGAGCTGTTCACGAGAGCACTGGGAAAGGTGCTATTTATCGATGAGGCATATCGGCTCGGTCATGGGGAATATTCTGGAGAAGCAATCGGCGAATTGGTTACCCTTCTCACGTTGAAAACATATCAGGGGAAGATGGTAGTTATATTGGCCGGCTACGACTACGAGATGGATAGGCTACTATCCTCTAATCGTGGCCTCTCAAGTCGTTTCCCGGAAGAAATAATATTCAAAGATACCGATGCGGATTCATGCCTGACGATTCTCCGACTGGAACTTGCAAGACATGGGGTTACGCTGCCGTGCCTTTCTGAGAAGAAGTCCAGAGGATATCGGAGTCTAGCAGATGTTATAAAGAGCATGTCGGGTACTATTTCTTGGGGAAATGCTCGAGATATGATTAGTCTTTCTGTCCATCTGGTGAGAGAGGCACACAAGGAGCCGCTGGATCCTCGTTCAAAAACATTCGAGGTACCCCAGAAGACTGCCTTGAAGTATCTGACGGCAATGCGTGAGGAGCAAAAAGCTCGCGCCTCTCACACAACTCCAAGCTGGGATCCTCAAGAGGTGGTACATCTGAGGCGTTCGGGGGTACTCGAGCAATTGAGTATAGCTCGGTGGCGTTCCATCGAGACAGACTCAGGGAGGCGCCGTGGCGATAGATAACGCTGGTAGCATACAATCCCACTAGAAATAGAGTTACAGACCTACAATCAAGATGCTGACTTTATACCCTGCGCGATTGACATCAGGTGACGGGTACGCCCAAGGCCAGCGCCTAATAATCGAGCGGCCAAATCCTTCAACGTCACCACCACAGCCAACGGTGACTTTTGCTAATTTTCTCCCATTATCCCTCTATGCTAGTTTCCAGAGCTTTGTATCGTTCAGCTCTTACTGCAACCTCAAGACCTTCTCTAGCTACGAGCAAAGCGCTACGCCCAAATGTGCTAACTTCTCGCCTCAGAGGGCACCTTTTTCATACTACACCCACCCCGTTACACTCAACATTTCGGTCGAGGATATCCCAAAAGATTTGGTACAGGAAAGATGGAACCCCGAGGTCTAAGATTCGAGGTCTCATCATCAGTGCGTGCGCCCACAGAATTGGCTTGACTTTTACTTAAAAAAACTTCCCGAATCTAGCTCTACTCGCCTCGGGCTTCATCCTAGTCAGCACAGCTGCTCTCGACGTCATGCAAGACCTAGAGGACCTCACTTTTCAGTTTGCCTCCATGCTCCAGGTCCAACGCGTCGACTTTGAGGAGTTTAACCAAGTGGATTTCGAGGATTTCAAGCACACCGCAACGTATTTCTCCAACCTCTGCACACCATTCCTCGTAACACCCCAATACGCGGAGGAAGATGCTGTGAAGGAGTTTTTCAATAATTTGAAGGATTTTTCGTTCATCAATGATGCTGGGTTGAAGGACAAACTCCAGGCTACGATGAAGTCTGCAGCACAGGATGTTCACGAACTGTTGAAGGACACGAAGGAAAGACCAGTAGAATCGGCTCAGGAGGTTTCGAGGATATTGCGGGATGCAATAGTGATGGTCATCCTGGGGCTGGAGATGAATGCGGATGAGAAGCTGGCAGCAGTGATGAAGGCATTCAAGGATAGAGAGAATGACAAACCACCGCCACCCAAGGAGAAGGGGAAGAGCTATGACTTGATCGGGTGACGGTTCGCCTCGTACGTTTCTGTACAAATCTTGGACGCTTTCTGACATACATTTGATAGGTCTTGCAGCGGCGTTCTATCACATTCACACGCAATAGCTTGAGGTCGAAGACCTATGCTGATCGCACTCCGAACACCGGAACACTCGAGCACAGCACCATACAGCATACTTGCGCCGGGAACAAAGATTAATCCATGAGTCGCTCTATTAGCTGCTGTACAGCAGATAGTAAGGGGATGATAGAGAAATGTTTGTCCAGAACTACAGGTGCTCGAACGCCCTTAATGATACATTAACCTATGGCATGAGACAGTCCTACCGAGGTCGGTAGATTGGTTGCTCAGAAGAACCAGAAGTATATAGGGGTATAACTGTTTGGAGCATGTACACTCCTTTCCCGGGCGCGCTCTGAAGCCTAATGATCCCAGGCTCTGCCGTGTGAAGCACGATTCCTCTGCTCCTCACTCATTAGTTTCAGATGCTGTAAGGCAACCATCCGAAAAAACCCTAAAGGCCTTTGACTGGATATTTGGCTCCTTGTGTGCTTCCGTGTCTCGTGCGTTTCCCTATGCACGAGTCCCCGACATGCTCTTCACGATGTTCGCATGAGCTCGATATCCTTTAGACTTCTTCTCCGAAAGGCACGGCAGCATAACCCCACGTCTTGCGAGTGGCAGTCATAGAATCACCAAACAGGAATCCGCATCGGTGTCTTTGAAACCAAAAATCCCCTCCAAAGGTTCGCATGCAATAGTATTTGTGTTTACAATGTATTGAACCATATTGTACATATGTCTAAGGTATAAGATGCGATATGACTGTAATCAAACCAGACTACTATAAGTGCTAAACAAGAACATGCATATAAATGTACGACAGCCCCGGACCCAGAAATCATGACCATGGATTAGAATAAAAGGTATTATTAGTCTTCTTCTTGCCAGCCCCAAGATCGGTTGGTATCTTCCATGGATCATTGGTCGTCGCGGACGCACCAAATGAATGCGACGAAGTGGTTATCGAGCCATCGGTACTCCCGAATGACAAACCAGTATCCGTCGGCATAGTGGGTCTCGAAGAACTGAAGGAGGTATGCGTCAATGAAGACGATGTAGCCCCGAAAGGGTTCGAAAGACTGTCTGCTACAATCGAGGGTCTGGGTCCCGAATCCGACCATATAGAACCGTCATTTCCTCCGAAAGATAACCCTGTTGGTGGTTGGTATGACGGAACAGATGGTAGCGACTGGAAGGAAGTGACCGAAGGAGATGATAAAGTGGATCTAGGGGGTGGTGAGAAGGAGTTTGGAGGTGAAAATGATGTGCTATAAGAGGGTTTTTCTGCGGGTAAGGGCGGTGTTGCTGTTCGCTCTGGTGACTCGGAATTGTCGTGATCCGCGAAATCGTTCCGGCTCATGGATGACGAGGCCTCGTTGAGCGACATTGATCTGGCCAGAGTAGTCGACAAGTCATGGCGTGAAGAGGAAGCCGGATTTTCAGTATTCTCGAATGGGCTGGCTGCACGCTTCGGCGACACTGGTAGTGGAAGCAGAGCAGGCTCGGTTCGGTTAGTTGGTGGAGGAGCAGGCTGTAGCATCTTCAATTCGTCGGGATTCCCCTCTGATTCGCCAATCATCTTCTGCATGGCGGCGAGGTTGAAACCTGCATGTTTTGGGATGCTTGATTCATCAGGTGTTTGAGTGCCTGAAGGTATCGATTCAGCTGGAGAGTCGACTCGAGGCGGCAGATCGTCGTCTTCTCCCACTTTCTCCAACCCCCCGCCATTGGATGGCCTCTTCTTTGTGAAAGAGAAGGATGATGCGGATGGTGGTCGAGAGACGTGCTTTGGAGATGTTGGTGCCTTCTTGCGCGAAAACCAGCTCTTCTTTTCAGCTTCCTGCCCTTCGTGTATTACCACTCGTTCACCCTCAAAGTCAGGCTCCTATGAACACATAATCAACACGTCTCCTGCTCCGAACGATGCCATGACGCACCTCAGGTTCATCAAAGTAGTCCGCAAAGACCGGAAATCCCAGCTCGTCTAAAATCAAAGGCATGAAGGACCTGTAGCTCATATGCCCCGCAATCTTATCCGTTACGTCCACATTCTCCAAACCCGGAACTCCCATGACAGGTCTCAACCCAGCCACAGTACCGACACCTCCACTCGTTGCACGGAACAAGTAGTTTAGTACCCAATCGTTTTTCGCAAAAGCATTCACATATCTTCCTGAGACGACAGAACGCGTTTCAATCCAGGTCTTCTGAGACACCGAGAGTGTCGCTCCCATGAGGAAGACATCTTGGACGATACCATATGCTTTTTGTTTCGCTAGTTCGACTAGGGCGTAGAAGATGACACGAGCGCCGAGGGAGAAGCCTATTAGAGTTATCGGGCGTACGCCCAAGTTTCGATGGACGAGGATGTCTGCGAGCACGCTGCCTGCGGCTTTGGCTCGATCGAGGGCGTTATTCCAAGGATTGTCGATAAGATATCCGAGTTTAGTGAGAACTATTAAGGGAAACCTTTTAATAAGCGGAGATGGAAGAAGCGAGATGAAGGGACGTACTGATTGGCCATTGTAACGCAGTCATGAAAGCAGCCATGGCAGTCGCTTGCAGCACCGTTTGCCCGATCTGGGTGAGCACCTCACCGGTCAGAATCTTAAGGGCAGCTCCGGTCTCTCGGATCATTTCTGGTTCCCATAGAACACTGTATACATCGCCAACGACAGGATCGAGGACGCTAAAAGGTAACCTGGGGTCATCAAGGGTACCATTCAAGAATCTAGTGAGGCTTCAGCAAGCAGGACGGCACAGATGATCACAACAGCACACACCCGGGGACAGTAAGAATGGCACTAACACGCTTGTTATTATGCAAAGGTAGGACATCAAATGTCCGTACAAAACGTGTTCGCCTTGCCATGCCCTTTGCAGCAATTCCTGAACCGGTCAATACACCACCAGTGGTAATGACCGCAGCTCCACCTGCTCCAGCTAAGAACGTGGATACACCGGTTGCACCAACGGTACCAAAGGCAGCTCCCAAGCCCGCAGCGATTGGAGCTGCCGCTAATCCCGCGGAGAGACCAATGACCAGCCCGCCACCGACTGTTGCCAATCCCATCATTATATATCGCTTCTTCCTAGCCGACTTCATCCTCTCTTCAATGATATCCTTGCTCTCCATGTTTTGGGTACCCTCTTGGATCTCCAAAGCTTCCGTTACCCGACTCTCAAATCTGACGAGATCAAGCCAGCCGAGGCCCAGCTTGACAGCAACAGCTTCTAAAAGAACTCGCGACCGTGCATCATATACGCTATCAGCGACGAGCACCAGGAAAAGATCGCAGAGAACGGTCCAACGTATGTCCAAAGTAACCTTCTCATCGGCAGCTGACAGGGACGTGGAGACACCTGGAATAGTAGATGTCGACGTATCTTCCAGCACGCGAGCTGTCGTTTGGAAGACCTTGGTTGTTGGCGTGGCAGGTACAGGGGGTAACTGTGATGTTCCTTTGCCGGGTTTACTGGAAATATCGAGGGTATCACCGACAATTGTCTGGTCAGATATGGATTCGGAGTCCTCCTCGGCCTTTGCAGCTTCGGCTTCACGATTCTCTTCCTCGCGTCTCCTAGCTTCGATTGGATCATATTCAGGGTTGGAAACGGTATGCGTTGTCATCAGCGCTGGCACGAGATCCATCGCTTCCACGCCATGTTCCCCCAGACTTTCAATCATCTTCTGTTCTGTCCGACTGTTCAGCTTACTGTAAAAAAAAAAATGAAAAAGAATGAAATTGACCTTGAGTTTCAAGTCCCATATGATAATATAACCGACCCATGATTTTCATTGCCCATAAATCCAAACTCCCAGCCGCACTCTTGAGTTCCTTCCGATTTGGTGACTTCAATTTCTGCGACATTTCTCGAATAGTGAGCGCACAGAGGCCAACATAAGCAATCCTCTGGGCTTCAGTAAGGAGATCCTTTGTCGTCTGCATTTGACTGAGCGGTGTCATGGCCTTGTCCTCGTCGAACAAATATTTCGTCCGCATGTGCACCTCGTCCGACTCATCCTCCTCATTAACCCTCAGCCTCGTATAATCGTTCTCGTTCGTCTCCGCCTTGGATCTCCACTCGTTCCCTCGGTCGTCAAAATCGATCAGGTTTCCAGTCGCATTAGTCGCTCCGGTGCCCTTCGATGCGGAAGGCATATAATGGTACTTTTTTTGATCTTCCTCGTCAAGGCCGCCGCGGATGGTGTCCTCGCGGACAACAGGCATATCTTGCCAGCCTTCATCGTCTTCGTCGTCGAAGATATTAACAGCGGGAGCAGGTTTGGTCGCTGGCATCGACAGTGATGGCGGCGAGATGGAGGGCGACGTCTGGAAAAAGGGCAGGCACCGGCGCTACTTGATGCACTGCCCGTTCCGACGATACCGGCGACAATGACAAGCTTGATCATGATGGCATGGCCTCATTTTTTTTGTCTTTCTGACTGTCATCCACATTTGATGGTTACCTAGCTTCCGCGAGTACTCACTAGGGTATATCCTATGCATTTCAGTCAACTATACTGAAAATATCCACGTGCATCATCATTTCATGATGATACGTATAGAACATTCTAGATCTAACAAGCAACATTATCGATAACTTTCGTGGGGATTGTGGAGAATGATTTACGAGTCTTATCGCTCTCAATAGGCTGGAGCACGGGCATCAAAGCTTCTCAATCTACTTTCTACCTTGAACGTATGTTATCACCGTGCTCCGGGATCTTCCAGGTGAGTCTTCTGTTGGTGCTCCAACGAAAGTCTCTGATATTCTCTACAGGACAACGCCGGGATTAAATTGGGATAGCAGCTAGAGGTGTACAACGTCAGTCGTGGTCTTTTTCACATGTGTGGGACCCAATAGCATGTGTAGCGCACCGTTTACCAGAATACACGGTTGCCATTTCGTGTCTCCTTTTCACCGTTGATGGAGTGGAGAGTTGCTACCCATGACCCCAACCTATAATAAGATCATACTTTATACAGATACCCGCGAAGCTACGAGGTGTTGACTTTGATGGATCATTGCCATGTTATCGTGCCCACTGGGATTCCAAAGCAGGAGGCGAAGGCTTGGGTTAGAGAGAGATACTCCTTGTTCAACTCATTAGTCAGTCCTACGGATCTTCGTTGGTAGCCGTGGATTGTCACTCATGTTTTGATTCCACAGGCATATGTATCTGGGTTACGGTATTGACAGCATAATGCACGTTGTCCAAACTACGCACGCTTAGGTATTTCCCGACAACACAGCTCCCAAATTAAGTATACCTTTCTGGGCAACTCAACTTCCACCTGCCTGCCTGTGCTATATCGTTCAAGCTGCTACGACTCGAAGCATCCTATATGGAGGTCATGGAAGCCACCCAAAGTTAAACCGATTTGTTCCTCTGTGGTCTGCGCGTTCAAGTCAACTTCCCTCGCGTATGATGATCAGTCCACGGGAACTGGAAATTTCCGCCGCCTGCATTGCTCAGCTCAGCAGGCGCTTCAGGCCCAAGCATCTGGTTTCCAATGTTCGCTTCGCAGCAGGGCACGGGACTTGATACAACCCGGGGTGGGCCTGTGTACACTATGTACGACGTTCAAGCGATCGCGGGGTTGCTGCCTGTTATTATACGCAGCAAGAACGTTCGTGCCAATGCCTTTGACCTTGAATTGGTCTCTTGGAGAATTTCTCTTCCGTGACAGTGAACGTGCTTGAGCGGGTGTCTTGGGGCGGAAGTCTAGAATATACCTCGGTTCCCCACTACGGGAAAGGGGATGTTTGATATTTTGATGCCTCGGAGAACCGGTCCTACGAGGATTTGCGCTCGGGTTTTCCAGGATGATCCGCTGCAGACATGAATAGATAACCCAATTTTGTTATCCCCGAACTTGCCCGCCCTTACATGCCCTCTGTTTGTCGCCTTGGAGAGCATCTCGCTTGTTTACCTATCTGATCTTCCCTTATCGCACTGGTAAAACTCATTAATTGAACGGCGATGTTCAGGGGAGCATTTCGGCTGAAAATTCCTCGCATCAAACTGCTAATGTATCGCCACCCTTTGACGGTGGAGTTGCGGTTTGGCATTTTGGCAGGCTTACGGCGCAAGGCCATTACATACCCCTGAAGGCCAGAGCGAGCCTACATGGGTGCAGCATGTGCTAGCCCCTCAATATAATACTACTGTCTGTGGCCCTGTCTAGGTACCGCCTCAATCCGTTCGCATCCGCGACTTTGATGCATGATATGGTCGTTCAGGGACGCCTGACGTCAGTCAGTCTCTGGGAAGGAAAGAAATCAAGTTCACACAGACGAGACTGGACGAGTTCTAGAGGCTTCGGGCGTACTGAGGTTTCAGGTATCACTTAGTTATATTCGGTAGGCGCCACCATCCTCCATAGAATTTTTTAGCTCCACATCGATATCTCGTGGGGCCGGCTTTGGGCCGGTTTGAAATTAGCAGCCCTCCAACCAAACAAATTAGGAATGTTATGACAACGGCATGGCAAATCTCCGATCGGAAACCCCAAGGGTCGAATGCCTGTCCCTCTCCCTTTTAACCATCATGGCGGTTTCAATCGTCCTTTGGCCTTGATCCTCAGATAATGATTCTGAAGCTATAGTAACACCGGCCCAATAAACAAACAGGCCCTGTTCTTGTGTGTTCTATTTTCTCACTCTCATGACGCGCATTGATGGGAACCTTTATTAGATAGCTCGAGGGCCAAGCCGCGCTGCGCTCCTCACTTTCGAAGTAGTCATAACAAGCTCGACGTCTACTCCCTCCCGTGGACCTTGAAAGCATCCTCACTGCAGTCATGGTTCGGTCAATACTCAAATCAAAATCATCCAATGCGTCTGCATCACGGAGTTCACGGCCTTCGCCTTCGTCGTGCTCGTATTCCTTCGAATCCTTTCCGCCTCCATCACTTTCCCCCCACGTTCACTTCCCGCCCACACCAACGATTGTATCCTCGACCCATATGACACATTCGTCGAGTATATATGATCGTGCGCCTATCGAGGTGTCGCCCAACTCCTGCGAGTTACCTGAGCGTGGCGGGAGAGTATGCGGGTCCCCAGACAGCATTCACCATGCCCCTCGAAAGCCCAAGGGCAGCTACTTTCACCCTCACGCTTACGAAGCTTGTGAACGGGAACAACCTTTTGATTCACCTGTTCCCATCGAGCTGCCACAACTCATACATGATACTCCCTCGTCGTCGTCATCTTCGGAATCTGACGACTCTGATGGATATGGTTCACCAAACCTACCTTCACCGTTACCCCATCCCCGATTTGCATCGCGAAACACATCGTTCCCTCCTATACCAGCTATACATACACGGGAAGAAACTGACCACGCACTTTCTTTCCTACCGCACCCGCCTTCACAGGTGAAGGATAGGCCTAGGCTTAATAGAAGGAAGACACCGAGCTCTTCAATTCAAATAATCAAGAGTCGGGAGAATCATTTCCGGGAGCCGTCGTTAGATGGTTGCCTAGGCGGATTCTGAATGCCGACGCTAGTTTTCGATTAGTTTGCTATCTTCCCTCGCCTTTGATTCTACATTGTACTCTCAATTTATCTGAACCTCTATCGCAGCACTGTTGTACTATCAGCCCACATGCCCTTTTGGCTCATACCAACCTGTATACCACACCGTTACCCCAACCCAGCCCCAACCTTTACCTTATTCCCACTGCGGAAGCGCCACTCTTTTACATTTACCGTTTCTATTAATCTCTCCAACTTGATGGCTTCACTGTGGACAGCACCAAGCCCGTCGTCATCATTGATAGTACTTGGCATGTAACACAACCAAAGACACAATTGTTTTTCGGTTTCTGTTGTGGGCGTCAAGTGGGCGCTTGTTGGACCTCGTGACTGGAAATTTTCGAACGCTGACGTTCTTTTCAACCGAAGTTTTGCCAGATTGCTTGATTCCTTTTCCCGCTCTTCCACGCTGCCCAGTATTTCTCTGACAATGCTTTCTCAGCAGAACATGCATTGCAATTGGCCTGCTAAATAAGGCCTGGACAGGCTTCTCAGTATGAGGGGACAAGTGATCAACGTTTCAAGAAACGAGCATTGATAATGATGATGGTCTGAGGACCGACGGTCCGTTCGTGAAGCTCCTCTCGTACATGCTCACATGTCCTTTTATTCAGGTCCTCACGACCATAATGCACATGTGGAAATAGACCGACGCCAGCTATGCAGCATTCATAAATACGCGGGGGGGAGTCCAGCTTTCAATCCATATTCTCATTTCTCTAGACAATGAGGTACCCCGGCCTTCTCATTATCATCAGCGTTCTCTTCCAACTTGCAGCAGCATGGAAAACATTTGTAGTTCCACACACTCCTGGTCAGGACGATACACCAGCACTTCTCTCTGGACTTGCGAATTACACGTCGGATTCGACCATTCTGTTTGAGAAGGGGAAGACATACAATATCTTGACGCCAGTTACATTCCCGACGCTCACGAATGTGGAAGTGAGGATTGAAGGGAACATTACATTGCCGGACGATATGCCTACAGTACAAGGTATGTTTGTGTCCTTTACCACACTTTCACCCAGTTCTAAACATATACCATTTTAGCTATTGTCGCATCTTCGGTTTGTGATGGCGTGTTCTACATTACGTTTCAGTCTACTGATATTCTTTCGGCGCTCAGGACTTTTCTGGACATTGGTACATTGATTTTTCCGTTCTTCCTTCGACTTCGCTAAATTCCACCACTAGGTTCTTCTTCAATGGGGGCACAAATGTCACGCTCCGAGGCTCAAAGGATCCCAAGTGGGGTTGGGTCGATGCCCATGGACAGTCTGTAAGCCCCTAACTCCTGTGTTTGCTGTCGCTAACGTGAAAAGTGGTGGGACGCCCAAGAACAAAACAACCGTCCTCATGGGTGGCGCTTTAACAAGATCGATGGTGGAGTCATCACGGACATGAAATTGTGGAAAGTGCGGTTCCGAGAGTGATGGATTCATACGTACGCTAGTGCTCACCCCGTGTGTTAGCCCATAGCATGGAGTTTCTCAACGAGTGGCTCCAATAATCTTCACGCCTACAATAACAGAATATTTGCAATGTCGAATTCAAACGTACGTGTCTCTCTTCCATGTGAGTTGGAGTGGCGAGCTGACGTATTTTGGGGTTCTAGTCGTTTCCATTTAACACGTAAGGATACTTATCCCTTCGCAGTTTTTGTGATATGTACTGAACCTTGTTTATCTAGCGATGGTATGCCCGCCATGCATGTGTCTTTATTCGCGCAAACTCACATTGAGGCGTTCATATAGGGTTTTCGGCAGGAGGAACCAACATGCTTTTCGAGGACAACTTTATTCAGAACGGAGACGATTGCATAACAGTTGGAAACGGGGCCAAGAATATTCATTTTAGGTTGGTCATGCGCCTCTAAGCGTCCATCACCCTGACCAACACTTGAACCATAGAAATTCTTATTGTGAAGGTGGCCATGGGCTATCAATAGGCTCACTTGGCAAAGACGGACAGGTTGCAGATGTCCAAAATGTCCTGTAAGTGCTCCCTTTCTATCGCCTAGGTCATGCAATGTTCATTCATGATCACAGTATTGAGAACGTTGTCATGGTGTGCATTTTCCAAGAGTTTGACGTTTTCTCTCGTCTCATAGCTTGAGCGAAGGTCAACTCTCTATACGGAGCCCGATTCAAGAGCTGGACTGGAGGTAATGGATTGGCACGGAAGTGAGTCTTGCTGGATGTTCAACTCTGGCCATGGGCTGACAAGAATGGATAGTATCACTTGGAGAAACATCGCTGTTCGAGACGTTCCCTTCCCTGTTCGAGTCTATTTCTCCACTGTTTTTTTTTTACCAGATACTCAGTCTGACCTCCAGATCTATGTCACCCAAAAGTACGTTTCGTCTGCCTGGCTTAAAAAACAACGTGAACTGACTTGATGGCTGTTCACCAAGCTACTGGGACCAAGGAGTGCGTTTCTGTCCTGGTTTCTTAGTTCATAGACACTGATTTTTTCACCGTTTCACGCTTAGGTCGGCCCAAGGCCCAATTCCACGTCACTTAATAACACTCACATCCAAGACTTCTTGTTCGAGAACTTTCATGGGGACGTCAAAGAGTGTGTATCATATTCTCTTTCCTTGCTGGATAAATCTCCAGTTCTCATGAATGCGAACCACAGCGTACCTTACGTCGAAGGCTCGTGCGTGTCTGATCCTTGCTGGTACGCTGTTCCAGGTGCCACAGGTAAGGAGGTGGTGATATATGACTTGTACCCTGATACTGGTATGTGATCTGTCTTGCCTCGCATGTCTTGTTAGTCGTTCATACTAAAATACAATAGCGACAAATATCAGAGTGAAGAACATCAACATCAGAACTCAGACAGGTGCCAAGGCTATGGCGATGTGCGATCCTAACGCTGTGAGTTTTTTTTTATTTTCGCCGCCTACACATGAAGGGGGTGCCAATGAGAGTTGATGTGTACGTGACATAGATCACTGGAAACGTTGGATTCAAGTGCTGGGATGGAGAATTTATTCCGACCCGATCAAGGTACTATGCTCTGATAGAATAGTTTGTTCTTCATGTTTACTAGCTTGGAGTAGGTCGGTATTATGCACCGACAGGAACGAGTCCGTATATATAAGGATGAGTGACTGGCAGGATTTCCTGAGCGCCCCAGGCACGGAGGGAACCTCGCCTTCGGCTCAACCTCTCTGTGTGGTCATCATAAGCTATTACAAACATCAATTTGCACTTCATCGAGCACCAGCATACCAGAAAGGGAGGGGAACCAAAGAAGCAGTGCGAATGATTGCAGACAAGTGGCTTGAGCTGCTAGCAACCAGGTAAAGGCAGAGCAGAGAGTGAAGTGAAGAAGAGCACGGGAATATCTGCAGATAGAGGGAGCAGCGGCGGCGGCAAGGCGAGGGAACCGAATAAGAAATAAATGTGTGCGGTGGCCGTACCGAACAAGAAAAAATTTGCAGATAAACCGCTACCAGGAGAAGTAAGGGATAGAGAACGACTTCGGTAAACCGAACTCATAATGCTCGTTACTCACCGGAACTGCTTTGGAGATGTGGAATATATCACACCCTTCTGAAGACTTGAGTTGGACTCGCATGTGGTAACATTGTCATCTGGATACGTCCGAGAGGATTTTTTCAAGCCGACGCGGCGTGACTTTGTGACCAACGCGCTTTTACACAACTACCACTATCCACTACCACCCCGGCGCCATAATGACGAGGCTAGGCTCGTGACCATCCGCATCGCCACATGACTGCGCTCAATGTTAAGCAGAACTCAGGAAATGGTGAAGGAGGTGGTCTGGATACTGTTGGGGTTTCAAAGGCACAGCAACCGTAATTTTGGTCTTGGATGAAAGCCATGTATTAAGTCTTGATTATGTACATAGGTTGCAGTGGAATAATGGGAGAATGAGGGGATATAGTGCTTGAACGGTGGTTGGGGGGATTTGGCAGGGCATAAACGGAGCGAAAATTACAAGTCTGCTGTCACAAAAGGTGACTCTCTTATTTCAGTGCGGACCATACCAGTCGCTTCGCCGTGTGCTCCCTATTTACCCACCAAACAACAACAACACATCGGATACAAACAAACTCACGCACATACGGCGAACGCGACTGGTAGCGAGTCTATGACGAGGCGCATCCATTGCTCAACAGGCGGGCCGCGAGAATGTTCCCTGATCGGTTGTCGGCGGGGTTTCCCTCGGGATTCGGATTCGGCTGTTTCAAAAAAGACTTGTACGCGGCAACCTGACGCTGCTCCTCCAACTCTCCCATTTCTCGCGCCATGAACCTTTTTGGCTTCCTCTTTTTAGGCCTCCTACAACTTGCAGCGGCATGGAACACTTTCGTGGTTCCACATACTCCTGGTCAGGATGACACCCCAGCGCTGGTCGCCGGGCTTGCAAACCGGACCTCAGATGTGACAATCTTGTTCGAGAAGGGGATCACATACAACATCTTAACTCCAGTCAGATTCCCAACATTCCAAAACGTGGAAGTAAGGATCGAAGGAAACATTACACTGCCAGACAACATTGCTACCGTACAAGGCACGTTCCAACGCCCACTAGCACCTCGATCTGAAATTAATGCGTTATGCCAGCTATTGTCAGCTCTTCGGTTTGTAAAGCGCGTTTTCTCGACACTGCAGGCTTGCTGACATTCCCCGTCATGAACCATAGGACTTCCCTGGACATTGGTGCAATGGGATCTTTTTCAAATTAAGGATTATCACTTACATCAAGCCGCTCAGGTTTTCCTTCAGTGGTGGAACAAACGTTACACTCCGAGGCTCAACGGATTGTAACTGGGGCTGGGTTGACGCCCATGGACAAGCCGTAAGTCTCTCAATCTGTTCGGTTAGGTTCTTAGCTGATATCGCCGCCAGTGGTGGGATGCTAAAGAACTGAACAATCGCCCCCACGGATGGATCTTCGGTAAGATCAATGGTGGAGCTATCAGAGATATGAAGTTGTGGAAGGTGTGTCTCCAGCGAGTCATATGGAAGCAACCACTGACTCGTCGATAGCCTATTGCACAAAGCTTCTCGATGAAAGGTTCTAGTAATATACATGTGTTCAATAATAGGATTTTTGCGCTGTCCAATTCCAAGGTTACTTCCCTTTCTACTCCGAGTTCTTGGGGACGAGCTAATGAGCATTCGGTGGTACCGGCGCTGCCTGCAGTCGTTTCCACTCAACACGTGCGTCCTCCTTTCCCTCCTGTGTGCTTCCTCAAAAGGCTGACTCTTTCTCTCAGTGATGGTACGAAATTGATCTTACTTGGTGCTCACAACGCAGACGAAAACTTGACCTTCTTTTGGGCGCATAGGGTTTGCTGCTGGAGGTGCCTCTAACATACTCTTCGAGAAGAATCACATCGAAAACGGAGATGACTGTATTACAATTGGCAACAAGGCTAAGAATATTACTTTCAAGTGCGTCTTCATTCCGTTTGGGGTGTCCAAAGTTGGCTTATAATCGCTTCAGGGACTGCCATTGTGGACTTGGCCACGGGGCATCGGTCGGTTCATTGGGTCGGGACGGAGAAGTTACGGATGTTCAGGATATCTTGTGAGCCTTCTCTCGTATTTCCGTGTCGATTAAGGCGACTCACACCCTGTGGCAGATTTGATAACCTCACTATGGTGTGTAATACTCGCAAAGTCGATACATCCCTCTCATATCCAGGTATAGGTCAACTCGTTGTACGGTGCTCGGTTCAAGAGCTGGGCCGGAGGCAAGGGATTAGCGAGAAAGTGAGCTTCTGGCTCAATCTATGTCTGGTTCCGAGGACTGACAAGAATGGGTAGTATTACCTGGAGAAATATTGTCATTCAGGACGTTGCTTTTCCTGTAGGTGTTTTCCGATATGATCACAGGCTCTGGACACTGAAACGAGGTCGCGCAGATCTATGTCACGCAAAAGTCAGTTCTGTCCATCTGGGTTTAATACGGCTCACTTCACTGATATCCAAAGCTACTGGGATCAAGAGGTGCGTATGTTTTGCACGTATCCAGTTCCACGGAATCTAACACTGTCATTCGTCCTCAGAAAGGCCCAAAGACCAACGCCCCATCGGGCAGTCACACCATGATCCAGGATTTCCTGTTCGAGAACTTTTCTGGGGATCTTAGAGAGTATGTATTGTCCTGCAGATGTTCCGTTGTCCCTCGTTGAACACGTATGACAGTGTACCCTATGTCGAAGGATCATGTATATCGGACCCTTGCTGGTACAACGTATCTGGTGCTACGGGGAAAGAAGTAGCGATATTTGACTTATATCGCGGCTCTGGTACGTAAAGTCTTTTTTTCCTTTCGCTGCTAGAACCAGGCCTCTGATGGGATTGAAACAGCGAAGAATATACGATTGGAGGACATAAAGGTGGTGACACAGACGGGTGCGAAGGTGATGGTGATGTGTAACCCTGACAATGCGAGTTGAACATTTTCTGTCATGAGAGTATACATACTGACGAACAGATGGATATAGATCGAAGGAGATGTTGGGTTCAAGTGCTGGAATGGGGAGTTTATACCGAACTAAGAGAGGAGGAGATGTAAAGGTTGAATCGTTGGAAATGTATCCTGTGGATACCGCTCCTTAGTAGTATTAGAGTGAAGAATGCGTAGCTTTCGCGGCAATGAACACGCTAGTCGTGCTTGACTTTTTTTTTTTTGGCTTATTGACCTGCGGTTGACCTGAGTAACGGCGTGACCAACGATGTGCACGTTCCTTGCCCCTCGACCACCACTGTCGTCACCTCTGACTCAATCTTGCTCAATCTCGAAAACATCCACCGTTTTCATGTTGCGTCCAGCTCTATAGCCTCGGCATGCCCAAGATACTCTTCTATGACTCTGTCGCCATCACCACTAAATTTTATAAAGAAAAACCGATTTTTTTTGACTCGGGTTTTAGCTGGGAATTTCGAATACGGTACGCCTTCTAGTCGTTCGACTCTTTCTTCCCTATCTGAAGGTTGAGGTTGTTGTACCTTGAAGGAATTCTTCGCCTTGCTGGCGTAAGCACCGTCAACCTCTGAGCCTGCCTTAGATCCCTGAATCGGAACAATCCTTTCAACGCCAAAATTTTGAATGCGTAGTCAGAGCAGCTGATAATGGAGGGGGTTGAAAGGATGGATAATTTAAAAACGCATGGCTCGACGATTAGAGCGTACCAGGAGACTTATGGTCTGTTATTGGCTTTTTTGGTAATAGCGAGTTGGGATCGGGTGAGAGAGCAGCAAAGGTGTGTTATCCTTTCCTTATGACTTCCGACATCTCCAATTCTTTGTCGTAGGGAGCGAGAGCGCACGTTCTAGGCATGTTAGAGGGCAAACAATCGTACGGTGTAAGAAAAGGATAGCAAGATCATCTCTCTTAGGCGTCAGCTTGAGATGGAGAGACGAGAACAGTAATAGATTCATAGCCGAAAGGCTGCACGATTTCGGACATCCGCGAGCAGTGGCAGATTTAGTCAACCATATAGCCCCACATGGCTCAACACATGTATGTCTTCTCGTTTCACTTTTCCATCTTGAGCTAACCTAGTCTCCCTTAGACTTGGACTCGCACTATGATATACCGCTCGAGCATCTTTTTCATCTCGAAAAGTGCACCTAGAATGGCTTTAACTCCTGTCTTCCATTCGGGTCACGTAGTTTCTGTTGCCGCACTCATTGAACTACGTCTGTAAACTCGAAGCTTCTCGCATCCCATGAAACCAACACGTTATTACGTATGTCTCATCACCTCTTCTGCGTATTGTTCTCTGACAATTGATAACTGCAGCTTTAGAGGTCACGCCGCTGCACGCTATACCCAATTGGGCCGGCTTGCTGTCACTCACGACTTTGCGTTTGGGTGTCATCTGTCCGGACCTCGAAGCCGTTCAGAAGAGGATAGATATGACTTCAACACAGTCAGAGGTGCGTTATATTACACTCTGACATGTTCTTTCTCACCTGTTTCTCACAGGAATAGTGGTAGCCAATCAACTGTGCGAATTTCCGAAAGTCACGGTTCTTGACAATGGTCGTCGCAGAGCAGGGCCGTCTTAAACATATCTCTTCTATTGACGTCTTTGGTTAGCTACGACGGGATTATTGACATCGAAGTGCCCTTGAAATGGTCGGCTGACTCCATACAATTGGAACTGCGCGTACGTTTGATGTTGGCTGTTCGCCATTCTGCTGACGTATCTGGATTCCTTAGAAGGACCCCTCAATGGCGGAATCGTGAATTTTTACAAGGACATGTTCTCAATAGTGGCAGCGGGAGCACCAGTGCGTTTCCTCCAGTTTACGTTATAGATATAAACTTATCAAGACATACTCTTTCTATGCTGCACTATAGGGTCTGATTGTCTGGCCGATGTCAGCGGTGTTTCCCTGGCTGATCGTGGAACAGTTCTCGACCGTACAACTTTAGGGTATGTAATTCATGAGATCTCTTATTGAACGCAGTTCTTGATCAGTTTATCGCAGAATGAACGAGTTACATCGCCTGCTGTGCGTTCGGTTCGGTTTCCTCAACTGTTTCTGCATTATGAGTTCCCGATACGACACGTCCAACCAATACAACCCTGTTGTACACGAATGTCCCGATGTCCGTCTCCCTGGGTTCCTTTCCACTTTAGAAGGCAGAGTCATCGCAGCTGCCCACAAACTTTCGGAAGAGTTCCCTTTCAACCGCGATTACAATATTAGCGATCAGGCCGGCGTAGTTAATCCCCGTCTCCATTTTAATCACGATGCGTGCTAACGTTTTGTGTAGGCTAGGATATGACCACGGGATACAATGGTTTACGAGGCGACGCTGCAACGTTCTATCCAGCTCCCCCGGTATGCGGGAAGATCAAATTTGCATACGCTAGCCATACGTTTGCTGCCAAAGAGAAAGGAAGGAATATTTGCTCCTACCAAGAGAAGCGAGGAATTCACTTTTCATCCAACGACTTCCGATGGTACGTAATGCTCGCTTGCTTTTCGTAGTATCCCTAGTAACGAATACGGATCTAGCTCGGGCGCGGTTCATAGTTTAGAGGAAAACCATTCTCTATTCAGGTCCTGTCTGTGGACCCCTGGTCCTGCTTAACTCTGATCTCGGTATCGTATACCAAGTGATGCATCCTCTTCGAGACGTGTACTGGTCCTGCCGCTGGTCCCAATTCAGTATATCCCGAGCTTTTACGGTAGGCGCCCGCTCCTTCGTGTTCTAGATCGGTGGAAGTTTAACTCGGGAAGCTTCATTGATTTGCTTTCACCCGGATCTTGTGAGTTTACCTCTCGGAAGGTTTTCCGGTGCCCTGATCTCATCGGTTCCATAGATGGCCCTGTAACGTCGGATTCGACGCCAACCATCGATTCAAACTTCCTGTCGACAGAACTTGACATATTTGTACCCTACAGTCTCCCTTCAACGCTAATAGCAAGGGAGATTTTGACGAGATGATTTCGAGAGACCGTTGTTTGTCTCATCCTGTTAGGACAGCAATGATTACTATAGAGACTGTTGCACGAGAAGTGATGGATTCCGGAATTGGGTGTTGAACATTGAAAGACTGAAAGTGATACTTCAGTCATTTTCATTGGCACTCTCTGGCGACGTGTCGTAGCCTTGCAATAATTCAAGGCATTATTTAGATAATATCTGATCGTATCATACAAGGACTAACCTTGACGTCAGTCACGCATGGAACTCGTGTATTGTAATCACCCATGGAAACGATATGTAATTCGAGTTTACACCGAATCTTCTCGAACACTACCATGGCGTCACTTCTTTGCTCACCTTCCAGCTATCTGCATTCATGGTAAAACGCCTTTCTTTCATTCTCTCTTGACTCTTTACCACATCATGCTCAACCTCAACCTCTTTAGATTGGCTGCAAAGCGCGTTCCGGTTTATAGAGGAACGATTTTAGCATGCAGTGCCCCTGCGACTTGTCGGAGGCCGTTCTCTTCTTCATTCCGCATTCTGGCCCCTGAAGACGTGAAGAATGCAAGCAAGGGTAACGAAGAGCCAAAGCCCCAGAAACAGGACTCGGAGTCAAAGCAGGAATCTAGTAACCTGTGGTACAAAGAGCCCAAGATGCCAATTTGCGGTGCACTTTTCGGTTCGTCGGCTATTCTTCATGCTTTTGAGCCATTAACTGACACAACTGCAGCCTTCATAGCCGTCAGTACAATCTACCTCTCGCTCTCCGCCATTCTAGAAGCCCAAATCCTCTACGATGCCGTCCAACTTGAAGTTATCAACCTTGTTCTCCAATCTGTCATTCAGGTGCAGAAAGTAGATTACGACGAGTACCCTTTCATTCACTGGGACGATTACAACTCCATCGCAAACTACTTTATGCACATGTGTGTGCCTTGCTCGGAGGCTGTTCGGAAGGCGGTACTGGAGGTTATGGATGAAGAGAAGAAGGGTAGGTTGGGAGACACGATGGCGAGAGCTGCGCAGGATGTTCATCGGTTGTTGCAGAAGAGCAGGGAGTCTCCGGGACAGGTTGCGCAGGAGGTTGGTGGTGTCTTGAAAATAGCGTTGGAGACGATTGGGAAAGAGCTAGGGTTGGATCCGAAGAGCTAGGGTTGGATCCGAAGAGCTAGGGTTGGATCCGAAGAGCTAGGGTTGGATCCGAAGAGCTAGGGTTGGATCCGAAGAGCTAGGGTTGGATCCGAAGAGCTAGGGTTGGATCCGAAGAGCTTGGTGAGCAAGGAAAACTTGCATCATGCGGGTACGAGTACAAGCGGGGAAAAGACGTTGAAATGAGGTGTACACATGTATCTCTTTTAACGCTTTTTGTGTCGACGGATCAATTCTATTATGTTGCGGTGATACTTTTCATGCGTGTGACAGGTCAAGCACATGGTGTTGTGCTATATTCTCGGCATGGATGGCTTGGTCAAGGATGTGAATTGTTAGCGATTGAGGACTTCTTTGCTTGCACCATGCATCAGCAAAAACTGGAAAGTGTTATAACCTAGCTCCAGGGGGATTATATCCAGGGGGATTATAACCTGGTTGTGGCCTAGTTTGTGAGGGTTATGACTGGTTTTAAGGGTTATAATACCCTGCAGGTGGATTATAAACCCCGGGGAACTCATTATAGCACTACACGGCTTTTGCTGATATGATCGCAACTTATCCCTCCGGTCGACTGTAGGTCAACTTGCGCCTTTCTCCGTGCGGCGACGGCTTGCCAGACTTCAAACTGCAGTACTCCATATTGATTATATAGCATAATATACACATAACATCAGCAAAAACCGGAAAGTGTTATAACCTAGCTCCGGGGGATTATAACCTGGTTTTGGTCTGGTTGGTGGGGGTTATGACTGGTTTTAAGGGTTATAGTACCCTGCAGGTCGATTATAAGCCCCGGGGAACTCATTATAGCACTACACGGTTTTTGCTGATGAACAAATAACATAAACCATAAGTATTAGTATCATAAATACCAAGACGTCGACCTCTCTTTCATTCAATGATACAACGACGACATTGTTCGCCGTCCTCTACCTCGTGTCGTCTGTATAAACTCGCTTCCAGAGCGATTAAAAACATCCGTGCCTTCTCCATATCGATGAACATTGTGCTGATCCCTCGCAACGTTATTAAATGACGTGTTTCCTGAAATACTTCCGCTAAAATTGGGTCCAAACATTGAATTGGTTGTCGGTGTCTGATAGCTCTGCGACTCCGGTGTAATGGTGACTCCTTGTGGCGTGGTACGCTCCAATTTCTCCCGAATGACAATCAATGACTGCATCTGAGTTATTGTCCATGCGTTAGAAGCCCTTGGCAGCGAATGGTATAAAAACCCAACGATCAACGTACCGTGAAGGCACTCATCGCCTCATCCAACTTTCTCCTAAAATCCTCAATCTGCGCCGCATCCGATTTATGTTTGATAAATCGAATGAACCAGTTGATATCCTTCTGGCCGCGGGCAAAGTGCTCAATTTGAAGAAAGGTGCTATGAGAGGAGGGGTAAAGAGTTGAGATTGAAGGAAATTAGGTGCAAAGTAAGTAACTCTCACCGAAATAATTTCTTCAGATGCCTTTTCATAAGAGGCGAGATATATTCATTAACCTGGTCACTTGAAGGCTGGAACTCAGAGGGGCGGACTCCTTGACTCTCCCCGACCGTAGCTTTGCACGTTTCGTCAATCTCGATCACGAGCTCGCAGGCCCTTTCGGCAAGAGCGATAAAGTTGGCCTTGTTCGAGTGACATTGCTACTTGAAAGTCGACAGTCAGCGACAAGGGATCACCGTCTTTGAGTAGGGCAACACGAACCTGGACTGCTCCGAGAGTCCCCAAAGCCAGAGATGAAGCGTCCGAGAGATACGGTACACTTGTGAAGCAAGCGATCTCGTTCAGTGTGATGAGCAGGGTCTGAATTGCGTCGCCTGTGAGTGAGAGAATGCGCTCCGCCCGCCCTTCTGACGCATTCTCAGAGCCTCGCGCTGGTGGTGAAATTTTGAGTTGTGGGAGTGGCATGTTTCCCATGTGTGTGGCGTACCAAAAAAGGGGATATGGATATGCTTGACAGGCTGAGTTTGGCTATCGCTGAACAGTGGGTGATAGGGTTTTGTACCACTGGCTTTTGAGTACTCGACTGGTCTCGCGGAATTTCCTGGCGTTTGAAGGATGTTGCAAAGTAAAATAAATGAAAGCACCGGTACAAGCTTACACTCTGGTACAAGCTGGCAGTTGAATTTCGATCATATATCGCCTATCTCTACCACCATGAGCTATTAGTGTGTCGAAACTCGGAGCGAGCGTTGGACATACTATTCGCTGTTCATTTTCCTCCTTGATCGCGTGCCAACAAGCCGCGGACAAAGATGCATCAAGCACTGCTGCGACCTATACATCAACGGCCGTCAATTGCCTAGTTGCCGGAAAAGAAAATCCCATATTCTTGGGGGAAATAGATGCATAAAAGGTAAGGCAAAGAGACTTTGATACCAGAAAGTACGGGCAGTTTTTCTGACAACTCATTCTGCCCGACGTATTTGATGCCTAATTATCCATGAACCAAGGCGGTGAAACATGAAGACGTGCGACATTCGACTCGGTTGGGGCACCCCCGGTTGGATGAGATTAATTGTGGTTGCTTGTAAGGCTGAAACGTTGAGAGCATTTGGATACATCTCTCCGGGTGATGAGTGCTAGGGAACCTCGAGGCAGCACTATGTTGATAGAGTCGGACTGGGATAATATCGGATTGGGAATAACGACGATCATCTTAAGCAGCGACAAAGCAGTGCAAGCATCGAGGTGGGGTGCTAACTGATGATTCGAATACAATCTCTTACCTGTGAGAAATACCGTCAAAGATGCTTGATAAATCGAAAATCGCTGAAACTTGCAGAGCTGGGACACTAGCGAGATTGAAGCACCGTAATGGTACGAAGCGAAGAGGGATCGGGCGAAATATCCGAAGTTCAAGCTCCTACTAATAATGCCAAATAGATGATACAATTCGCCTCATCACTTTATACGCGGTTCCCTACCTGATCTCCATCCACAGAACCTGCTCCCCTTCAACGTCAGTAAGCTTGAGGTTAGAAGGAGTAGGAGATGGATGGCATGGGCCATAAGTATGGCGCTTGTAGGTACCCATGTAATATCCGATGTACTGTCACTGTAGTCGTTTACTCAAATATATAACCTTTTGCATTCACATTCCTGTTCAGAGCGATTTTCTAGCCCACATGGATGGACCACGAGGGTTGAAACTTGAAATGTTGTTCTAATGTCGTCTTTGTGATCTTTGGGCTGTAAGGACATTCATCATGAAGTCTGTATTCATTACGGTACGTTACAACTATGTTATCATATCTGACTTGGCATATAACGGGGTTGCTCATTGATTCCGAGTGTCATAATGCATTGCCATGGTGCTACGTAAGTTTTGCTGGTTTTTGAAAAAGGACTCTAATTCGCTGAGCGATACTTTGTCCATGATCAGATACCCGGCCAGAGGTGCCACGCACTGAGTTATTGTCCATGCGTTAGAAACCCTGGTGGTACAAAACCCAACGGCCAACGTACCATGAAGTCATCCGTTGTCCGGTCCAACTTTCTCCTAAATTCCTCGATCTGCGTCGCACCCGATTTATGTTTGGTAGTTTGGATGAACTTGAACCATTTGATATCCTTCTTCCGGCAAGCAAACTGCTCAATTTCGAGGAGAGTGCTATAGGCAAAGAGTTGAGATCGAAGGCAATGGGGGGCAAAGTAAGTAACTCTCACCAAGATATCTTCTTCAGATGCTCATTCATCAAATCTAGAGCATTATCCGAGTTCATCTCGCTATACAAAGGCCCGGGCTCGCTCTCAATAGATCCAAGATTCTGCTTCTGCCTGCTGTGCCTGATAATTTCAAAAAGGCTGTAGTGTTCGTCAATGTCGATCACGAGCTTGCAGACCGTTTCGGCGAGAGCGATGAAGTCGGGCTCATTCGAATGTCGTTGCTATTTGAAAGGTCAACAGTCAGCGACAAAGAATCTCCTTCTTTAAGTAGGGCGAGACGGACCTGGACTGCTCTGAGAATTCCCAAGGCCAGAGATGAAGCTTGCGATCGATGTGGTTGGGTGATATTGTTCAGTGTGTCAAGCAGGATCTGAGATGCGTCGCCTGCGGGTGAGAGGATACGCTTCGGCCAGCGCACTCCCTTGATATCCTCGGAGTCTAGTCGTATACTTTGGAATTGTGGGAGTGTCATGTTTTTCATGTGTGTGAAGAGAGAAAAAAACAGGATACTGACCTATTTGAATCAGTTCGAGTAGTCACAGGCCACAGGCCCGTTCGAACAAGAGCGGTCACAGAGGTTCATTGCCCCAGTGTGTGACTGCCAGGACAATGGCAGAGCCCACCTGCCATGACTGTGTTGTTCGAGGTTCCAAGTTTGAACGAGGGCGTCACCGCCCCTTTCGAGGCATCAGTTTGCTAGGGATATATTTGACATGTTGAATCAATTATCGTGGGGTAATAAGGTTTTTGTACCACTGGCTTGAGTACTCGACTGGTCTCGCGAAATTTTTTGAAGGTCGTTGCAAAGTGAGACAATAAAAGCGCCGGTCCAAGCTCACACTAAGCTGGCAGTCGAATCTCGATCATATATCACCTTATCTCTGCCACCATGAGCTATTAGTGTGTCGAAACCCGGAGCGAGCGTTGGACATACTATTCACTGTTCATTTTCCTCCTCAATCGCGTGGCATTGGCATTGGCATTGGCAACAAGTCGCGGACAAACACTGCTGCGGCCTATACATCATCGAAAATCCCATATTCTTAGGGGAAATAGATGCATAAAAAGCAAGACAATTGCAAAGAGGCTCTTACCAGGACATACGGGCTGCCCGACGTATTCGATGCCTAATTATCCATGAACCAAGGCGGTGAAACATGAAGACGTGCGATATTCGACTGGCTCGATTGGGACTTCCCCGGTTGGATGAGATTAATTGTGGTTGCTTGTAAGGCTGAAACGTTGAGGGCGTTTAGATACATTTCTCCGGGTGATGAGTGCTAGGGAACCTCGAGGCAGCACTATGTTGATAGAGTCGGACTGGGATAATATCGGATTGGGAATAACGACGATCATCTTAAGCAGCGACAAAGCAGTGCAAGCATCGAGATGAGATACTAATTGATAATTCGAATACAATCTCCTACCTGTGAGATTTACCGTCACGGTTGGTTGATGAGGATTCCGCTGGGATTTGCAAAACTGGGACACTAGCGAGATTGATACACCATAATGGTACGAAGCGAAGAGGGATCGGGCGAAGCTCCGACTCATCGGAGATGAAAAGTGTTCAAGCTACTAATAATGCCAAATAGATGATAATACAATTTGGTTTGTCTAGTCCGAGTCTGCACAATAGAACCCTTTATTTATCTGCTATCGGGAAATCCTTGCCCGTCGCATTCTTATACTGCTGCCTGATCGTATCCGAAATAGCCTCATCCTTCATCTGCTCAGTCGCGGATTCGTTATTTTGGGGACCTTGTTTGAATACGTGTTCTTGGACCCAGTCGACACCTGAATATAAGATGAACCTATCAGTTTCTGCTGCAGTGGACATAGAATAATAGTCGGCATACCTTTGTCGAGAGCATCTACCAAAGCACATCAGTATCAAACGAGGATAGGAAAGATATGAATAGGCCCACCCTCGTTCTTCTCCCCAGCGGCTCCACCTCCCATCGCGTTATTCACTTTATCCATGAATCCGCCTCCCGTTCCGCTAGCGCTTCCGCCTGAGACCTGGTCCTGAGGTGCTCCTGATACGCCCCTCTTATCCATGTCGCCCATCAGCTGCCCTAGGAATCCCTGGCCTTCACCTTTGACTGGGCCGTCCTGGGGAGCACCGGAAACTCGCTGTTGAGGTCCGTCGTTTTTGTTGAACTTGTTGAGAAAATCCATGTTGTTGTAGAGGTTAGGATAGAGCGCGGATATTGGATTGCTCCCTTTATAAGACCCTTAGAAGGTCAAATGACGACACCATGTGGAGAAAGTGACGCAGAGGGGTTGTAAGGGGTATTTGGGAGATATCCGGAGACGTATGACGAGTCTCTACAGCTTTTTCATCCCGCAAATGAAGTGAAGATGTCCGGATCGGATTGATAGCATGCATGGGGCGTAGAGCCAAGATTGTTATCTAGACACTGCCTAGACGTGCCTAGGTATGAGAACGGTAGGTAGATGAAAGCATATCACTGGCATATCTACACCTGGCGGAAACCTTCAACAGATGCAAATGCGAGATATAGACTGACTTCGCACCTCAAAACCAAATTTATTCTCCTACACTGAGGATTATCTCTCCAGGTCGAATCCGGCTCGATCTTCCTGCATCTCTTGTCTTGCGGGATAGCTCCAGGGAAATTTAGCACACCGATTGAGCTTGCCAAGGAAACTAGATAAACCCAATCAGTTGCGAAGGACAGGTGAGAACAAGATGAGAGCGGATTCGTCGTGACGGGTGATGACCGTGACGGTGCCTCGTTCGTTGTTTCGCACGACCACGGGGAATTCTTTTCCAACTTTCATCATCGTCGCCGCCATTCTCACAATGCCCGTACCCACCGTCCCCGACAGCTTGCTTCCTGTCAGTGACACAGCGCTATGAATGACGGATTTTCTCTATTTGGAGGCATTTCACAGTGCGCAGTGAGTTGTATGGACTCATGGCACGTTTAACTCGGGATGTCAAAACATAACAAGTGTCAATTCACATCCAATCGGAACGCATGTAGAACGAGTGATCTGCATGTTATCGAGCAGCATTCAAACGTCCGGGGGCGTCGAATGTCCACGGGCGTAGGCCCATCGGCGAAAAGTCAGTACTAGAGATCTAACAAATACATAATATGACAATAAATGGAGATACTTGGTGCGTTTTCCTGTCGACTATAGCGCTAAAGCTTGCCCAATAACCGGTACCAGTGCAGTTGTCCCGTTTTGTGCCCTCATATCAACGAATCTCCTTGCTTCACCACACGTTCAGTGCTATCAGGATGACACGATCCCGCAAGCAATACCTATGACGAGTTTGGCATCTTCCTTTCATATCTGGGACTCGGAGTGCGGTATACATCATGGTTTGTGGTCTGCATGTATACATACGACACGCTACTGACTTGGAGTAAGTAGCTTTGGCCTCGACGAGCCGAAAATGAATACCTTCCAACCGGTCCCACATCCAGACATCATGATTCCTTTAATTAATCTCCGTTCATGGCAAAGAGCTCGTATACTTTATCTGTTGCTGCCCTCAAGGTTTCCTGATAAGCCTTCCATCCCTCTGGCTCTTTCTCCTCTGGCGTTTTGCATGCCCATGTCTCGGGGTTGTCAACCTTGTTATCAAAAAGTTCTACCTGTAGGCCTGGACGGAACACCTGGTCCAAGTATTTACCATCGTCTTCAAATTCGCGTCTCTTGAGCGCGGCGTATTGCATTTTACGGAGGATTGCCGGTAATGAATACTATCCGATTGTAGTAATAACGATCTTCTTCCTGCAAGAGTTGATAATGTTGCTCGGCGATGTAAATCGCTATCGGGCCAACTGTCGGAAGACTAAGTCTGAGAGAAGTGTAGGACTGAATAACATGCATGCATACATAGGATAGGGAACCAATTTCGCTTCAAGATCCCTTTATAGTTTATCTCTGGCCGTTTGCTCCATCTGGTTCTTGTCCGTTGAACAATAGGTCTCCGTTGTTGAACTACAAAAGTTCTATGATGGGCGGCGGAGAGCATTCGCCTAGCGAGGGACCTTAACATGGGAATGGGAATATGTGGGTTCGCTCTTTGAAGCCGAGCGTACACGTCACCGCTTCAAGCAAGAAGAGACTGTAAATCAGCCTGAATACCGTGCATGCATGGAGTCAATTACCAAGAGATAGATAGCTTCGAAGACAGAATCCTAGTACAGAACAAGTAGGGGTATGCAGTATCAAAAGGATATCTAGCATGTTGTTATATATACAAGGCTTCAGGGAATGGCCCGACCGGAGAACGGGGTCACTTTAGTCATTCTCAAAGGCGAGAAATGCACCTTGCATCACAATTCATGCTCTATCCCAACATTACGTTCTTGTCCTCGCCCATTGATACCCATAACTTGACTGAGAAATGGGATCACTTTAGTTGATCTCAAAGGTAAGAAACGCACCTTGCATCATAATTCACGCTCTATCCCAGTATTACGTTCTTGACCTCGCCTATTGATACCCATAACAGCGTTTGAGGTATCTCAAGGTGAGCATATTGAATCGTATTTAGTAAATTGTACGAATTGTTGAACAATGGGGGCTTGTCTAGCTCCTGTTGTATCTCCTGCCAGTATCACGGTCTCGTGGACCTTTTCCTTGTCAGGTCGTGGAATGTCTGTTTCGTAGTGAATTTTCAGATATTGCAGTAGTGTTTCCCAGTCATTTTCGAAAGGTTTGATTAGCCTAGCATAGTGCTCCGCAGTTTGTCAATAATCATCGAAATCGATGTCTCGGGGATCCACTGCTTTCGTTAGTAGGAAGCGAACGGAATCCGAGAGGAAGTTTTCCAGTTCTTGTTCTTGTTCTCTGGCTTTCGAGATTTTGTAACGATAATGGAGGCAGATGGCGGCAGGGATGAGCCCTAAAAGTGGCCGATACATCAGAACAAGAGGATTGATGAAGTCGGATTCGACGTACACAAGGCATCACCCAAGGCATTCGAGTCATTTTTATCCTTTTCTTCTTTAGAAGACCCCTGTCCTTTTATTCCATCGCTCGTTGTGGAGTTATTCCCGGCATCACGATGCAACCATGCACTGGCAGCAGGCTTAGGCCTAGCTGATTGTCGAAGAGAGGAGTAAGATACGAGGTTCCAGGTTGAGGTATAGTCGTGAATCCCTGTCTAAATGCTGAGCGGAAGCATGGCGCGAGAGAAGGAATCATTTTTGACCTTATAGGTCATTCACGATGGAGATTGAATTTTGTAGGCTCTGGAAGAAAGGCAAGCGACGCGTCTTCGGACCGGCGGTCAACAAGGCGGCGGCAGGCACTCTCACGCACTCTCACTCGTGACTCATCATTCACCTCGATTTTGACCACCGTCAAGGAGGAATGCGCGGATTCATGCTCAAGTCTTCTACTTCAGAACGAACTATGCCGACTAGGAAAAAGGTCAAAACAGGAGAAAAACGACTCTGGAAAACTAGAAAACAGCACCTTATACTGTATCATCGAAGGCCGACTTGGGGAGGCCGAATTTACGAGAAATTTTTCCTGGCTGTGGAAAGTTTATGGTGTTTCACTCTCCCTACCCGACGCTTAGCATATAGCATAGAGCTAAAACAGGCACCCACAGGTGCTCTCACTGCCATGATTGGACCTTGACTCGACTGTACAATGAAGTTCTCCGACCGCCCTTTCGTTTGACCATGTCCTTTTGTGCTGCTCATTGTCATTATCATGGCACTGCCCTATTCGTCAGTGGTTAAAAGATAGATCTGTAGCTCAGGCTAGAATCGCGACACGAACCCACCTAATCCATTACTATGGCACTCAACCCACCTTCCTCTTCTTTTTCCCCGGAGCCCACCAGAAGCAGAAGCAGACGGTTTCTAACTACTGCGGGAGATGTCTCGGTGACCGTGTTGCAAACTTTGCGAGAGATATCTGCCTTTGCACCGGTACCCCTACTCGGACCTGCTGCCGATACCGCCATCAATATTATCCAAATTATTCAGGTCAGTACGATTTTATGTTGGTTTCGTACGTCGATTTGAGTTGTTTCATGTCCAGAGCTGCGAGCAGAACAAGGACAAGCTGCTTGAACTCGCAAAGGATGTCTACGTTCTACTTCTGGCTATCCATGAGGTCTGCGAGGTCGCGATAGGACACGCTGTTCAGACCATTGACACTACATTGGTACAACGGCTCGATATGGATGCTCTTTCTCCCGAGATGCAGGACATGTTGAGGACATTGAGCAGGTATACTCGAGTCTTTTCATCAGCTTCGTCGCTTTCTGACTCATTGGTTTCTCAGAACTCTAGATGCAGTACGGATCTTCATTGAGGAGTACCAGAAGAACAGCACGTTTTTTGGCCGACTTGTCCATTACAAGTCAATAGCTGATGGTATCGACCATCATAAGGCTGAGATAGAGAAGATCATGAGACTGGTGCAGGTACGTCGTCCATTGAAGCTCCCAGTCGCAAGTGCTACGATAACGTTGATGTGTCCATTCATAGTTCCGGTCCAACCTGATCATGCACCGCAAGGTAGATGAACTGAAAATGGCTTTTGAGAGACCTTCACAAAGTACACCATCGGGGACGTTGACACCCGAACCTCACCTGCAAACACCTGAATCGTCCGAAAGCCTGCCAGCACCTGAATCCGACTCCGTATCGGAAACGACGCTTGGAAGTAATCCTAGGGCGAGGGCGGACGTACGAGGCAACACTCTGTTCGACAGCATTTACGGTCTCCAAGACGTTGGCAACTCACAGCCCGACCAGGACGAGGGTTATCACCGAACACCTCCCAGTCGTCATTCCTCGCGGTCAGAGAGACCTCGACCACATCCAACGATAAGTGAAGACCATCTTCATCCTCACCGAACTTATGGCCGCCCCGCATTCGACCAAACAAGGAGCAGTTCCAATACCGCAGACCCTTACACAAACAGCGGACATTCTCAGAGTCGCAGTTGGAGTAGATCACCATTCTACGACTGTCAGCCCCACGAGGACGAAGCGTATCCGAACAGAGACTTCGCTCGATTTACCCCAGAATCTCGCTCATACCCATCTCCTGCGAGCGAGGGGTCTCGTCACGCTTACAATGATCACGACCACGGAATACACGTACCTCATTCACCCTGGGGAGCTTCTCCATTTCCTCCATTTTTGCCTTACCCAGTCAATAATATCGGAGGCAACCAGATCAACCATACAAACTATGGCGGCAACAATACGTCCGTAAATTGCGGGAACAGGTATATCACAACGAACTACAATAAGAGTTCAAGGTCTAACAACCCCTGAGCATAACGCCTGCCGGCACAGGAACCATTGTTAGTGTAGATAAAGTTTCAATCTTTAGATACAACCAGCATAACCGTAGAGTTAATGATACATAATATATGCAGCTTTGTATTCCTATAGGTGCCACCCAAAGATACTCGCAAAGTAATTCATAATACCAGATGTACTTCCAGTCATTGCACCGATATACTAGACAACCTCGTTAGCATCGCGCAAACCTGGAAAATAACAAAGGCCCACCCCATCAGGTCGCACAACTACCACCTTCTGTTCCTTCGCCTTCACTTCATAATGTTCAAACGCATAGCCATCTGCATCGATAACTGCATCGTCTCCAATCAGGCCTGGTTCCGTTCCTTGGGGGTAAACCAACACGCGCTTCACAACATTTGAAGGAAGCTGAGATGTCAGGTTGACATTTGGATGACTGTGGCAGAGGGACGAGAATACAATGACAGTATGGGACACGCAGTCGAATAGGTCATACAGACTCTTTTTCTGTCCAGTACTTGCGACGATCAACCCAGGCGTTTCGGGTGCTCTATCGCCCGCCTGAAGTTGTGCTTCGGGATCGTCGTGGTCAAGAGTGATAAGACCCCCTCGATAGCTGATACCGAACTGCCGAGTGTCCCAGTCTCGCGACTGCGGACGTTTGTGAGTATGAGGTAACTTGGAAATGGTTCTCTTCGTTTTCGTCTTGCCTAGGGATTCAGCAATGACGTGTACCCGCTCGGAGGTATAGGAGTTGAGAAGGGGTTTGGGGGGCGCAAGCCCTTTGTGTACGAGGGATAGTTTCCATGCCAGGTTGAACTAGGGGTGTTGATGTGAGTCAGGCAACGAAACGATGGCAGAGATGGGAGAGAGAACGTACGGAATCCTGAATGCTCGTGTTTATACCAAGTCCACCAGTCGGACTATGAACATGGGCAGCATCTAAGAGAGATACTCTCATTAGCTGGCAAGAAGACAAAAGATGTACCTGGACTCACCGCCAACAAGAAACACTCTTTCACGTATTAGTTCATGCACCATACGAGTATTTGCTCTATCATACTGAGCCGCCTTTCTTCGTCGTAAGCAAGCAACAGACATACCTCCAAATCCCAACTGAGATCACCTTTCCAAATTCAATTCTCCTGTTTCCGATGATATCATACATTGTGTTCACCAGCTCGTTCCTGTTCTTCGTGGCCATGTTGGCAACATTAATGTCATGGCCGCCACAAGTGAACTGGAAGTAGGGTTTGCCGTTCTTCGTGTAAGGGCGGAGGAGTAGTCTGCATTGTAGTGCTGAATGAGTGGCAAGGCATCGCGCCTAATCGAGGAGTGAGGCTTACGTGCGCTGGATACAATTTCCCCAGACCTTCCATCGCTAGAACATTGTTAGCAGAGAATACAACTAGTGAAAGGGTCAGCTCACAGTTGTGTGGTGCGCAATCTTTGCTTCGACATCTCCAACGACATAATCATTTTCCAAGGCACCGTAACCCTCCAGCTCTAGCCCAAGCTGTTTACGAACAGTACTGTTGACACCATCAGCCCCAACTAGCCAATCGAACTGTGCTGTTTCCTTGGTGTTGTTGAGGGTGTTGACTAGACGAGCGACCACGGAATTGGGGGCGTGCTCAAACGAAATGAGCTCTGTCCCAAATTCGACAGAGACGCCATATTCTCGCTCCAGAACTTGTCGAAGGATGGCTTCGTGGTCGTCTTGGCAAATCGTCAGGCCGTTTATCTAGAAAAAAAAAGTCGTCAGAGTTGCGGGATCTTTGGATAAATCGCAAATGTGCTCACACGGTGATATGCCGGATGCGGAATTAATTCCTCGTATATCGCAAAGGAGTTGATTGGACCAAAGCCCTCGGGTGAAGTGTAAACCTGGATCGTTATTGAACCGGCTCCCGCTCGTGCTTCGATTTCGCGAAGGATGCCTAGGAATTTGTAGAGTTCTAGTGTGCGAGGCTTACAAAAAGGGGTCGGAGTCAGTTTATGATCTAATAAGTGGGAAAGGAAATGGACAAAAAGACCTGCAGACGAGATGCACGGCTGCCAACTGGACTTGTCTCGTTTTTATCGATAATCCGGATGGGTATGCCATTGCGACGAAGCAAGAGTGCCAGTACGAGTCCTTTGGATGAATAATGAGACTGGTGGTGAAGGCTAGAATGAGAAACAGTTTACCAGCTGGCCCCGCTCCAACCTGGTGCCGAGTCAGTATGGGAGTACCAGGGTATCCGATTGAACGTACAATTAAGATGGGTGCGATCATGTACAGCGCGGATCAAGAGCTATTGGCAGTCGAGCAATTTATGTATATCACGGCTAGTGCGAGCAAGAATGCGAGAGTACGACACCGGGAAGCATGATGACACGCGATCGGGTGTTATTGTCACTTCTTGATGATTTAGTAGAGCCCATAATATAAAGGTAGCGCACGCGACAAGACTGAATGGTGTTTCTCCTTTCTTAAGAATCATTAGATTAGTTTTCGAAAACGTGGCTGACGAAACCAGACTCGGATTCGGACTCGGACTCGCCCTTAATATCCAATCCAATGTAACTGCGTCTTTAGAAAGCCCGAATTCTCCATCCATCCATTCAGTACACGGAGCCGATTTTGCACCATGAAATTCCGACTCGGAATGATAGTGCCTTCAACACATCCCGAGCCCGAAAGCCTGGTTCCTAAAGACGCAATACCAGCTGGCATTTTGATACGCCCAAAATTTGAGATTAGGCGCACCTATCAGCCGCAGCAGCTGTAATTCCCATCCAGAACTTCATGCTGAGCTGAGTCAAATAGTTCCGGACACCGGAGTTTCTCCTTGTTCTTTTCTTCGTATGACTGAGCCTGCCTAATCCCGCAAGAATCTACTCGAATTCTCTAGAGCAAAAAGACGGGCCTTCAGGGTCATACTTGAAAGGATGCTGGGGACTAATTGAAAAGCGCTAGCCGAGGTGGTGGTGCAGGTCCGAGCGCGCGTCACAGCCACTCCGACTCGCCATAATCGCTTTCGAGCCTCGCGACCGGTACGTTCTCCGATCTAGCCGCGGGTGGGAAATTTTGTAATTATTTGGGGTTTGTTTGGTGGGGAAAGGGGCAAGTTGAAGATCGGAGAACGGCTGCGGGTCGGCTTTTTCCTTGAAAGAATTTGCCCTCGTCACCACGTACCATTACAATATCCTTCACTCGGATTGTGGTAAATTATGTCAATATCAATGTGTTTGAGCTATGTTATCAAAATAAACAAGGATAATTGACCAACAAGAATGAACGAGGTGGAATCTTCAGTTTTGCAGTCGAAGGTGAGTGTTCGGTGCTCTAAGGGCATAGTAACAAAGGAGTCGTACCAATGCCGTGTAGGGATCAGTGTATATTGCAACACATTAGTGGCGACCAGTCAATTCAAAAGGAGTCACACCAAGGCTATCCGATGGTTATCCACCACCCAATAGTGCCTGATATTGGCATTAGTATGCGCAGTGGCAGCCAAGTGCAGAAAAGATTCCTTTCAACTCTAGGGTAAGAGGAGTAAGCTGCTAGTAGCTGATGTGTTGGTATTGAGAGTAAGAACCTGTTGGGACCAGATGCGGAGCTTTCCATATGTTGTGCATTTAGCGAGTAATTTCTAGTCTGCGCCATTCCAGAGGAGTAATACAGTTCTGACAATGAGCAGGAGTCGTCGTTATAACCGTATTCAAGGGAAGAGGGTCAGGAGTACGGAGCATTGCAGTTGTGGAGGTTACGGAGATGGCTGATTCTTTCCAAGTCCTGAGTCACACAAGGCGTTACCCCCGATGTCACGCCTGCAACCGCTTCGAAAGCGAAGCCACGTGGTGAAGCGTCAGGGCCCCGGATGGGCTGTTTGTGCCGAACCAATTTTCGCCCTTTTTCGCCTCGAATCCACCTCTTTATGCTGAACCAGGTGCCGGCCTCGTCAGAATTTGGCGGATTCTGCTCCAAAAGCATCTAAGTTTGAACCCACTTCAGCAGTCAGAAGCGGTTAAAATCTACCATCCGGCTGCAACCACCCTAACCTCGGTTCAGGTCCTACCGATTTGTACACCTGAAATGCCGCATGGCAAGTTGATAGGCGAGACGGCAAGACCTGCCGAGCTCATCACTATTTCACTTTATCACGTAGTATTGACATTTCATTATCTCTGTGCTCAAAAGCATCAAGTATCAGCGGTAAATAGATCTGAATCAAAACTATGCAAGAATGAGAATGCGCTACACGGTATTCACGGCAAGCCCTGCTGTCTCGCCCATCAACTTGCCATATGTGGTCAAATCTGGAACCTCTTATTCCAGGTTCTGGGTTCCAAAGTTCGGGACGGCCTCCCCGCAGGCGCTTCAGAAAACCTAGCACGTAATGATTTTGGTCCGCTTTTTTTAGGAATTTTTGGCCAAAAAGTGGGATGCCGCAAGTTAGGCCCGAGCCCAAAAAGCTGCCAGCATATTGGACTTTCTGTCATCCCTCCTTTACCCAAATGTGAATATATTCAATAAAACTTACAGCCAGGGTGTATTGCAAGTGGAATGGCCCAAAACGAGCGTGACCGTGAGTGGGAAAAGTGGGGCGCTTGACTGCCGGAAGACACCGGCAAATGCCTAAAAGCGGTAAAAAGCCGGCAAGCACCTGGCAGGTTTGCTGATGGGCCCGCCGGTGCGTCCAGCGCTTAGCCAGCATTGTTGCTCTTCCGACACCCGTGTATGTCATAAAGCACCGCATAGAACGACTTTTAGACCATTCAAATGTTGTATCATCCTCAATGACCTATTTCGAAAGGTCTGTGAGGGAATTTCACGATTACCGACATTCCTGTCGCTATTTACAAGGACTGCTGCAACTCTTGCAGGAGGTTCGAGGACTTTGAACACTTCTCAAAGTATCTACTACGTTCCATTAAGAGTTTCTGTGGCTACAGGACTAAGACGACGCCGCGTCTAGAAGGCCGGCCTGAACTCTCCGCGCAACCCATAGAGACGGGGGGTTTATCCGAACAGCAACCGAACAGGCCATTATACCGAAACTCAGGTCGATCACTAGGTCGATCATTTATAGGCGAGGGTTCCTTCTCGAGCCTATCCATTCAGGCTCATCCCATAGCATCTTCGCTCTCGCTCTCGGATGATCAGTAATCGACGGACAGAACTTTCTCTGAATCGCGGATGGTGATGGTTCACCCAATCGCAAATCGATATTGCGATGCTGTTCGAATTACTTACCTTTGCATCCGGTTGCCTTTTTTCCGAACTATCGCAAGATATATAGTCTGACTCAGCCCTTGGAAAGAGTGAAAGAGGAAAAAAAAGAAAAGGTGGAGAAGTATCACGAGATTCTGGATGCGGCCTTTAGTGCGTTGACTAAGACTTTCTCCCACAAAAACTGATTCTCCAGCGCTCGTCCTAGTGACCATTTCACTTTTTGTTATCGTTGCAAAAGTATTGAAAGTACAGAACACAGACAGCCTGAAGCAACTCCTCCTTTTCATCACTCGTGAAATTGGTCGATTTCAAGGGTTTTCATGGTGTGATCATCAGACTGCAGAACGTTATGCTGAACCTGTCAAGCCGATTAAAGGACATCGGGAGATACACCTCCGATACTCGGAAAAGCGCCTATCCTTGGGCTGTGAAACTGACGGTGGATACGACCCACCGGGTCTTGGAGAAGGCATTACTTACCCACGAGAGGCGCTCTGAAATCTGGGGTCGATTTGGGGCGCTATTATGAAGGCTCGTACACAGAGCAAGTCTTCAGTTCTTGGAAAAGGGTCTGTGGATACCTTCTTCTCTCGAGGTCAAGGTTGATGATCTCGGAGTCAATAGGTCGTCACAAAAGTCATCAATGTACTTCCTTTTTCTGAATGTGCGGGATCAAATCTAGTAACTTGTTTCCCCGCTTTCGCCGTTTTGAAAGACGCATTAATGCTGAGGTGCCACCGGTGGGTCATGCTTGCGTGCTAATATTTGTGGTTCTCTCATTTGTATTGGATGTCGTACTACAGACGGTAACGTGTTCAAGTTCCGTTTTTCAGGCGTTACCTGGATACTCTGCGAATACTCATCCGTTTTAAGATTTTACAAAATCAACCAAGGTGTCCCTACCTCTCTTCTCTATACATGTTCGTACGTCAAGTATTGTATAGAAACGGGACCCGCTTGCAGGGAGGTGGTTGAAATCATTGCTACATATGATAAAAAAACTCCGGATTCCACGTTGTGGTGTTGATTTTAATTCTGTGAATGAGGATTGGTCGTATATTCGATCTCGCGCCTACTCGTACTAGAACACAGTTATGTGTCTTTTTTTAGATTCTGCAAACTGATCATTTTACACCTCTGCTCATGTATTGACTGCTGCGAGCTTCCCATATGTAAAAGCATCATTCAAGCTGTCTGTCGGGCGCTTACTGTCAGTCTGAGCGCTACCGTCGAATTTCACAGGACATGCGCGTGACCATTAACAAATCACCCTGAGTCTGAAAACCTTAGGCTTCACATTCGACTCCCCTTCCTCCTTATTCCGTGGGATCAAAGTTCCCATGTACACCATAGCCAAAAGTCTAAATGGAACGAGGAAGAAAGGATAGAAGGACGGAGTAACATGCTTTTGGAGTTAACCACGGATGACGTGACGTGAGTAACACTGCCCGCAGGACTCATCAGCGCAGGACTTACACCTATATCCAGAACCTGTGTTCCTTTGAACAGCAATTTCATTCAGATAGCTTTTTGGATTGCATACTTATATCCTAACAGCCCATCGATATCCAGTGTTCAGTCCACTACCCTGTCCGAAACATTTTCCTCCTAAAAGCATCACTATGACTGCAGCTGCCCCCGCTGTACCACAGTGCAAGAATGAAGATACCCCTAGAATTGAAACCAAATCCAAGCATGGGAAGCGGTTAGCGATGGCGGCAGATATCTCCATGACGGTACTCACGTCGTTGAAGGAGGCTTCATTGTCGGCGCCGATACCTTATGTCGGGATCGCATGTGCTTTGGCCCTGGAAATTGCTACAGCTGCTCAGGTGAGTTTGACTTGCTTCATCGTAAAACGTGTAACCGGTGTCTAATGAGTGGTGTATCAGGGCGCAAACGATAACAAAGATGCATTCAAAAGACTAGCATACGATTCATGCTCGCTAGTAATGCAGATAAAAACGGTGTGCGAGGATCTCTCGACGGCCAAGGAAAAATGGATACCGGAAAAGGGTGGGGTGGATGAAAAAGGGGCACAGGATCAATGCGATGCAATGCTGTCTCCGATGCTGCACAAACATTTGGAAGTACTTAAAGAGTGCGCTTCATCCCCCCCAAGTACATATATCATTTCTTATCGCTCATCTCGCCCTCGTTCATAATAGAACACTCACCGAAATTCGAGATTTTGCAAAACACCGCGCGAACAGGGGTTATTGGAAACGTTACTTTGCTAGTAAATCAGACCTGGGGAAGATACAAGAATTCCGCGAGCGTGTCCGGCAGGCATTAGACGTCTTTGGAGTACGTTGTCCTGTCCTGTTCTTTCCTCGTTCACATGGCATCTGCTGACCCGAGGTAAAAACCCACTTAGATCCAGTCGCATATCACTGTTCGGGAAACTATGGACCGTATCGCTCATCGACAAGAGTCAATTCACGATGAATTGAAGAATTGGGGCAGTGTACGACGAGATAGCCCTGAACCGATTTCTCCGGTTGATGATGAGAAGGCTAAGAATCCTTTCGCTAGGGCTTCCTCCACAGAGCCGTCTCCGCCAAGTCCAGATTCAACCTCGCCGGTATCCTTTGAAGATGCATTCAAAGGCTTGCTAGCGTCTGGTACTATCCACGGCACTGTCACCTTCAACAATATCAAGGGCGATAGTAATGTTACAACTAACAATGTCAATAACTCGTCGACGAATTGTGGAAATGTGTATTATCACACGAGCTTTCATCCCCTAGGTTCGTACGGTAAAGGTATGTGTTGTCTATTGTCTACAAGTTTCTCGATTCGCAAGCTAATATTGCCGCTTACTAGCCTGGTGATGCCATAGTATGAATATTTATTCAATATGTTGGATTTCAAAGTAATCGCGGCTGTCGTCATGTATGTAGCTTCTTATGCTGTATGTCATTTTATATTGTACCTTGGACAAAAAAAGGATTGTTCTTTTGCAGCAGGAGGTGCGACTTTTGGCGGCGGAACCCCCACAGCGCGATTCGGCTCTCTCGACGGCAAAGCTATCCCTTGAAATGCAAAACTCGAGTTCTTGATTAGCCCGCTTTCGTGAAAGATCTACCTCGTACTAGTAGATGCCCGTCGTTACTGGGACTTTTTTTCTTTTTTTTTTTTTTTTTCGCACGTACATAGTGAGACTACCTGGAACTTCTCCCTTTTGGTGTGACGAGGTCCTTTTGCAACCTGTTCCCCGACAAGGCGGACAAAAGATCGGGAGCTACCAAGGCCGCCCAAAGGGGCCTAATCCGAATCGGTCGGTATTAGTTTTTCGTTAACGTTATGAAATTGCTATGCGTCTTGTGACTTCCCGAAGGAGTTGCATTTATACAGTGGCTGACGCCCAACTTCCCGAAACATGGGGATGGTGACGAGGTTTCTTTTTCTATAAAGTAACCTTGGCCTATGCACCCTGTCGCCTCTTTTGATGTTCACCTCCTCTCTTTTCTAATTGCTTTGTATCGCCCATGGACGTTCCGAAGACCCTAGGCGCTCTATTGATTGGCGCTCTTTTTGCTTCTCTGTACGTGACCACTGTGCTTCTCTTCGTTTTTTGCTAGACGAGTAGAAATAGATGTTCCGGCGGTGTTGTTATTCAAACACTGCTCTATCTTAAACTCTACCCATCCGACTCTCCGAGCCTAAAATCTCTGGTTCGTTCTCACACAAGCTATTCCAGCGTCACAAAATCTCATTTCCAAATCACGTTTTTGCAGGTGCTCATCATTTGGTCTGTCCATTCCTCCCGTCACGTATCCGAACTACGTCCAACATCACCCTACGTAGGCTTCTCGACACATTTCATACGGCTTTCATATGGGGAGCGCTGTGGGAGTATCTAGTGGATTTCTACGGAAAACCGGACCTTATTGATCGGATCTCGTGGTGAGTTGTTCTACCATTCACATTCAAGGCATTATTTTAACCTCAATCAACGTATGGACAGGACTCTAGCTGTACGTCTTCCCACCCCTCTCCCACGCGACATCGGTTCACTCAAAAGACACTTGCCGTTAGATGAGCATTGTGTTCACGGTGAGGGCATTTTTTTGACAGCTGAAACGGTTCCCATTATTCATTGTAATCACTGGTCAGGCGATACTCACTTTCTGCACCCACTGGTGAGCATCAGTCTAGCCTTTTCATCTGCCGCTTTGCAATCACTCAACGTTTCAAATTATTGTATAGCTTCTTTGCACATCGCATTTTGAAACGTAGGTCTCCTCCACTCAGCTGCCATCTTTGTTTGTGGCGTATTGGTTATTGGAATAATCTCATCATAACATTGTTCTCCCACAGTAAGCAAAAAAAATTGGTGGCTGACGGCACCTATAGTGAGTGTGATGGGTTGATATTTTTATGCTTCTTGCAAAACTCATTCTACTTTGCTAAGTTTGTCCTGGCTGTTTTACGATTGAGTATGTCTTTTTACGTCTCGCGAACTATCAGTTATATTCTGATCATCACCCGATCCCGTCAAGCGTCTGCATCAGGTGAGGAGGATAGTTTGCCAATTCGTTAATTGACATTTTTTAACCGCTCCCTCCCCTCCCTTCAGGCACAACAGCGCAAATGTGCGGCTTTTTTTGTTCTGACCGTTACATTGTACTTAATTCGCATGGGCTTTTTCCAGGCTGAAACTCCAGTCATTTGCAAAATTCAGGGATGAGGTCCATGTAAGCCAGAGTATAACGTCTCGCTGTCCTTGGGGTTATACTAACCCGCGATATTTAGTGGTTATTCACACTCGGACTGGCCTTATCGTGTATGGTCGATATCTTAATCACTGGATCTCTCTTTTTCTTGCTTCAGACAAGTCGGGGCGATGCAGGAAAGTGAGTTACTATTCCCTGTTGCGTATGAAACGAAGAAGCTCACCATCTGGGTTTTAGTCTGAATGTCGTTATTGATACTCTTATTCTCTATACATTCGAGACGGGCTCCATCACAGCGTAAGTTTCTTCTCTCTCCAAGGTTCTCTCTCTCCTCGTAGTGATTGAAAGCATTATAGTGCCGCTACCATAGTATCGATGATATGTGTCAGTATTTTTTCACTCTCAGTTCCTTGGCTGCTGCACACGCTCACAACATTATCATCTTCTCAGTGGATAGCCATGCCAACGAATCTTATATTCATGGGATTGCATTTCGTGATTGGCAAATGTGAGTCCATGATTGTACATGTTCCTCGTCGCAACTGACCGGCGAGATGACCCAGTATACGCTAATTCATTCCTGGTAACGTGAGTACACTTGATCATGGGCTTGGCGTTTCCCCGGCCGCCGTCTCACTTTTTTTTTTCTTTTTTTTTTTTTTTTTTTTTTGGTAGTATTATCCCACGTTTTGCACTTGTGTCGCTAATAAAAAAGTCGTCATAGCCAAATCATCCAAAAGCGAATGAGGTGAGGACTTGAAAACTTTTTTTGCTCACTGCTTTTTTTTTTTTTTTTTTACCGGTGCTAATAGTCACATAGCTTCAGATCAATGTGGAACGCAGTGTGCAATATACGACTGATTACAACGTTGCGCTACCAGAACGATCGCATCTTGATTCTCGGCGGACGTCGCACTATTGAAAACGAAACGGGGCATATCTTTTGTGTGTGTCGTAGGCGTGTGTATTGATATTCTTGTTTCTTGTATATTATTGGGGGGAGGGGCCGATCGAGTATGATTCGCAGGATGGGATTAAACAACACACTACAGTAAATATGATAGGTGCGCAATAGTGGTCGTTACATAGAGCTTAAATAATACACAGTAAGAAGTTTCTCCGAATTTAGTGTGTGTGTGTGTGCGTGTGTGAAAAAGTTCCAAAGTATCAAAAGGTATAGTACAGCTGCCAAAGACTGCATGGTATGTAGCATACAGCAAACCGTACAGCACTGTCAGCTAGATCAGGCTCCACTGATACTATATTCGGTGGTCCTCTCTACTTGAATAGCCACCTATTGCCGAAACGAACGGGGGGAGGTCAATACAAATTATCGGGTCATGATGAGAGTAAACACGGTATTTACCGTACCGCTTTTCAACTCTGGGCTAGCGTGCTGGCTCAAATCGTGTGGCATATCCGCCAGAACTATCGGAGTGTTAGGCTGGGAGCCGTTCAAGAAGCGGAACCGCTTTCGTCGATTTAACCTATTGTGGGAAACAGACCAGTGCTCAGAAAGGGGGGGAATCAATCAGAACGTGATTAGGGACGCCCTACGTGACGACTAAGGAGATAGCATATGCTGGGGGGGTCGGTGTGTCAGATAGACAGGCGAAATTTGAGACGGTCACGACGTACTTTTGCTGATGATAAAATGCAGTCCCATGAATATAAGATTTGTTGGCATAGCCAACCACTGTTTCGGGAATTTTTTAGTGCCCTATTTCAAGGATTATGGATGGGCGCTTACACATATCATCGACGCTACGGCAATAGCACTGTGAACAGAGCAAGGTTAGTTGAAACATGAACGGACATGGTACCGATTATTTCGCCAACTTGCCATGTCAGAGCGCCGTTCTCAAATGTATAGAGCATTAAAGTGTCTATAACGTGATTTAAACTGGACCATCGGGGATCAGAGGCGAGTAAGGGAGTGTTCGGGAATCTTGGGCGCGTACCTGGAAGTATCCTGTTGGCTGTCATACAACAACCAACATAACAGACCAGTATTGAGGACATCCAGTATGCTGGAGAGAGCAAGTCCTAGAGTAAAAGACCACTGTCGGGTGGAGCAAATGATATTGATGAACGGAATGAAGTTTTTTCCCAGCAAGTACTGGAAATCCATACCTTTGATGCCTCCATAAACATCGAGAACGACCGGAATCGGATCCTGCGGAGAGGTCGTCAGGGTAGTGACACTAGATCTACATACTCGCATGCTTACATGGCCTCTGTCGTGACTGGATAGATCGATATGAATTAACCTCGGGCTGTCAGAATGCCGAAGGAGAACAATGCTCACTGATGGCGGCACCTTAGACAGGTGGAATGTGAACAAAGTGTGAGATACACTCATAGTTAAAAACTCACAAGTTCGAAGGATGACAAGAAAAGCCTGCAATTATAACGTGAGGTATGTTTGCTAATGAGAGCATCGGGGGGCATACCAGAGGTAATGCAATATACCATGCATTGTGGCTGACTGTAGACCGTTGGTTAGCGCCCTCAGGCAAGGTAGACAGAACGTACGCCTATAAATCCGATGAATCAAGAAACTGGGGAAATTTCAGGCGCTGCACGCTAGCTTATAATGATAGTCACATACCAGTGTACTAGTAGAGTCGTGATTGCCTGTGGATAAGACATATGAGTTCGCGGTTTGGCACGATAGTAGAGTAGAATTACGGTAAAAGCTATGCTCAACTGTCGAGTCGTGAGTTAACGGCGTGGTCATGTGCAAGGAGGTACGAACGGCAAGGCTTCTGTATAACACAAAACGGTTCACTGTCCGTCTTTAATATCAATAGATGAATTCTCTTACTTTGGAATATAGTCGGCCTCCTTCTCATCTCCAGCGTGATCTATGAGGTATTCCCAGAGGGCAACGGTCACTGAGATGATGTGAGAGGCGTCGAGCAGCCATATAAGCAGAACCTGATCAGCGTGTCAGTCTTTCGGAAACCTGCCGACAGAGAGGGGGGTTACGAACCAAGATCTTGAAAATAGGTCGATCCTTGGGATATAGTTTCACATAAGACATACACTGAGAGTTGAGGATCCCAGTGAAGCTAGGACAAAAGTCAGCAAGAAGATTGGATCGCGGGGTCCAGAGACTCACCCAGCTGCAATCATTGCGCCGATGAGGAGCGCACCAAAGGTTCTGGGGCCGTCAGTCATGAGGGAAGGAGGGTAATTCCAGCGAATTAGGACACAAAAAGGAGCGAAGATAAATATTTAAAGGATAGAGGGGCCGAAGGGCGAAGGAATGAAAGGAATGTCACTGCCTGAGAAACGTTAGGGCAATCATATAGCTATATAAGTGGCTCAGCGGGCAGCAGGAATCGAAGAAGAAAGCGGCATGTCTGGAAGTTGGCAAAGAACGCTTCAGGATCATTCTTGTTTTGGCAGCTCGAATGGTGAAGAAGTCAGGAATTATGAATTTCACGGGAGTCGTTTACGCGACGCATGCGGGTAATCTTGTGATGGAACAAGATTCAATGGAGTGTCATCAAGTATATAGACGCGAAAGAGACGCGGAGACGACTGACGCGGGGAGGTGCGGCCCTGCGGCGAGTCATCAGCAAACCGAAATCATGGGTGTTTTGTTGAGATCGCGTTCTGTCACAACTGTCACAGTCCTGTGACATTCCAGGGTTCTTCTGCAACCACAATGAGCGTAAGCAATGATTCCTTTTGTCGACCCTTTCTGTCTTCTCAAATATTTTCGATTTTTTAGACTTTTACGACTGTTGGGCCAGATGAAGATATCCTGAGCGATGTCGTGCCAAGTAATATCGTTTCTCGCCAGGTAAATTGTCTTTTAACACTTTCGGGCGGAGACAGCTTGCTGAATCTAGTTGTCTTCAGCCAAGCCAGGGAGCTGACGGGGAGAGCGAAATGGATGTTATGGAGGAGGATGAACTGGCTGGCGAGGAAGAGGTGCGCCCAAATACCCTAATTTTCTCTGGCGAGAACTAATGGGCATGCTCGTGTCCAGGTCTCGGGGAAGGCACAGAATGACGCGAAAAGACGGCAGAAAAAGGAAAAGAGGAAGGCTGCCGAGGGTCAACTACAAATGAAACGTCAGGAAATGGACAAAGCCAAGGTTCGGAAACCACCTGTCTGCACGCAGCACGTTCTCTGACATCCGAGTTCAGATTGCAGACGCGGTCAAGCGATACTCTTACCTCCTCGGGCAAACGGAGCTCTTTAAACATTTTGTGGACATTAAAGTTCGTGTCACTCGTGTGTCGGAAACAAGCTTTTGCTCATGGTTCAGAACAGCGAGCGAGAGATCCCGAATATGCTGCCTTGTTGGATTCTCAACCTAAACCTAAAGGACGTGGAAGGAAGAAGGCCGCGTACGTGGTGTCATTTCTTACGTCGAACAACGCTGACGAACCATCTCCAGTGACAACAGTACACGTCATCGGCGTTCGGAAAAAGAGGAAGATGAGGAGCTGCTCAAGGACGGAGAAGCGGCGGCTGACGGTAATGACCAACCTTTCGTGTTCGACGAATCACCCGGTTGTGAGTATCGTCTTGCTTTTACCCGAGTTTCGCTCAATACTGCCCGTAGATATCAATGGTACAATGAGAGCATACCAGCTTCAAGGGCTGAACTGGATGGTTGCGTTGCACCACAATGGTCTAAATGGTATCCTTGCAGACGAAATGGTATGCACCTTTGTCATCACGATGACGCTCCTGAGCTCATAGCAAACTTTAGGGTCTCGGAAAAACGCTCCAAACTATATCCTTCCTCGCTTACCTCAAACACTATCGAGAAATCAATGGACCGCACCTTATCATTGTTCCCAAGTCTACACTTCAGAATTGGCGTCGTGAATTCGAAAAGTGGACGCCGGACTTCAAGGTGGTGGTTCTGACTGGCACAGCGGAAGAGCGTCAGACCATCATTCAGGAACAGCTCATGACGCAGGACTTTGAAGTTTGTATCACCTCGTACGAGATATGTCTCATAGAGAAGGCCACCTTCAAAAAGTTCTCTTTTGAGTACATCGTCATCGACGAGGCGCACCGAATCAAGAACGTCGACTCGATCCTCTCCCAGGTTGTTCGAGCGTTCATGTCCCGCGGCCGACTCCTCATCACTGGAACACCACTTCAGAATAACCTGCAAGAACTGTTCTCGCTCCTCAACTTTATTTGTCCCGAGATCTTCTCGAATTATGAGGATTTGGATAGTTTCTTGCACAAGGATGAGGCGGATCAGGAAGCGGAAGAGGAGAAGAGTAAGAAGGTTGTCGAGGCTCTTCATAAGATCCTGAGACCATTCTTGTTGCGACGGGTGAAGGCAGACGTGGAGAAGAACTTGCTTCCAAGTAAGCCCGATCCTACGCTACTAGCGATATAACTAACTGACTGCTACCTTCACAGAGAAGGAAATCAACATCTATGTTGGTCTCACGGAGATGCAGAGGAAGTGGTATCGCTCGGTTTTAGAGAAGGATATCGATGCCGTGAACGGTATGGTGCCTATTTCTTGGAACGGAATAACACGCTCATGCTTCGCAAGGATTGACTGGCAAGAAGGAGGGAAAGACACGTCTCATGAACATGGTCATGCAGGTAAGCCCTTTTTACATTACTATCGCCTGCCTGTAGCTAATCTCGTTCTACAGCTACGCAAAGTTACATGTCATCCTTACTTGTTCGATGGTGCCGAACCAGGTCCACCATATACTACCGATGAGCATCTCATCGAGAACTCTGGCAAAATGCTAGTATTAGACAGGCTCCTCAAGTCCATGAAGGCTAAAGGATCAAGGGTCCTCATCTTCAGCCAGATGAGTCGGGTTCTCGACATTCTCGAGGACTACTGCTTGTTCAGAGGCTACAGTGTGTCTTCTTTCAACTCTTGTCATGCTCCGAATCATCACTAATGTGTACCTTGCAGAGTATTGCCGTATCGACGGTAGCACCGCTCATGATGATCGAATTCTCGCTATTGATGAGTACAACAAGCCTGATAGCGAGAAGTTCATCTTCCTGTTGACCACCCGTGCTGGAGGCCTCGGTATCAACCTGACTACTGCTGATGTCGTCGTGCTGTATGATAGTGACTGGTAAGTATTCTTGGTCATGTAGAGTCGGGCATATACCCATGCTCCTGTGCAGGAACCCTCAAGCCGATCTGCAAGCCATGGACCGTGCTCATCGTATTGGGCAGACCAAACAGGTCTACGTGTTCCGCTTTATCACTGAAGGAAGTGTGGAGGAGCGAATGTTAGAGCGGGCCGCACAGAAGCTGAGGTTGGATCAACTCGTTATTCAGCAAGGAAGGACACAGCAGACGAAAGGTATGCTCGCGTATTGTTAGAGTTGAACAATGCAACTGACACGGGGTATCATGTAGCGGCCAACAAGGAAGAACTACTCGAAATGATCACCCATGGAGCCGAGAAGATCATCAACTCTTCCGATGAGTCAGTCCCGTTCATAGAACGATCCGATTGTCATTTGCTAACACCATCTCAGGCTTGTCGTCAATGATGACATTGATGAGATTATCGCCCGTGGCGAGGAGCGTACTAGCGAGCTCAATAGCAAGTACCAGGACCTCACGTTCGAAGACTTGAACAACTTCAAATCGGATGCCTCCGTACAACAGTGGGAGGGCGAGGATTTCAGGAGTGGAGTACGTGTTATGATCCTTTTAGTAGGAACCCATGTTGACAGCAGCACAGAAAAAACCGCTCAACTTCAACCTACTCTCACTCTCTAAACGAGAACGCAAGTCGAATTATTCCGTCGATAACTACTTTAAGGATACACTACGTGCGGGGCCGTCGAAACCCGACAAAGGCCCTAAACTACCCAAGGCTCCGAAGCAGATCACTATGTATGTCGTTTCATTTCGCTTCATGTCCGCCAGGTTCTAAAATGTTGCATATCCGTAGTCAAGACTTCCAGTTCTTCCCTCCCGAATTGGCTGCCTTGCAAGAACGAGAGCTGGCCGTGCATAAGGTACAAGATATCGCCTTCACGATCGTTTGCATCTTCTGACACGAACTTCATTGTAGAGGCTCAATGGTATCACCGCGACGCTACGAGAGGCAGGACCGGACGACACTCCAGAGTCCCTGGAAGCAGAACGTGCCGCTGCTCAGGAGTTCATAGACAATGGCGCGTATACTTTCCCTATCCCGGTTATGCGATACTGACACACAGCTCAGCTGAACCTTTGACTGAGGAGGAAGCCGCCCAAAAGGAAGCGTGCATCGATGAAGGCTTCCCTGACTGGAGCAGGCGTGACTTCCAGCAGTTCGTCAAGGGTTTGGAGGCTTATGGCTGGTAATAATTGTCCCTCTCGCTCGTGAGGTATTTGGGCTGAATGCATCCCAGGGGTCAAGACTTTGAAGTCTACGCAGCGGATATCCAAGATAAGACACCTGAAGAAGTCGAAAGGTATTACCGTGTCTTTTCGAAGAAATGGAAAACACTAGCAGGTATGCTATTCATTTTGGTTCAGCTATCGATGTGCTCATCAATTTTCTTGTTTCCTAGAGTACCCGAGAATTGAGGCCCGAATTGCTGAAGGTGAAGCGAAGCGGAATAAGCGGGATAACCTCGAGAACCTTCTGGAACAGAAGATCCAGTCTGTTCAACATCCAATGCAGGAACTGGAGCTCAACTATCCGACAACCAAGGGGAAGGTCTACAGCGAGGAGGAGGACCGATACCTACTATGTCGACTATATCACTATGGGATGCAGGCCGAAGATGTATACGAGCGGATCAAGAAGGACATCACTGAGTTCCCTGTGTTCCGCTTCGATTGGTTCTTCAAAAGCAGGTCACCACAGGAACTGCAGAGGCGGTGCAACACGTTGCTGGGGATGATCGAGAAGGAGGCCGAGGCGAAGCAGCAGGAGGAGATGAAAAACAAAGGTGGCTCAAAGGGAAAGGTATGTATGCTTGAATAGTCTCTTATGGCGCCGTTGCTGACCCGGTTTACAGAAACGAGGCATAGAAGAAGTTCAAAAGGCTGACAAGAAGGAATCACGCCCATCCACACCTACAAATGGATCTGCAGCATCTGCCAAACGGCCTGCGAAGAAGAAAAAGACATAGTGCACCTTGTAGACCTTCCCTGACAGGCGCTATCGCCAATGTAACTTATTCATCTTCATGGCGAGCTGTATCACCACCCATTGTAGCATGCTAAGATAGGTTTGGATCTGCGTAATATAGATGTTCTAGTACATTATATGGGGAATATTGCCAGATATTCCAGGTATCCTGCGCATTATTAGTGACTAGGTTATGAAGATCTTGAAGGGAAGGGTAAAGTCGTATCATACGTCTTCGTTCATCACGATGGCCGAACGTGGCTGCCAGCGCAGGATTGTAGGCGGTCGTCGGGGTAGTGGCACCGCTTCCCGCGGTAGTTCTTCCGATGTCCTCACGGTAACTTGCTGTACATTGACTTCCAGCTATAGACCTGAATTAAGCTTGAACCATGAATAAAACGACTCGAGACTCACCGCCTTTCGAGATTTGACCATTGTTCTATCAACATCAGCAGGATTCTGGTTCTTGTCAGTACTCGAGTAATGAGTTTGAATCAGGTGACTTACTGTGAGGCTCAGAGGGTTTCTAGGTGGTACCGGTGCCGGGAAGTCTTCGAAACACAAGACTGGAAGTGAAGCATCGCTCCAGGGGCTGAGGCGAGGACCCATTCGTCGCAACTCCTTGCGAGTGTTTAAAGATGCCAGGAGGGAGTTGGCGTATACTTCAGGATATATTAGCTTGACGCATTGACAGACCATCTCTACTCACATTTCTCGATGATGAAGTGAAGCCCGAGAAAGATGAGGTTACCGGGCATCACTAGCCACTAAACGTAGTGATCAGAAATGTAGTGGCGCAGCCCCCAAAAGGTCGACGTACGCAAATTAAGGAGGCGGTGGCGGCTAGGCTGTGACATGTGAGCTTGACGGTGTAGGTAGAGGTGTGGCAAAGCGAACCATGTAAGAAACCCATTTTCCAACGTATAAAGGGTTAAAGTGTCAACCATTTTGATGAGGCTACCAAGAGAGGATTAGTCCCAGGTATGACAAGAGTAGTATGTCACGACGTACACCGTGGATGACATCAAGCTTCTCATACTATGTAACTTCCAGCACAGTAAAGCGGCGATAATGACATCTATACCGGCAGACAGCGACAGGCCGGTAGTAAATACCCACTGTTGCACGACACAAATCAATCAGCCAATATTCGGGCAGCCAGATATCGTTCACTCATACCCCCGGATATCGACGAGTGAAAACTGAATATCGTTGCAAACGCAGCCTGGAAGGTAGTTAAGCCTGCTGTTTGATTTAAAATTAGACCCAATCCACGTACATCTGTGAAGTGGTGACTGGACAGACACGTCAGCTTTAATGCGGATTGGAGCGATCAGCTAGCCGGACTCACCAGTGGCTGCGCCTGAATGACACCAAATCAGTCTGAAGCCTTAAATTACAACGGCATCACTTACCCACACGGGCGAGTGCGAGCGCAATCTGTTCCATATAAGTTCAACGCCAGGGGTAATGATTGATCAGATGGGGAGCGCCTCACTATAGGTACGGTAAGGAAGTAATTGCGATTACTGGCTATATTGAGCGCTCAGCTGGTGCAACGGGATTCAGAGAAGACTAAGACATACCTTTGAATATCTTGTGCGCGAAATAACTGGATATTGTGGACGGGTCAGTACGCAACTTCGTCGGCAGAGTGCGGGACTCTTACCAATGCGCTATAAGAGTTTGTATCGCCTGTAATTGCATCAGACAACACTGTATTTTTACAGAAAAACATGCGACCTACAGTGGCGACGACTGAAAACTAAAGGGAGATGTCAGGATGACTAGAGGTCGAGCAAAGTATTTCTCGTACTGCGATACTCCTGGACCACTGTCTTGTCAGATGGTGCATTATTGGGTATATTTCGAGGCTCACCATGGTATATGGTCGATTTTGGAGTCGTCCCCTCTGAATGTGATGAAGTAGTTGAAAAGGCCCACAGCTAGACATGCAGAATGTATGGCATCCAGAGCCCTTGAGCCACAGTAAATTCAAGTGTTTCCGAAGGTATAGGAATACGAAGTCACCATACGAGTGTAACCTGAGATCTGGTCAGCCGTCGAGAGAATTGAAATACATGTCAGCCGACTCACCATTACTTTCAATAGGAGGATATCCAAAGGATAGAGCTTGAAATAAACAATGGACTGGACAAATACAATTCCGCTGAGTCTATCAGAAAGGTCTTAGATGTACTGTAAGACGCGTAAAAGAAGGCGAGATGACAAACCCAAAAGCCACGAGACTACCGAGAAGGAGCGCTGCATAACTGTATGATGGATCCGACAACGCTTCGATCATTGAGAAGAAATGTAGCGGGGAGTCGGACGTAGAAGCAGCTAAGGATCGTTGGAAATGATCCGTTTATATGTTCTTGTCACCAATGTCGAGGAATCGCCATGTAGATTTGCCTTCCATTGATGATGAGAGATCTCATATAACCCTACTTTGATTTTCAGTCACAGGGGGACCTCCCGCGATTTAAATGTTCATGACCTCGAATGACTGAGCGGAAGGCAGGGCGCGACCATGGTGATAGTTACTCCCCCCGACTCGAACTAAAATCAGCCTCCAGGCCGACTAATCCACTGATTTGCGCGTCATGTGTTGATCGATATATCCGTCTAGGGAAGAAGTGTCCAGATATAGCCTAAGATATATTGCCAACACTTACAGACCGCGCAATCAATCATCCCGAAACTCTGTATACTGCTGCAATGGATGCCTGGAATATACAAAGCGAAAGGGCGACAAACCGGACGTAGGAAGAGCTAGAAAGTTCCAAGCCGACGTAGCGGCAATTTGTGGAGTCGTGTGTTGATAATTGTTTATCAACAGCTTCTATCATCCTTCCACGTGGCATGGTTCAATATGGCCTCCTCCGATACACCCTGATACACCTTTCACCTTTCACCCTGATCAGCACTAGATTATTCTGTCCAAATACACTGTCTGGTTTGGATTTACCTCCAAAGCCACTGGAAATTACCCGACGATCTTACAGTCACCGAGGAAGGCCTAGAACCAGGTTCTATTGATTGAACGCCAACACCGCTACCCTGCTCTCCTGGAAATTCATTTATCTTGTGGTTCTGAAAAGTCAGGGCCAGGGGTTGAGAGCCCGTGGCATCCATGGCAGCTCTCGAGTGGTTCTGATGGCCTGAGACTCCTGGTTGTACGGGAGGAGGTACTTCGCCTTGTGAGTGTACCAGTACTGATAAGGCTCCCGCAGTGGGAAGGGTGCCAGTTTTCGGCTATGGGATATGGAACTGCTACTGGTAAGCCACCAGTAAACCTGTTTAGCTGGCTTTGACGTTGTCTGCCAGCGTTATAGTATCAAGGACCGACTATCGCATTAACCCGGGCTAGCTAGCGAAACCGTCACATGCCAGTTTATGCTACTGCCATCGATAACCCATTATCCCTGACCTAAATCGGTCGATACAGACATGGAAAACTACCCGCAAGACAAGCACCATGTTCTGCATGCAGGTTCTACTTTTCAGGGAACCCAAACAAGTCATCGCTCCCGTTACGACAGAGTGACTATCCTGGTTCGTGGAGCTTCGTATTATTTGCGGTCGGATTTTTAACGATTTCTATCTCTACCAAAGCTCTGTAGGAGGTGGACTTTCTTGCTTCCTCCATTTCTGGACACATCCATTCACATGCTGACGACTGAGCATCCAGAACTTACGACATACTTTGAGGGAGTGATCATCGGTAGTCGAGATGGGTTTCAGACAGAACAGTGGGGCGCAACAGAGGAAGATGACATGCGTCACTGGAGACGTTTTCCGGCATTTGAACGGCTGGGGTTTGCGGACGGGGATATCAAGTTGTCACCCAACCTCGATGACGATCGATCAGTCGTTTTCATGCGATGGAAAGAAATGTATGTAGTTCCGCGGCATGAACCGCAAATTATCCAACGAGCCAGCTTTGCAGGTGTGTCTTGATTTATGGTACTGAGCCAGAATGCTAACCTATCTCTAGGTTTCTATTACATGTGCTTGGACCTCAATCCCTCCGACATATTGGGCGATCAAGTTCCCCCCACTCTTCCTGGATGGTATTTTCACCCCAATTCCGAGCCGTATGTTCGCTGACAGACCTTATTACCCACCCTGACTTTAGCTGCAGATTTCAGCAGATATCGCTGTCCCCGTCCCTAAATGAAACCTTATCATCATGCGATCACTTGAATGACGAAGTACTTGCAGTTTTCTCTTGATTCCTGCGTCTGCGGCTGAGCGTCTGTTGATAGTGCTAGAGGCTAGAATATGCTCTACGCAGCATGTAGAGCTTCTGAACATGAACGCTCGGTAAGATTTATATCAGGTCAACGTTAACCTGAACTCATGACATTTCCCCGCAGACGTATTGAATCTTCCACGAGGAAAGAAGCCACAGTCATATCGGCCTCATCTACAGCTGCTTCCGCAATGTGTTTTGGCAGCTTGAACTCATGGCGGAAAGCTCGTCATTTCTAGCGCTTCATAACACGTGTTGAACACACGGCTTTACACACGTACACGCACACGCACACATATAGATACTTTTTCAACTAGAGGGAGGCAGATGCTCCACCTTCAGCACCTGTACCCCACCAGTCATCATTTACTTATGCCATCAACTGTAACCGCCCAACCCTACGACGCTTCGGATCCCGACCTCGATTTCATGTTGAAAAAACTGGGAGAGGCATCCAGGCAGAACAATAATGTACATTTGATGGACATCTCAAGGCTGGCATTGGACTTGCATGAGTTGCGGAAGGTATGCCTAATCGCCTCGTTTCGTAGTGGCTTATTGACGAAATTGGTAGGTCCCATTGCTAGTAGAGCTCCCAAGAGCCTGTTGTGACGCTGCTTACGCAGTTATTAGTGCTCATCAGAGCCTCCTTCAAAGTAGCGAGAAACCGGCTTCCCCGTCGCTTCAAGAGAAACTCGAAATTTTACAGAGGTAGGCTTTAGTTCTTCGCATTAATTCGTCCTGTCTAAGGATCACCCAGTAAACTATATGAAATCAACGACTTCGCAAGGACTGTCGCAGCTCGCAATTTCCTAGCATCTCTCTTCTCATATAAATGGGATGCGGCCAAGGTACAAGAGTACCGTATGGAAATGACGCGATATGTCTGCGACCCCGATTTCGAACCGAAGGTCAATCTGATTCTTATATGTCCGCTTCGTTTCTGACCTTGGTACCTTGTTGATACCGGTAGTTCGCAGCGGAGTCCCCGACAGAGCCTCCAATTAGCATTAACAAGAAATTGAAGAGAGTCTCTCTTCAAGTAAACACCAGATTCAACAGAGGCGATAGCCGACAGAATTGTCAGTCCTCCCCTTTTGTTTCAACACCCAAGCTGAAAATTCCGGCCCTCCTCATACCCAAAACGTCGAATACCCCAATCATTCCCACCAGCCCAGGCCTCCAGTCTCCATTCGGCCGATACTCCAATACCTCAACACCGACCCTGGCTACGCCTACAAGGCTTTCTACTTTTCAGTTTTACTTGGGGACAGTGAACTCGAGGAGCGAGGTTAATGTAACCAAAGGATGCGGAAACTCGGCCACTAATTATAACTATCAATCATTCAATTCGACTTCCATGCAGATGATGTCTCAGGAAGGCGCGGAGGACGAATCGTGTCAGAGCAGATAGACGTTCACAAGGTTTATAAATTTTGTATAGATCGGAGATTTATTTATATGAGATGAATGGATAGCCAGCCTACTGCTTGCAGAACGTAATAGTAGCAGAAGCGAATATCGAATGTGTCAATTACTAGTACATTTTCTATGTTACAAATGATAAAGTATTGAATAAATTCGAATCCACCGTCCTCCTGACCCGGCGCTGAGAAGCCCTCAAAAGGCAAAGTTGTCCCTCTGGGACAGCTGATGTACTCGTGTATAGATACCGCTCGGCGATAGCCATCACATACGATCACTGGGAATGAGGCGAGCCTGAAGAGGCCATATAGACATAGAAGGAAATATTCGGTTGACCCGATTGTGATCGGTTCCCGGCGAACCAATCTCTGGCTTTCGGCTTGCCCAAGGATACCGTGGCTAGCATCCGCGCAGAATTTGTGATATCCGACTCTGGAGGGGGCTGGGGTTTTTTCATCAGTGACCTGGATCGTATTGAAGCTGTTTCGACCTACGCTGAAAGGTGACAATGCCTGGTATACTGATGAAATGAAATTGTGAATGGTGGTGTGGTCGTATTGCCCATATAGATTGTATCGGAACATCCGAGCTGCACCATTCTGGGTGAGAATGAAGGTCTCGATGTCCTTGAGCACCCTGAAGGCAATCCTCAGTACGTTTCCCCCGTGCGTGAACCATAAGATTGTATCGTACTCACCGTGTCAAATCTGCTCCGCGATGCTTCATGTAATTCGAGCATTGTACCCGTCGACCGGGGTCACTGCAGTCGATATCGTTGCAGGTACAGACGAGAAGAAATATGACTTCGCATATACGTTCGTTAAGTTTTTCGAGAATTTCTCTATGATAAACGGATGCCTATGTTGCACATGACTATCAATAAGAAGTATGATGAAAGAATTGGGTCCCAAACCTTGATAGCAACGTCAATTTTTGTTGCTAGCATACATAGTTCTCGAAGATAAGCCAGTGCATCGGTCCGAGTTTGGTACTGGTTGAGACTTTCCCTGATCTTTGTGGGAATGGGGTCAGAAGTGCAAGGATTGGGGTATACTGGCTGTTGGTGCATTCTGGAGGGAGGAGCGTGGACCAATATGACCTCTTACCCAGCGCTGGAACCTTTTTTTTTTATACTTTTACGAGCGCGGAAGAACAGCCCGCTGATTTGACGCGCAATGGCGCCCAGCCATTAGACAAGACATAATATCTTCGCAGCAAGGGTGAGGCATGGCAGATCTCATGCAGTCATCAGCCCCAGAATGCGATACAACATGAGGTATATCTGTAGTCATTGTGAGTGCATGAGGTTTCCTAGATCATTTTCTGATTGGGAGACGTATAGATCTGTCAACGAGAGCCGACAAGAATGTTGATATTATATTCTTGTGCTGAGATCTGAAATGAAGGCTTTACGTCCGAACGAGTTCGAACTCTACGCTGTGTTACGGCTGTACGTTATCGATCCGAATGACCTCGGTTGCGCGGCGTATCAACTAAACAACTTAAGTCAAGTAACCGGGCTCCGGAAGATATTATTCCCTGAGTATAGAACTGGGTTTCGTATAATGGTCACGAAATAAAAAAGTATCAGACTCACCCATAATTCCTTATATACTTCTCTTTCATAAGTGCATGAGGCTAAGTAGAGCGCTCAGCCACGGTGATGAGAGTGATAGCCAAAATGAACATATCCAGTCTATCGTGTGTTTGATGAACGCCGGCGGGGGTTCCATGCGTGGCGGGGCTGTAACCAGCGGCCACTTTCCCGGGGCTGAGGTAGCCAGACAGAACTGAGGGAAGGAGTTTATCGTGTCATGACAGCTTGACGGCCTAGAACAGCTGAAGTTTCCTCTTGTAGAGAACGGGATTTGCATAAAAATGCCATAGGCAAACTTCCTAAGCAACCCTTTGCCCTATGTTAATAATCATCATCAATGAATTCCATAGAGAAATGATGTCGAGAGGGCTTATCTTTGGAGTATCACGGAGCCTCGATATCGGTTTCACAACGAGGCAAAGCACCAGAGACTTGGCCATTAGACAGCAGTTTCATCGGCTGCTGCCCTCAGGCTGTCTCCATCTCACGTCGACATACCCCTGAGTGGAGCACTCAAGAACTTGATGAACAGGGATTATTCCAAAGTGCCTGCTGATTGGGCGTTCCATCCTCCTGACACTGCTCGACTATCGGTGAGTTGAACGGAGCCTTGGTGACCAGAGGAACAGAGTAGATTCCAAGGTTCGGGACAGGGACAGGAGAGAAGACTTCTCAGTTTTTCGGGCCCGTGCAGGTTGGGTAGTCTAGAACTTGTCTCCAGTAATTACGAGTCCGAGTTTAGAAGGCCTAGGATTCGCCTTTATCTGCCAATTTTTCCTCATGTAGATGGGAAAGTTGCGTAGATCGTTTTACTTGGTTCGCTTCGTCGTCCGGCTTCATTCTCAACGTCGATTAGCCCTAGAACGTTTCTGCAAAATCACAACACCGGAAACTGACTCGTAAAGGCTGCCATCTGACCCTGATGGCCCACTGCGGCAAGTTCTGAATTGAGACGTAGTAGGGGGACCGGGGCACGGAGCAGAGGTTCTAGGCCTGTTTGACTGTGTTTGGCATGAGCTTCCGGCGCGTAGTCTACATTTCCGTGTACGTAGTTAGCTCGTCATCCAACCAGCAGCATTGTCTTCGGCATCGCGATAGCCAGACCACCCGGCCCTCTCCAACGTTTAAGGTTGACGTTGTACAAGCGCTACGAAATGTAGGTTTTGAATACTCAAGAACTCTTGAGTAGTTGATCAGACTTACGATACGGCGTTGAATCAGTTTTCAAAACAAACATCGTTGCGTCGTCGCGAAACGCTTGCGAAAACGTTGCCACGAGGTTTTTGAGCGGAGCTTGAAAATTAAAAGTTCCACGAGCCCGGCGCTTGCGCATAATTTGGCTCCCACTTTTTGTCAGATCACCGAGGCGTAGCCTGAGCATACCTCTAGTCTGTATGAAGAGTTAACTTTTATGGAACGCCAATTTCAAGTTTTTATAATGTTTGTTTCATTTGCAGCTTGTTTGAAGATATGGCATACTAATTGGGTGTTGAAGAGGTGTGATGTAACCGACTCAGGAAACTCTCTAAACTGACTATTTTGTAGTATCTGACCGCGCCATATGGCACGTACTTCGTAAAGGAACGGATGCTACGCTCTAGCAGAAGCTAGGGAAACATTTGTGCAGAGTATGAGGGCGAAGGACCGTTTACCGTCATGGCACCACGATCAGGGAGATTTAAGGCACATCGGTCAAGAGTATCAGGAAACCGGATGCTGCACGGATTTCCTCACCCTTGTATATATGGTGTGTACCATGACGTTGCTGGAGTACATCGTCCGTTTTCTGACTACATGCCAGGGCCTCAAGGAATACAGGGAAAGTAAACCCGAATTCATCCGGTACCGGCGGTGAAGTGTTCGATCCAACGGGCCATAAATACATATGAATTCCGGCAGAAACCTCTAATGAAACTTAATCGCAACCAGGCATCCGGGCTAATTCTCTTCCCGTTTTTGCCACCGTAACTGCTGAGCTCTTAAAAGTCGAGTTCACCGTTATGCATTTGTGGAATTTCTGGTCAGAGAATTCGGTCTCAAATGCACTCCTTTGCACAGCGTTTTTTAATCTCCCACAACGACTTAGCTTCCATTGAGCTGCGTGGAAGGAATACCCAATATGACGCGGTACATTCGACACGCGAAAACCGCACGCCTTCAGACTTACATACCCTTCAGCGAGGGGACGGTTCCGTTACACCCCATCAAGCACTCACAGGTGCAAGTCGTTTCCCCAACCTCACGACGCTATGGATTCCGAACTCGATATTATGGCAAACAAGCTGCGAAATGCTCGCGAGCAGAATAGCAACACGCGCTTGAAGAACCTCTCCAGTTCTGCACTGGAGTTGTATGATAACCGGAAGGTACTGTTTTCTTGCTTTATTTATCTCCTGTTCTGACCTGACAACGGGGACAGGTTTCGTCCTTGGAAGAGCTCTGCAGGTCCTCATGCGAGGTCGCGTTCGCAGTGATTATTTCCCAGTCTAATGCAAGTCCCAACAACGAGGTTCAAGGAAAACTCGTGGAAGTAGAAACGTAGGCTTCAATCGCTCTACTTGCGCTGCGACGTTGTCTAACGAGATACCCAGCATCATGGCCGAGATTAACAAGTTTGCGAGAATTGTTGCCTCCCGCAATTTTATCGCCTCGCTCTTCCTACATAGATGGGATGCAGCTAAGATACAGGAATATCGTTCTTCCTTGAAGAAATATATCACCGACAAGGACTTTCGACCGAATGTAAGCAAGTCTTTAGGTTTCTTTTCATTTCTAACAATTCATAATACTAGGTGCCGGTTAACATTTGCGAAAACCTGACGCTTTCAGGTAGACGTAGCCGTCCCGTTTCGGGCAACGGCCAAACTTTCAATCGTCAGTCCTTCACTCCTCCCCCAACACGCAATTTAAAGAAGCCGGTCATCTCAACAAATCCTGTGAACAGCGCGGGGGTTCATTTCAATCCTATTTCGCCACTTTGCAGACACTCCAACGCCTCAGCGCCCGCGATTGCGACTCCTACCTCTGCAAAGGTTACTTCTGTCCGTGTTTGGCAGTACAACTACTTTGGTTCAGTAAGCGAAACGAATTTGACTCAAGGGAGTGGAAATAAAATTAATCACCGTAACTCCCATTCGTTCAATACGGGGCACTACTACCAGGAAGACGTAGAGTTTGAAGAGATTCAGTGACCAGTGACGAGGAGTATGGTGTTTTGATGCATTCAATAGTTTACAATATGCGGTCTGTGTATATCAATCTATCCTATCGACCTTCTGGCATGGATGTCTTCGTAGAGATAAGCGTATGGGAAGATAAAGAAACAAGGATACCAGCCCTATCGTGGAGAATAAAGGGGGAGGGGGTTGCTTCAACTCGTCACCACATGCCAAGAATCCTACCGAGGTACTGAACGATATCTAGTTGAAGTGAAGTGCTCTGAGCAGATGAGTCTCCTGTTCCCGGCCCCACAATTAGCTTCTGAACAGAATTCGTGATCTCTGACTCTGCAGGTGGCTATCGTAGCTATCAGTGCCCGAGGTTAGCAGCAACACTGCTTTGACTTACATTGAACGGTGATAACGCTTGATATACTGATGCCATGTAAGTTTGAATAGTTGCGCGATCATATTGCCCGTATAAGTTGTATCGTATCATCCTGGCAGTACCATTCAGCGTAAGGATAAACGATTCAACCTCTTTGAGAACCCTGTAATCAATCATTAGTGTGTTTCCCATCGTAACAGGTGTCGTATTCACCGCGTCAATTCTTCCCCCACATTCTTCATGTAATTCGAATGGAATACGCGCTGTACTGGGTCCCTGCAGTCGATAACACTGCACGCGCACACGAGGAGGTATACAACTTCGCAAACTCTTGCAACGAGCTGCGGGAGAATGTCTCGATGATAAACAGATGCCTATGACGCACACCGTCAATGAGAGCAAAAGGCGTGGAGGATGACATGTGCACCGAACCTTGACAGCGGTGTCTGTTCTCGCCGCGAACGTGCACAGCTCTTGAACATAAGCCAGGGCATCGGGTCGATCTTGGTATTCCTGGAGCTTTTCCCTGATTTTGGGGGTAATGTCGATAACCTTGGCGTTGGTGTGGGTCATTGGAGGTAAGGAATATGGGTGATGTTTCGGGATTATAGGTCCCAATTTTTATACCTGTATGGGCGAGCGCTTCAGCTCGCACACGCCCAGTACGCCACTCGCATATTGGGCAGGCAACGAATTGATGCCAGGGCAACAGCAGAAGTTGAGAGAAACTCGATCAAACTTCAGATCAAGAGGGGATGGACATGATCTCATTTTTACTACCAGCTGACTCTACTTAGATCCGGCGTCAATGTACCGGTAAGGATGGTCGATATCAATGCGGGCGTTCTTGGGATAGAATGGATTGAAGGAGAGAGTGTTAGAACGTACGTACTCGTATCGTGGGGTATATTCTTTGAATCCAAAAGGCGAAAACACCAACACTATGTTTCTACGCTGTGGCGATCTGAAAATAGACTGACCTCGTTTCACAAGTCGCCTACGTAATGATATCAAGTTCACGGGGCCCCACGAAACGATGTTCCAAACGCCCATGTGAAATGGGCGCTCGGGCGCTTAGTCTCTACTGCACAATGATACGGCGTTATGAATGATGTCCAGTATGGGCATTTTTTCAGTCTATTTGGAAAGAAATGAATACCGGCGTCGATTGGAGGTCCCACTGAGAACGGCGGAAGTATACCATTATGATAATGCCGCTCGGTAGGATAGTAAAAGAAATTATTTTCTATACAGATAGGTGTTTCTTCGACTGTTGTGGCGCAGAAATTGGGTGTGGCTGCAGGCTGTCCACAACGTGTATTCCCTGGACATAACCCTTGGCCCACATTAGCTTCACCTGGACAGAGTGCTCCTTGTGTACAGCAATGTGTCACTAGCTCGACAAACATACCAGAGGAATCATGTGCCCTCGACTTGAGGCCAAGTTTCGACTAGCCACATCTCTGCAATGAGGTAGGCCGCGAGCGGAGGCGCATATCTGCTGTTGTGACCCCATGCAGAATGCTTGTATCTGCATCCACACATAGTCACCTGAGAACCCAATTTAGCAAGGACGAAACGGAAACATGGGCTTGAACTTAGCGAAGCCGATCTTGAGAGCCTTCCGATTGGACGACTGAATTATATCCAAGACATCGTATCTGGTTCAACAGTTGCAGACCGTGGGATATGTCCTACTGTCAATATCGTATCGTATCATACCCGTGGTGAGATCCGCGGTGACCCTGCAGTTCGTGAATATATTACCTGAGTAGCTCGAGTCTCTGCGTAAGCTTCCCGGATCGAAAAACATTAGCTGAAAATCCTTGGTGCCCGGAGTGACATAGCAGATCGAGTAGCGGCACTAACAAGTCTCCGCGACATTGAGAACAGGAGGGTCAGCCGAATCAGAGCATGACAAAGTGACACATTTATCATGTTGTTCCGGTCTCTGTAGCTGTAGTGGAGACGAATTGGTGCGCGGGTCTCCAATATTATTGCAGGATTTTACGTTGATTTGTCGAACATTTGAATGACGGACACATATCACAGGTTGCCACGAATACATCGGTGGATGAGGCAATCAAGCGATCGACTCGTCCCACTGTCGACCTGTACTGTTTTCTGGAGAATCCATTGAATGGAGCGCAGTAATTCCGTTCTAAATTGGGCGTGATAAGTGAGTCATATCAAACTCATGTAGTATGACAGTCTACTTCGAAGCACTTTCCATCACTCGCCTCGTTGGTAGGGAGTCTCCAAGTTTGCCTCAAGCTAATGTTAACCGGAGTACCACAATACTATGCGCCAAACAGTGAGTCAGACTGACTAACATCCATGCACTTGATGTAAACGCTAGGAGATATACCAGTTTCAAACATCGAATAAACTGAAATTGCAATTGTGCGAGATTGAAGGCTAGACTGGAGTCGCCCGGAACGATCGCAAGAGCTTAGACCTGAGTCCGGTCCTTCTATTACGATGGCAAGTATGTATAGAAGGACCTGTCCTGAGTTTAAATTTGGCTGGGCCCTGGCCCCTCATTGTGATCTGTTCGAGTCCGTGGGAGCCTTTAAAGAAAGAAGAATTCTGTCGGAACGTTCCTGAGATTTGCAGGGGACGGGGATGATCATCCCTGGCAGTTTTCCAGCGCGCGGCGTCCTGATGTACATACGCTTTCTTCAACGCACTCATGTCTTCACATCTCCAAACACCTGGCGCACAGAAGAAGACTAGAGGAGCAGCCAAGGCCTTTGAGGGCAGCAGTTTGTTTCGCCTTGAAGGTACTTCCAGTAATTCTTTCGACGCGTTTCTGGGGTTCGGAAGAGATGAAAAGATCCTCTGCACGCTGGAACACAGTCGTGATGGTTGTGGTTGAATGAAAAGGCGTAATTTTTGCTCACGTCAAAATTGCCGGGGATTAATCATCCCCGGCTCCCACAGACTCGATTAGTATGGGCCTCTGCACACATTTACCAAGGGCTTCAGGAAGTCTACACAGATATATACTTCAGATAATCATCAGCAACTTGATAAAGGCTGAAGCCCATGCTTCTGTGCTGGACGCTGGGGGAACAGCTGACTTACAGCTGACGATGATGGAGACGCAAAAACCGCGTCATCAATGCCACGAGGCTTTTTGAGCGGAGTTGGAAAGAGTCACGCCGCGCGTTGAGTCACACCACGGCTACGTGTGACGCTTTCGCATCTGCTCGTCGACATCCTCGACGACGAGCAACTCAACTTTTTCCATCCGCTCTACTCATTACTCGCACTGTTCTGATACTTCTGCCTCAGAGGTACCGTGGAGCACCCAGAGCAAGGAAATTCATACCAATCATGGCGTCGAGCTCAACCTGTGTAGCGTCGAGCCCAACGTCTCTCAAGCGGAAGAGGGACGAGGATATGGTCATGCTAGGAAGTCCAAGCTCATCGCCTCTTACCAATATAGAAGCCTCCCAGACCTCCGAAGCACCCACGAGCCCCCAGTCGCACCAGGTTCCCCCAGCTGTCATGTTAGTTTCATTACCTGGCCTCCTTATACATCCTCCGAATCACCCTCTTCATGCACAATCTCTATGTATATCTCTTTTGGCTATCAGAAAATGCCTACAAATGCCGGATTTGAGTCCGGATATCGAATGTCGGGCGTGGACTGCATTGGCAGAGCTGGGAATGACTGTTATTGGAGGAGGATTTAGTCATGACAATGACCATCTGTGGGCTAGAGATATCGAAAACGAGGTATGTAGATAGCAAAGGCTGGGTCGCAGCTTGCTAACGCGCTCGAAATTGCAGGTAGAGGAAGCTACAACGAAAGGAGTACGTTGGTTCATGTCGTTGCTCTTCAGAAGGCTTACTTATACAATCTTTATTCAGCTGAATCTTGCCCAGAAGCATCCGACACTACGCTGGTATCGCTCTCAACTCACATTCCTCGCTGCGCAACTGGCTATATGGCAGAACAATGTCAAATTCGCTCGAACATTACTTCGAAGACAGCTCACGACGTTAGGACCATCAGACCCCCCAGCCGTGGTGTACACTGCACACCTCAAGCTCATCGCCAGCCTCGCTACTACCTCTTCCTATATGCCGTCTTCATCCACGTGTCCGCCTTCACCTGCGCCTGCTCGCCCACAGGACGTTCGTGCTGCACTCACGGCCATCCAGAGCATGCAAAACCTGTCCATGAAGAACAATCACGACCAGATCACTCTTCTTGCACGCGTGCTTCGGCTCAGGCTTCTCATTTCGTCCGGTCAATGGGAACAAGTCGAGGAAGCTCTCACCCAAGCTGAGGAAGCGCTGGGGATTGACTATCCCGTGGAGAAGTCACCGCCCGCGCCTACGTCTCCACGTAAAGGGCTGCGCATAGCAGACCTCAACATTGCACATCTCAGTAGTTCACCCGCGAAGGCTTCTCAGAAGCTTGAAAGTGACAGCTCGCCAGCAGCGGGTTCCCAAACCCAAACCCAACCCCAGCAAGCCGCACCTTCGTACAAGACCTTCTTCGATCCCTTCTCTTCTTCCATGGCACTGTATACCCTTATTATCGGTGCAATTTTCTATACCTATGTCGGCCGCGTCGTCGATAGCTCGAGCCGTCTTTCACATCTTCATGCACTATTGGACGGTGGTATTTTGAAGTTTTCAACATCCGATGTTAGTGGGGCTAGTGGTATTGTGGAGATCTCGTTCCCTGGTCAGGCTCTGCCACTTCGTATCCAGACGACTCACCCAAGGGTGCTATATGTCCTGGCGTATCTGGTCAGTGCGGTGGCGAAAAAAGATCCGGTTGGCAGGAAGCCGAAGAAGAAGATATTCTCCATGGAAGGTTTGACAGCTTGGGAGAAGGAGGTGAGGAAGGAGTTGATGCGTAAGTTGCTCCTGTACTCATTCATGAGTGTATAACTGATTGGGTTGTTTACATGAAGTACCTACCTGGGCTACCGCTAGTGAAGTAGACCAGATTGATCTCAAACTGGCGAAGATCAAAGGTGATCTTATGTGTGAGCTGATTAGTGTATGTTGTAGTAACTGGTCCCTTGTTGCGCCTAGACTGACCTGCTTTATTCATTAGGTCTCGATAATGCGTTCTGATTTTGACTCCGCTGACAAGGTACTGTCCCCACATTCTCAGGTCATTTATACGTATACGAGCTCATCACAACTTCTTCACAGATCTTGGCGCTCCTCATTGCCCACTTACGCGCCCATTCCCTATTTGACTCTTTCTCTGCCCGTGTTACACTGCACCATGCCCACCTGGCCCATTCGCGTGGTGATATCCCACGTGCGCTGCAGTGTTATAAAGTCGCGGTACATATCGCGGAGCAGAAAGGAGATGACTTTGTCAGACTTTCTGCTAGTGCTGGATTCGTTGCTTTGCGGATTGGGTTATTCCGACAGAGAGGCGAGAAAGACGAGGAAGAGGAAGATGGAATGCTAGTGGATCCACTGGTAGACACTGAAGCTATCGATCCCATACTCGAAGGCAGAGATGACTGGGAGGAGATTGAACGCATGGGAGTAAGAGTAGCTGAGGCGTGTAAGGGTATGGGTGGAACGATGTGGAGTGTTGGGAGGATTATTGAGGCGTGTTTAACAGAAGAGATTTTGAAAGCCAAGTAAGTTCTTCCCCGCTTCAATACGCACAAGATAGCTGATTTTATCGTCATCGTTATCGTCAGGCAAGACCTTCGAACTGCCTTGAACTTCACCTCTTCAGCTGGGGACAATCATTTGCGAGCGTTGATACTCGCGCTGATTGCATCACAGTTCTTTCATACTTCGGCTGATGATGCGCTCAACATGCTGGCAATGTGTGAGAATTTGGCTGCTGGGTTGGGTGCTGCGCCTAAGGCTGCTGGACAGAAGAAGGCTGCAGATGGGATTGGGAATGCGCCATTGAGGGTGTGGATTGGGGAGCGATGTCTTGGTGCGTGCCGTTTCCTTTCTACCTCGGGGAATGAGCTGACCATATTTGCGTTACAGAACTGTACAAGAGGACTGGGAACACAAAGGCTGCGAGGAAACAGGAAGCTGCAAATGAGGCGCTGAGGAAGCTTATTGCTTCATCGTTACTTTCAGTGTCGATTGTACCATCATGATTCACAGCTCCTTGTCGACGCTGGCTGCAGCATTCCTCTCGCCTACTCTTCTGAACTGTGCCTATTCTCGCTTTCATCCTGGACTCTCGAGGACTGCTTCATATTGTTATCCGTTATTACTGCTGTGTTCATTCTTCGTATTCACCCCTCACCCTTTTATCACTGCATGCTGTATAGACTCTGCACACTCATCATCAGGAACCATTACTGCACTGTATTTTTATCGGGTAGATACTTCAATGAGACTTCCGTTCTCGTCTGCAATGTCTCCCATAAATTTCACCGCGTGAAGTTCCGGCGCTAGTGGAAGCGGGCTTGCGACAGGACCGCCTAAAAGTTACGCGGCGGCGCAACTCTTCGGTAGAATCCAAACCACTACCGGCCGGCAATTCGCCGGTAATTACTGCAAAGTCTTGATCCATAACCACGACGATGCAGCTGCACCCCAGCACGGACCCCACTAGATCATCACTGAATACGACTCAAATTCTTGCTGGGGCACTATTTGACTCCCAGTCTCAAGAGCTCCTCCGCGATCAGGTCATAACGGTCGACACAAAATCTGGATTAATCATCAACGTTCAAACTATTGCTCCAGAGGTCCTACGTGATATTGGAAAACCGGAGGTCATTGACCTACGAGACTTTACTGTTCTTCCTGGATTCGTCGATGTCCATGTTCATAGTACGAAGTTCTCTTCATTGCACAGATTCATTCGGAACTGACGACTTCAAGAAAGTGTTTCTACATTCGTACGAGGAGACCTCATGGGATGATCAGCTTACAAAGGAGAGTCTTGCGGAGAGGACTATTCGTGCGACGGTACATGCGAGAAAGACGTTGATGGCGGGCTTTACCAGTGTTCGGTGAGAAAAGAGCTTTCAACTTACCTTTAACTGAAATAACTGATGAATCGTGTTTAAGGGACTTGGGAACGGAAGGGGCGGGCGATGCTGATATCGCACTGAGGAAGTGTCTTTCTGGTCCAGATACAATGATACCCGGACCGAGATACTTCTGTGCCAGTCGAGCTATCGTCGCAACAGGCAGTTATGGTTGGTTTTTTGAAAACTTTCACTGCGATCAGATATATGAGCCGACTATTCGAGTTCAGGACCTAAAAGTATGTTATACCCGAACCAGGAAGGTATCGACGGGATCATGGGTGCAGAGGTAGCGGACGGTATTGATGGATGCGTGGCAGCAGTACGAAGGCAGATTGGTGCGGGCGCTGACTGGGTTAAGGTGAGGGTTGCAACCTCTGTCCTGTCCGGTGTCTTTGCTGACCTATACTGTCCTTACTAGGTATACGCAGGTACACTTAACGTGCCATGGGATATTCCGCGGCTCTTACAAACTTCTCCTTAGACTACAAACCCCGCTCCCGAATGTCGGCGGTCTCTTCTACAACGGCAGCACGCAATATCCCCACTTTCAGTCGAAATGAACTAGAAGCTATGATATCGACCGCTCATTCATATGGTACCAAAATAGCGGCGCACGCACAATCCATTGAGTCCTTTCGTACCCTTCTCTCCCTCGAGATCGACTCTATCGAACACTCGATAGCCAATCCAATTGTTAATTTCGAACACGAGGCGAATGTTCTACTATCCCGCTGGGCGGAGAAGAACAAATCAACTACATGGGTCCCCACACTTTCGGTGTACCACAAGATGAAGGAATTCACCGGTGGAAAAGACCCACGAACGAATGCGATATGGGATCAGGCATGTAAGATGTTCAGACGTGCCATCAGCATCGGCATGCAGAACATTGCCTGTGGTGGCGACACGGGTGCCTTCTCGCACGGAGAAAACTCGCTAGAAATGAAGCTGATGGTCAGGCTTGGTGCAGATTGGAAACAAGTGCTCCGTTGGGGAACGTTGGGTGGTTGGGAGTGCGTGAGGGGTATGGATTGGGAGTTACGTGCTGATATGGAGCCGGAGGATCTGGACGTGTCTCCCAGCGCTCGGCCAGATGATAATGAAGTACGTTTTGGGTGTATCAGACCGGGCTGGGCGGCCGATATCATCGCATTGGAGGGCGACCTTGAGAACGACTTTGAAGCCACCCTGGATAGAGTCAGGTTCGTCATGAAGGCTGGAAAGGTTTACATGAATGGGGAAAATGGAGCCCTTTGAAGATGTGCGAGGAGTTTATGGATGTCTTCCCGGCATAGGCGTCGAGGACTAGGCAGCATGATCCTTGTTCTATACTTGGACTGGCGTTCAATGACAGTTCATCTCGGAATCCTCCCATATCTAAAGCTCCTGATTTCAGACCGCGAGACTAGTGATGGCGTAAGAGGAGTGTATCAGGAGGGGTATCTAGTAAGACGAGTCTGGTCGGCTGGTCTACCAATAAATTGACTAACAAGTTTGTAGATCCCGACATGCTAGCTCCGTACATGATTGGGAAACGTGCAAAAATTCGGCCGCCTCTTCTCCACCTGATATACACTCCGTACAAAGCACTTGATTGACTCGCGGGGAACACGGGACACACCATCATGCCATATGCAGTTTTTGATTCTCCGCCTCCAGCTAAGCAATAGAAAAGTATTTAAGTCTGTACTTCAAATCTTCGCAGTTGTTTGACCTGCGATATGTCAGCTCACACCCTGGAACAGCTAAAACAATCCCTTCACGGAGATATTGTCATTCCATCAGACCCCGACTACCTCAGCGCTATCTCCCGTTGGGCAATCAATGCTGCACGCCATGCCAAAGTTATCACCTTCGCCAAAGATGTAGACGATATATCCCTCGCACTTTGCTACGCAAAGGAAAACAAGCTCTCCCTGGCCATCCGAGGTGGCGGACATAACGCAGTGGGCGCATCCTCAGCACAAGATGGTCTAGTCATCGACCTCTCGCGTTACATGAACCAGGTTAGGGTCGATCCTGCACGTAGACTGGCGTATGTTCAAGGAGGCGCTGTATGGAAAGATGTCGATGAAGCGGCGATGCAGCATGGATTAGCTACTGTGGGTGGAACTGTTAATCATGTAAGTCGCTTCCATGGTACCGCATGATAAGGACTAATGTCATTACCATCACCAACCTAGACGGGTGTCGGCGGGTATGTTGACGCTCTAATTTTGATCCTACTTTCCATCTAATGCAATACTATATCAAGGCTTACTCTAGGGGGTGGATTTGGGTGGCTACAGGGATCACATGGCCTTACTGTAGACAATCTCGTCAAGGTACAGCAGTCGCGGCAAAGTTCGTTTACCTGCTTATGCCTATTGCCTTCGCAGGCCGTGGTCGTGTTGTCAGACGGGACTGCTGTAACTGCTAGTGCCAACGAAAATAGCGAACTGTTCTGGGCGATCAGAGGAGGAGGATGTAATTTCGGCATCTGCGCTGAATTTGTCTTCAAGCTGCATGCACAGCGGCGGACAGTTTTTGCGGGAAACTTGGTCTTCGACGCTGAAAAGGTAGAGAAATTGATGAGCGTTATTAGAGAGTGGTACTCGAAGGCGTCCGAGAAGGAGGTGGCTTTCCTTACCTGCTACAAGGATGCGCAGCTCGATAAGGCAAGGGTTCTTTGCGCAAGGTAAAAAAAAACTGCGGGCTGAAGTCTCTTTAGGCCATTACTTTCGTTTCCGTATTCTACAACGGCACCAAAATGGAAGGCAAATCAAAATTCAAAGCCTTTTTGGATCTCGGTGAGCCGCACAAAAGGTCATCGCCACTTTTATCCGAAGCATCACTGATGCATGATTTTGACAGGTCCAACCGAAGACACAACGGCGGAAATACCGTACGAGATGCTGAATGGTCTATACGTGAGTCTACCTGCCTTCTAGTACGGCCGCTTCTCAAGATCTCATTTCTCCGCCTGCTACAGAATCAGTACTACGAACCCGGCTTTGCGCGGCACATGCGCGGCTTCCGTTACGACCTCGTCAGTTCCCGAGTGGGTCCTATACGCCAGGTTCTGGAGCGTTTAAATAGCCTTCCGTTCAAGGAGAAGAACCTCTCTATGACGGTTATGTTTGAGTATAACTCTTTTGTGAAGGTGAACGCAGTCTCTAATGAAGCGATGGCGCTGGCTCGTCATTCTTTAAATAACGGGCTCGTGTTGATGGGGTGGTCGGAGGATACTCCAAGATATATGATGTATGCTCGCGAAGTGGTATGGGAGATTCTGCAGATGGTTTCGCCTGGACAGAGGTTCTTTACTGGAAATCGCGAAGGATTTCGTAAGTCTGCATAGCTATTTCTAGTTGATCCGACTGACACTCAGGATGGCAGAGTACGGGGAAGATCAAGACCACCGAGTGTCAAGCACAATCAAAGGCGAAGCACTCTATGGTGCGGAAAAGTACAAGAAACTGCAACGTCTAAAGAGGAAGTATGACCCGGATGTCATATTCAACAAGTGGTTCATTATCGAGCCAGCTTCGGAGGAGGAGAATGGCATTAAAGTTCGACTATGATACTGTTTACTAGGCACTATATGAGATAACCTGTTCAAGCCCTCCCCTGTTCCGTTCCCCTACTTGCTTCCCACGTCTCCGGTCCCTGTTTGTTATCGTTGTCAGCTACTTTGTACTTTGCAAACTATAACAAATCTGGCTTGCCTTTCGATTATTCATCCTTTGGTTCTTGATTCGTCGCGTAAACCATTCGTCAGCGGTGACGCCAGTATTGAGATTTGCCTTGTCTGCCTGGTCGTTTACAGCGGAGGCGATGGTCTCGCTCAACTCGCTCAGAGGTCGAAGAACCACTAAGGCACTGGGACGGGTGAAGTATACCAACGACCAACGGTCGAGCTTTGACTGAGCACCTGGCGGAGGCCTAAAAGAAAAATGTTAGTGTTGAATTTGATTATATGTATATGGGTATTATGTCACATACATGACACGATGAATGTTGGAGTGAAGGATTCCGCCACTAAGTACGGCCAGCGCGTCTCCAACATTGCATATGGCATGACCCGGGATAGGCTAAAAAGCATTAGCCCATGACAATATAGCCTGTTCGGCACCGAAAACATACCTTGACATACTGCCATTCATCTACTCCTGGCGGCAACACCTGCAAGCCACCCAGACGATTATGCAAGAAGCTGAGGGACCCAAAATCGGTATGAGCACCAATTCCAATACGATCTTGGGGAAGATTGGCGGGGTTCTTGATAACACGAGCCTCGCTTCCGCTGAACTCATCCTTGGCATGACGTTTCGCGAGCTCACCTGCTGGGAGCCCCAGCTTGATATTAAAAATTTCCAGAATAGTCTGGTTGACTTCCTCCGACTTTTTGATGAATGGTACAATAGTGGAGTCCATGCGATGATTCACAGTGGATGGGTAGGCTCGACGAGCAATCTTGGGCCAGGAGAACCCATCATCTTTGGCAATGTTGATGAACTCGACGGTGTCTTTGACGCCTGATGCATCTACTGCGTTCGCACCGGCAGCCTTGTAACTAGGTACGAGATATGAGTCGAGCATAGTTCTTGGTGCGGAAGAGAAAGACGAACCCGAATGATACTCCAGTGTCTCCTTGCTCGAACTTCATCTTCTCCTCCAGAGGTAAAGCCATCGTCTCATGTCCCATCTCGAACATTTCATTCACCTCTTCATCAGCTCCATGATTCTTCAGGCTAGAAGGGAATCAGAACCGAATATCGTATCGAAAGCCTTCTAATACTCACTACCAGAAACCGAGCGAAGTAGCAGCCGACCAGAGGCGGTTGATCTCTGTCTCGTCCCCGGCTTTGAGAAGATCGTAGTCAATGATGAGAAGTGGATGTGTAGGTACGTCGGTTGGGAAAGGTGGTAATTCGAGGGCAGGCATGTTATCTGATCTGAGGAGAGGTGAGTTGTAGAACCAAGAGGTTATATAGTCGACGTACCGAATAATTCACTAAGTCAAGCTATCGGACACTCCAAGTATGACGCTTCAGCTTTAATCCGAGGCGGCTCAAATGACTTCTTTCCCATCTGCCTCAGCAAAAAGCAAGCCCCCTAACTCAGCACCAGAAGGGACGATTATGGTAATCCGGCTTCTTCAATGACCCGTATCCTGCCTTGCCCGTTGGCAGCGCATCAAGCTGAGCCAAACATGTATGCGTAATGAGTTCCCGATGTAGCAACAAGTTGAGCCGCTCAGGCTGCGGTTCCATTTTTCGTTCAGACTTGGAAATCCCTTCCAAACAATAAAAAAGGTCGGCAGCCTATGAGTCACCGTACTCCGCTTAAAGCCTCTTTTGACCCAAATACTCTTCCATAGACTCAGCTTGAGGTCGAGATCCTGCAGAACTCAAGAATGAAGGATTTGATGACAGAGGTCTATATCGAGGAGTGGGGTGGTCGTTTGGGAGGAAGTTTGCCTTGGGCGCTTAGTGGCGCCTGAGAAGATTCCGGGTGCCGGCCAAGCCGCGCCGGCGGTACCGGCAAGTTGAACTGGATGACAGTCACTGAAGCTACTGAAGATCGCACGAATCTACAACTTCTCAGTAAACCTTTCCATCATCAATCCTCTATAATAACTCTAGCATTCGATAAGTCCTACGGTAGCGGACATGTACACGAACGCAGGGTGAGCGCAAAAGGAATACGATTTATACTTGGAACTGATTTTACCTCAAGCAGACTTGTGACCAGCATAGCACGAAAATAAACAGATCATCCTGACATTTAAATTCCCGCTTTGTACCCTAGTCGTCATCATATCTCCCATGCCAGTCGCAGAACTACCTCCTTTTCCAACTGACATTCCTACTCACCCCTTGTTGGTAGTAGACTATGAACTGTTGAAGGCAGGGGACAAGGACGAGATTGAGAAACTATGGGGTGCTGCCACCAGTTTGGGGTTCTGGTAGTAAGTCATTCTATCATGCGGGGAGTAGAAACGACGTTTTGACGATGTATTGACAGCCTGAAAAACCATGGCGTCGAAGAGGAGGTCAATGGAATGTTTGAGATGGGTGAAGAAACAATGAAGTTACCCCTCGAAGAGAAGATGAAGTATGAGCAAGGGGACGAGGGATCTTCATTTGGGTGCGTTCGTCTTTGGGTACTAACCGATGCTTGACTGACATTCCATCAGATACAAAGCTGCCGGAGCTAATGCTGTCGACGCTTACGGTGTGTTGGACACTGTCGAATTCATCAACATAGCAAAGGACGACGCTTTTGCCTGGCCCAATGTGGCACGTCGCACCTACCCATCAACGGTTAACGCACGGATGGACTCTACAATTGTGCCCTTTGTCAAGAAGTCCAACGAGATCAACACTATCATCATCAACATCTTTAACGATAAGCTTGGTTTACCTTCTGGTGAATTGGCCAAACGGCACACAATAGAAGACCATTCTGGAAGCGAAGCTCGTGCGATCAAGAACCCGGCTGGTTTACCCGCGGACCGAATGGCCATAGGTGCTCACACGGATTTCGGGTCTCTCAGCTTCTTGCATAACAGGTTGGGTGGGCTTCAGGTTAGTATACCTGTTTGATCCATCGGGTGTACGTCATTGATCTGGCTCAACAGGTGCTACCCCCAGGAGTGGATGAGTGGCAGTACGTGAAGGTAGGCACCTACACAAACCGCTACACCCCGACGTACCCTGACCCTGGCATGTCTTTGATAGCCCCTTCCAGGCCACGCCATCTGTAATATCGGAGATGCGCTCGCTGTCCTCAGTGGTGGAATCCTTCACTCTAACATTCATCGTGTAGTGTGTGTATCCTCCACCTGACTTCCCTCAGCTCCAAGATCTCACGTGCAACTATTCCCATGTAGTCCTCCACCAGGCGCCCAACGCAAATTCGACCGCTGGTCCCAAGTCTTTTTCACCCGTCCAGGCAACGACATTGTTCTCACACCTCTCTCTGACCTCAGTCCGATCATCGCTGAAGCTGCTAGGGAGAACTGGGAGAAGAAGAAGTTGGATACGGGAGGTGCTACTTCGTATGAATGGTTTACAAGGCGAATCAAGAATCAGAGGATCAAAAACAGGACAGTACGTGTAGTCGTGGAGCTGGTTGCTATCCTTCACGTTACTTATTGAATTACAGGGACCGGAGACGTGGGCTGCGAGCAGGGGTACTGAACAGGGGAGAGTGTAAAGGTTATCGAGGTCCTGACGTGGAACTAATACACATGGACTCAACATGTATCTGGTATTTCCATGAAGCCTTCTCAGTGTATATTACTTAAGCCTCGTGTTTACAAATTGCTATTGAACTCCCGAGTCTCCGTACACCATATGGCCCATGAACAGCGTCGTCGAGGAAACTGATGAATGCTTCTATACCCTGGGCTTTCTCCCCATGCCTGGGCCCACGCATGACAACGCTTGAGCCTTGCAAAGGGAAATCATTCTTTCCTTCTATTTCGAAGGCCAAGATGTCAATCATGATCTTCAGAATTCCGCGTTAAACGTGGGTTGGGGACGGCTGTCCGTCTTTTTCGCTTCCGTAGACGAAACGTCGCGGTAACTCGTTTTTTTGTCTGTTCAGGCTCACTCTAGGATACGAAAGACCGGTAAAACTCATTCTTTACCGTGGAATGCAGAACTTTCTTAATTTGGTGAGCAACATACATAGTATCACTGGTACTTTGCTTAATGCTATATCGATAGGAACGTTCCTGTGGCGTAGTCGAGGCCTTTGGTTTTCAGGGAATACTAATTGTGAAATTGTAAACCGTACATTAAGGTTATTGATACAATGACTATAGTCTGACGTAGTATACATTGACCGATAGCAAACAAACAACAAGAACCAAGCATTTTCTAAATAGCGATGGTAAGTCCTTGAAAGCCAAGTCTCGACGAACAAGTATCATCATTTCAAGTGTTTATTTCATTCCTACTCTTCGTCCTGAAGTGTCCGATGGTGCAGTTTGGAGGGTATCTCAGTATCATGATCTCTTTTATTGCCCTATACACGAATATGATATTGTTAAAATCAAGTCCCCCGAGGAGAGAAACTGGCGCAACTCACATCCAAATCATTCAGCTCAACAACCTTTGGTAAATCTAATCTCTCCGACTCGTCGTGATCCCTGCTAGCAGTGTTCCTCGATGAATGAGACTCCACGCCTACCGGGACGGTCAGATTCCTAGTACTTTGCCCGCTCGTAGGGTGTTTGAAGCGAATATCAAGGCTTTGGCTCCATCCGGAATACATATGGCCGGGGCTAAGTTTCGCTTCATCTCGGCTGCCCACAATTCGAAGCCTGCTATTGAGAATGACCATCAATGTGTTGGCATAAAGCTTGGCGAGGCAGCGGGAAGGGAGCATATGGAAGGGGTATTTTTGGACTGCGATGAATAAGACGCAGTCTATTGTCGCGACGGCAGCTGATAGAACAAGTCAGCGAAGGGGTAGCGGGGGTGGTGGGGATCTTGGAGGCGAGACATACCAGTCAAGGAGCCGGTTTCGATAACGAGACGGACGAGGCGGCGAATGAGGGGGTTGCCTTTGAGTCCTGCGCTTGCTTTGAGCAACTAGGAGTATCGTTAAAAATGAACGGTGCAGTCATATAATGCAAGTGGGACGTACATAGGTAGTCATCACGATGGCTATTAGGGTATCACACAATGCCGAACCTGCGAGCCAGATCTAAGGGCATTCGAATTAGTTTTAGCACGGTACACAAGAAACACTTTTGGCACTTACTGTACATGGAACGAGGGTGCGGGCCTGAAGAACAGCCGAATTATTTATTTGGAAGATTAAAATGCCTTCATAGACAGAGGAAATGAACTGAGTAAGGGCAATCTAACCAATGTTCATTGGAAAAATGGTCGAGAGAGTGACACTGGACAACTCACAGAGAAGATGATGGTAGGGAGAATCCATGTCCTGGAGATGACTTTGATTTGGTAGGAGTAGAATCCTTGGACGAGAATACTGACTGTTCATACACCCGACGTCAACAACTTAAGTTTTGGTCAAGCTTTAGGACACACCTAGCCCTGTAAGAATAGGCACACTAATACCCGACAGGTGGGCTGCTCGAAGGTTCTTCATGTCTCCAAAACCCGAACCAAAGATGACGAAAGCATCGCGGAAGAAAATAATCGTTTGGGTTGTGTCGAGAATGAAAACGGTATACACAAGGGATTTGACCAGTTTTCTGTCGTTCGGGAAGGACATGTAATAGATATCTGTGGCCCAGAACAGATGGTTAGTCACTTACACTCACGGACGTTACGAAGACTACTTACACACTTGTAACACCGATACGCCATAGAGAATGCTCCCAAGCATAAAGGTGATTATCTATGTTTAATTAGCCTCATTCAGGTTGAGTGTCTTTGATAAGCCTACCAGCGGACCAGCTCTGCGAATCGCAAATGTCAGCTCGCGAAAACATTTGGTTGAGGAGTACTTACATGCGATCGACGTCCGAGGGGATGCCATCAATAGGAGCCATGTCGAGTCGCAGTTGCTCGCCTCGACGCGGGAGGGATTTCGGCTCTGCAGTGGGCTACCGTAGCTCCATATTATATTCTCCCAGAACAGGGTTACCAACGTCACCTCAATTCATTCAACAGGATCTGATCTCAGCAACGGAAGAGGACATAATGAATTGAGGCTTTTGACATTCCACTCGCCAAATCCTGATCATGTGAAAGAACCTGATGTCGGGTCGTAGTCGGTTTCCACGACAAGATGCCATTACAGCACACTTTTGGCTTCCACATCCCGCAAATGTGGTATATGAACTCGTGTGAGCCTGGGGCATCAGCATCCTGCTCTTGATAATTCGGCGACAAGAACTTGGAATCATGACTGGCGTCCACTGCTTTTTCAGATCTAGTACCGGGATCTACCGTGCATCTACCCTGCCTGGAGTTCTAGGTCCAAAGGATTGGATTTTCCGTATTTCCGTAAGGTACGCCATTCGCTTGCTTGCAGCCCGCAAATGATAAGCCGTTGATAAGCCGCATACAGTATTCTCCAGGAAAACAGCGCAATTTGGGGTTAATTTGTGTGGTAAATGTTACAGGAAGATTTGCGTATGGATGCTATTCTTCGAATTTGGGAAATACCACTTGATGCCAAGAGGTAGACTTCGAAACGAGTACGGTTACAGCTTCCACGATCGTTTGATGAGATCTGACCCTCTCTCGGCCAATATGTAAACGGGGACCTGAGTATGGGCAGTAGGTATATGGGGCTGCATGTCGTCAGCAATCATAATTCGCGTTGCAAAATGTAAGCAGTACTCACGAAGACTGATGCGTCAACAACCCTCAATCCCTCAACGCCTTTTACGCTCAAGTCCGGGTCGACTACACCCCAAGCGTCGTTCTTCGCCGACATTGAAAGAGTCCCGACAGGATGGTAGATGGTTCGAGTAGTGTTCCGAATCATTTCCTCGATTTCCTCGTCGGTTGTAGAGTTGAAGAAAGGTCGAAGGATATATCCGTCAAAAGCACGAGCAGCCACGAAGCGCCTTGCAGCATGGATGGCGTATTTCAGGACGAACATATCAAACTCCGAGTTGAGGAAATTAGGGTCAATAATCGGGGAATCGAAGGGATTGCTTGAACGTAATGTCACGGAGCCACCTGGGAGGAAAAGTCAGTTGAACCTTTGAAGTGTGTAAAGACTGTACGCACGAGAGGCAGGCGAAACCAGAGCAGTGGTGATCGTCATAAAATTGCCTTCCGGGGGTGGGGTACCTCGTAAACCATTCTAGAAATCGACACTAATTAGTATTCGCTGGCGTAAAGAGCTATCACAACGCGCACCGCAAACACCAGCTCATAATGTGCCGTGTTTGGACCGGCGGCGGGATCCTCATGAGTTTCGAAGATCGACGAATTATCTGGAATCCGGTGCCATCCGAGTTGTGTGGCAATCGTGTTGACGAGAGGGCCTTCGCGTTGAGTTTCCCAGAGATCCAACACTTCCTCAGCGTAAGTGGCATTCCGAGCAATAAGTTCCCAGGTTTGTGTTTCGTTGACGAACCACGAGTTACCCAGGACAGGGTGATCACTGAGATTCTGCCCTACCGAGGGGTTGTCCAGAATCGGCTCGATACCGAGCTGGCTTAGTGCTTCGGAACCCCCAATTCCAGAGTTCAGCAAGATCTGAGGGCTACCAATAGCTCCCGCGGAAAGAATGATTTCCTTCTTGGCGGTGAATTGTTTCCTAGGACCTGAAATTGTACTTGAATGTTACTGAATGCTGAGACCAATCGGCTCAACTCACCATCAGAGGTTTTGGCAACTTCGATGGCATTAATGTGAAGTTTGCGCTTCTTATCGTTGTTACGAGGGATGACCCGTTTTGTGACATCTCCAGAGTCCTCTTTCTCCTTAGGAAGGACACGCGTCACTCTGGTATTCAACACCACATTCAGGTTCTTCCGTTGAGCATATTTCGGGCCTAGGTAGGACGTTGCTGAACTGCTTCTCGAGCCGTTGAGGATGGTCGCGATCCCCCAACCTATGATCCGTCGTGAGTCGAGGGCAGTCCTCAAAGACCAGACCTTAGCTCACCAATACCGAGATGATAACCGCTGTTATAGTCGAGGTTGAAAGGAAACTCATCAGACAACTCCTGTGTAGCGGCGAGGATACGATCATCTATGGGAGTTGGGAATCCAGGAAGACTATCGGGGTTGATACCCTTCGTCCCGTGGAACCTGGGGTCATACTGTTCGGAGGTGTCGTGACCGTCCTGAGAAGCAATATTAGAAGACCATAAAACACGGACAATGAACAGAAAGGGGCGTACTGCAGGCGGAGTGACAATCTCGTTCTTCGAAAACACGAGAGAATCAGGTAAGTGTCGTAGCGAAAATAGGGCTAGCAGCGTACCCTAAAGATGAATGGTTGCAACTTCTCCCAAGACCAACCGGGATCACCAGATACCGCAGCTATACGGTCATAATCTTCCGCCGAACCTCTCGTATATATCATAAAGTCTGCGGACGCGAGTTAGTTGTAATTTGGCAATAAGGGGTTGGGTCGTACTGGTACTGCTACTACCACCGAGAACATGTCCTCTGTTGTAAGGCAGCGACCTCCCGTTGAGCATCTCTTGAGGAGCAGTTCTAATCAGAATGTTCAGCATACGTATCGAGGTGGCAGATTAAATATACTGACGTGTAATTCCAATCATATGGCGTGTCGGGCGAGGCTCGTGTACAGTAGAAAGGAACTTCGATGTTCAATACGCCTTCATTGCTAAGAAGACGTGTCGATATTCCAAATCACGAACAGCGTTGAGAACAACGTACGATGGCCCAGCTTCAATCACAAGTACTGAAACCTTTGGGTTCTCACTAAGCCTATTGGCTATGACTAACCCCGCAGTACCGCCTGCATCACCACATGAACACTCTAATGTCAAAGATAGCCGTAGCCACACGCACCTCCAGCGACAATGAAGTCATAAGTATCCTTCGGGACAGCGTCTAGGTCGTGGTAGATGGCTGCCCAACACGTTGAAACAGCTGATAGCGCCAAAGCTAGCCAAGAAGTCCTTGGATACATGGTATGTCCACGCGTCGTCGGAGGGGAGTTGTGGAGGTTGTCCAATGCCTGGTGTAGCTACGCGGTTCAATGCTTATATAGGCCGTGATTTCCAGCCTGTCCGCATATCACAAATTACTGATCTCGATCGGAGATACGTAATATATAGGGCTCGTTAGGTACATCCACCACCTGCTAGAACTAGAATAGCGTGCTCCATATCAATGCATTGATTTTGCATCAGCGAGCGAAACAGATCTACCTGCAGAGGCACTGCTATTCTTGCTCGGTGAACGAGCCAAAAATTATTGACCAACCTCGTGGGGTGTGCAGAGGTTATTCGGATTGCCTGCCGATATCCCGAAAAAGGTGTTCGTTTCTTGATGTTTGGTGTGCCGAGTGTCGGATATCTTAATTCCATGCATCTAAACATAGACTTGACTGAGTATGGTTAAATCATCAGGGAAACCTACAGGGTCTCTCAAGGCTTGAGAGTTTGTCACTGTGGGCGCTCTTTGGATTCAAAAGTACATGTGGCGAGGTCCTGCGGCAATGGCAACTGGTTGCACTAGTCCATTGCAAATGTCGGAAGACGACAGATTACAGCACAAACTGTCCAAGTGACGCCGGCGCACCGAAGCTAAGCGAATCCCCTGACGAAGTGAGGCTTTGACTCGGCATAGGAGAACATTTGTGATTTGATTTAACCGGTGAAGGTCCTGTGGATTGAGCCATGAGTAGTAGATTAGAAGTATTTTTGACCGTGGCTGATGGATTTGCACACCATTTAGTATTCAACACTCGACTACAACTCCTCTAGATGGAATATGAAATATCAATCATGTGCATCCTTTACATGCCGGTATTCGCTTTTGAGTGACCCTACAGCACAATCCGTCAATCAAGAGGTTAACGGGAGCAGTATCGGTAATTAAAAGCTTACATAGTCAAGATATTGAGGCACAGTATCTTGGCCAGGCTAGCAAAGAGGTCTGAGAAAATTCGTAAAGTCAACACTAGCTTTGTGGCTAGAATGCAGTTATGGAGGCGTGTATTAATCTATGCCAACGTATAACTAGTTTGACTGCTAGGGGTTTGCTTATTGTCGGGTAATTTCTGCAGACGAAATGTTAGGAAGGAGAATGAAGGTCAAAGCTGAGAACGATCTCATCGCCATTCAGCAATGTCAAGAAGCCAACCCTGGAGTCAAGAAAATGATGAGCCGTCTTTGAGGCAGAGCTATTGCGCCGTTTAGTGTTGTTTTCGCGACTACCTTTGCATAAGCGAAAAGCGAACTTACCACCGGCAGGAGTGTACGGTTGCATTCGACCCTCATAAAATGACAAGCAACGAGAGGAGATTTAGCGGCTTGCCCGGTCAGTCTGCTAAGATACGCTTTTGCAGCGCTATCTGGCCGAAACCGTTGGCTTGGTGAAACCGTGAACAGAAATCCTATAAACGATCAAATAGACCGATAGTCGGAAAGCAGCTCACCAATTGAGAGCTTCGGAGAGTTTCAGTCAGGATGGCGTATAACAGGTCCTAGTCTGTCAAGAAGCCCTGAACAAAACTTGGGGCCTGTCGTACATGGCTCTTTGCTAAGATTCCACGCCGCAGAAAGTCACCACCGAGTAATCGCACGGGTCAATATGGGCCCAGCAGGGGCGTAGCCCGCAGACGAATTGATGCAATCCGTCAGGTGCCATTCCTCTCTGCTGTTAATAGCATCCGCGATGCGCTCGGCTCACTCCTCTCCTCTGCTATCAGTCGTAGGCTTCAACATGTCCATACATCAGTAAGCCGAATCTTTGATTTTGGTACGAAATTGACGCACCAATACCCCTCTGAAGCAAAGTCCGTTTCAACCTCATCGTGCGGCCTCCATATTTTCCATTTTTTAAAGGGAGCCTGAAGTATAATGAGTACGCTTCCGCCCTCGTCGTCGTAACAGTCGTTTGACCGACAAAACTGAAAATTGGCACCTGATCTAGGCCCGTCCATTCTTGGCCAAATGCTCTCACGCACTGCCACTGTACTCGAATAATGACGCCACTCCAGAACGTCATGTACGACCTTGCATCGTCTCATCGTGGCCTCGTCTTCCCGTCCATCACCCTATCAACTGCGACTCATGGCCGCAAAAGAAATCGTCGAGGTACGCCTTTCCAGTTCTCTGCGTGATATTCACCAGATCTCATGAAATTCAGAGCGCTATCAAGGATCACAAGATCGTCATTTTCTCGAAAACCTGGTGTCCTTATTGCGGTGCTGCCAAAGGACTCTTTAACCTCAGCTTTCCAGATGAAGATGTAGAAATCATCGAGTATGCTATTGTGCTCGCCTAGATATCCAGACGGTAGTTGATCGACTTGCAGATTGGATGAGAAGGATGAGGGTCCTGATATCCAAGCTTACCTGTTGGAGAAGACTGGTCAGAGGACGGTACCCAGCATCTTCATCAGTATGTCCTTTTACACCTTGATTATGATCCTAGTCTCATCCGTACTTCTGTGAACAGACCAGAAGCACATGGGCGGTATGTTCTTATCGTGGGACATCGGAAAGTCTGCTGATCAATGACTCAATTCAGGAAACGACGCCGTTCAAGATTTGAATCAAAAGGGAGAGCTGGCCGCGTTGGTGAAAGTGTAAGCCTCGTCTCGGTTAGTGTCGCCCCATGATTCGGATGGCTCGCTGACAGAGGCGTTGCAGCAGACTGTGAGGGTTTTTAAAGCGATTGTAAATACAGTGACAGCTTTGACTTGTATTGCATACCATTCCGCATTTCAAATCAGATTCGGTGCTGATGCCTCAGCCCGAGCTCTACTCGAATGTCCCCTATTGAGGAACTGCACGGCCACCTAGTTAGGATTTGTAAGAATCATCCGGGATGTACGATAACTCCGAAGTATATATACATAGTACGCAAACTAATCCCTTCTCCCACATCCCTTCTTCACAACCGAAATGGCCACAAACGAAGCCGACGTCAAGATGGAATACGACTCCAAGAATATGCCTTTCCGCCGTCTTGGACCAAGTGGGTTACGAGTACCCGTTTTCTCTTTGGGTGGATGTGCGTACCCATTTTAGTATACTATGAACCTCTATACTAACAAGCCGTTGTCACTTCACACAGGGCTCACTTACGGGAAAAGCGTCAATGGGGATCCATGCAAGGTTAGCAAGAACAGCATCTCAGGTTCGACGAACCAGACGAGCTCATTTCCTCCAGGAAATCATCAAAGTCGCCTTCGAGAACGGAATCAACATGTTCGATACTGCAGAGGCTTACAACAAGGGCGAATCGGAGAAGGAGATGTACGTGGCTATGTCGTCATTGTTTGAGACGTTATCGATGATTAATCGATGAGCCCTTATCCACAGGGGTCGCGTGATTAAGGAACTGGGAATCCGTCGTTCCGATCTCGTTATCACGACCAAGTTATTCTGGGGCGTGAGATCTGGACCGAATGCAAGTGGATTGTCGAGGAAGCAGTGAGTTGGATGAAACGTTTCTATCCCGGTTTTTTTGACTAAAATTTATGAAGTATCATCGAAGGAACTCAAGAATCCCTGGCGCGTCTGCAGATGGACTATGTGGACGTGATCTTTGCTCATAGATGCGATGTGCATGGTATGCCCACCTTTCTCGTAGCTGGCGAAGCATTTTTGAGAAGTTGCTCGTAAGTTCCTATGGAAGAAATCGTCCGGGCGTTCAACTATGTCATTGATAAGGGCTGGGTAAGTCGTGGCATGTGCCATTGATATCTCGACCCTTACACGTGTGTCTTCAGGCATTCTACTGGGCGACGTCCGAATGGACTGCTCAGCAGATTGAGGAAGCCTTCCGTGCGTGCATTGCAACCTATACCTCTTCAATCGAGTGCTTTCTGACGAAAAGTATTCGAGTAGATGTTGCCGCAAAGCTGGGTCTTCAAGGTCCCATTGCTGAACAATGCCAACACCAGTACGCTCTGGATCCATCTTCAAGCAGTCAAGCATACTAACAAATGATGGTAGCATGTTCCATCGTGAGCGCCCGGAGAAGGAATACGCGTAAGCATGTAATGTCGCCTTTCAATAGCTAGTTTTGCTGACACTGTGAACAGACCTCTCTACAAGAAATATGGACTTGGAACAACCGTGTGGTCGGCACTTGCTAGCGGTCTGCTCACCGGAAAGGTCATCTTGCATTTCTGAATTCCGACAAATACTAATACTGGTATGAAGTATAATGACGGGGTCCCTGAAGGTTCTCGCTTCGACATCGAGAAGACGTTCTTTGCTGATACCGTCAAGAGTCTGACTTCTCCCGAAGGACAAGAGAAGATTCGTAAAGTCAAAGAGTTGACCAAGTTGGCTCAAGAGGGTACACTGCTCGTTATTATTCCTATGACCATCATGACTAAATACTGGTTTCTTTATCAGAGCTGCAAACCACACCCGCATGCCTCGCACTTGCCTGGGTCGCCAAAAACACCAACACGTCCACCGTTATTCTGGGAGCGACGAAACCCGAACAAGTGTTGGAGAACTTGAAAGCCATCGATGTCATTCCCAAGCTGACGCCGGAGATTTTGAAGAAGATCGAAAAGATCTTAGCTAATCAACCAGAGGCTTTGGTCCGTCCCAGTTCCGTTTTCCTTCATTGTCAACAAGACTTGCTAATCGCGGCATCTGTAGCCAACATATGGACGTCCTGCGTTGGATTTCTTTGGCAGGCTATAAATGATACACGAGAGATCGTTTGCGAAGCAATGTACTTGCAATATACGGAAATCAATGTGGATGGGATCTAGGCCCAGAATGATACGACTTCCATGACTAATAGTTCTATCGGGTCCTGTACGAACTTCCAGCCCTAAGCCAGCAGAAAACCTGCAGGCGCCCACCTCGTTCACGCACCGCCGTGTACGCCCTCTGCCGAAGGCGGATCCTTTTTCATCCATGTGCCGTGTTGGCGCTGACGGCACTAAGTTCACCAACAAAACGAGAGTTGCATGAAGACTGCGTGTCCTCCGTTAAATGCAACATCAAAGCATTCGAGCCTTATTTCCGTATTCCGTCCTCTGCGCAGCGGCATCTCATTCATCTATTGAACGAACTCTTACTCGGAAAGAGTGCCTATTGGAGGCCCTTGATCTATTTTCCCACTTTGCCGTAGCAATCTCTAAACTGGAATATCCGAGAAAGGTTTATGGGCTACCAGAAATCTCAACGCAGGACTGCGGTTCCAGCGGAGGCGGGTGTGGGCGTGCAGGGTTATTCCACGACTGGGATTGATGATTGGGCAGTTTCAACTTCGGTATGCCATGCATACGCGGACGGAGTATTCCATCTGTCTTCAATCTGATCGAGAGAACCCATGAATGTGTCGGTCTATTACCTGAGGGTCAACCATCAAGACTTAGAAGCCGCCTCGTGAGCGCGTGAGCCGTTGCAGCCTGGATGCGCAATTGCACGATGCCATCACATTTTCTCACTCCCCCAGGTCGATTTTTCCAAACCCTCGAAACAAGAAAATTGGAGATCTCATTCCGCGTCGTGCGCAAATGACGCGAGGCCAAGCTGGCGTAAAGATCCAATGAAGGTCAGCATTTCGGATTTCCTAGCGCTGATCAACTAGTGGAGACAATCCAGGCCTTTATGAATCTCTTCTCGATTAATCCCCGTGTTTTGTTCGTCGGTAGTCACTCGTGCTGCATTCTTATGCGCTGCTGCTCCGAAACCCCAAATTGTCGTCTGCTCTGTCGAGAAGTTGCAGTGCTTGCTTCGGGGCGCAGCCGGCACCTTGGCGATTCGCAGTCATTGGAACGCTTCACGGAGAGGAAATGCTAAAAAAGTATGGACACCGTATTTTCCGAGTTCATGAAGCGATATGGGACTGTACGTTGACAGAGCGCGCTATGTAGTTCGGGGACGGAGACAAGGGCGCTTAGACCGAAATGTGCCTTACGACACGCCATGTGGCCCCTCAACTCTTGCCGTCTTCTCCTTCATCAGTGGGCCTCGGCACAAATGTCGACGAGTAGAGCACATTCTTCCCCAAACCATCACTTTCTAGAACTTCCATTGGATCCCCGTCGCATCAAGGTCCATCAAACCTGGAGGCCGTCGCTTAAAGCAATTTTTCGAGCTCGCCGATTTCTCATCCTATCCTAGGTTCCACTAGAATAACTCTTCACGCACTTCACTATGAGATACCGAATTGCTCTATACATGATCGTAGCATCCAATTTCCGGAGGTGATGCAATACACTACCTAGGTCCTTTCGTTGTTGATGCTTGTCCAGCACCCTCACTCATGGAAGAACCTTTATAAACCGCCGCTTATTCTGTCTCTGCAACTCAACAAAAAATGACTGACCCTACTTCAGATGAGGAGGTCTTTGACACCTCGGATTTGGAGGAGCTCTCGGTAGAGGATTTTCCAGGATATTTCGAGGAGTTCGGGAATAGGCTATACCACTCTAGTCTCACCGCACCCTATCCACTACCCGTCGACACGTTAGAGCAGGAGGTGAGCCACCCGTAACGATTCTTTCTGCCTTTCTTACAGTAGCTTACAGCGATTCCGCGTTCAACACAATACATTGAAGCTTCTTATTGGCAACAACTACGTCGGGGCAATCCCCCAGCTTCTTGCACAAGATCAGACACGTCAAAAAGTCGTCGTTGACATCGGTACTGGAAGAGGAGAGTGGTAGGTTTACCTCACCCATTCGTCGTCCTCAAATGTCGAGCTTGCATGCTTTTTAGGGCCATAGAGATGGCAGCAGACTTTCCTCACGTTCAATTTCACGGTCTCGATATCGGTGTGTCATCACAATCCTGATACATGCATTTTTATCCTGAGCCTTTTCAGTTCCAATTTCCCAAAGAACTGACTTGCCGGACAACGTTCAGTTCGAACTCCACGACATCAATGAACCCACTCGTTTCCATGACAGATCAATCGACCTGGTCCACGCTCGGTCTGTCTCGATGACCGTATGTACACGCTTTTCACTTTCATCGAGCAGATTCAGCTAAATAGAGTTTATCTAGGTCCGAGACTTTCGTACCATAATTTATGAGGCTGCACGGTTACTTCGACCTGGGGGCATCTTCTACTCGGGAGAGTGGGGAAGATTCCCATCTCTGCATCCGGATCTGGATGCAGATCTCTCTACTCTTGTGCCCAACTTTGTCAACTTCTTCAACGTTGTGACTCCTGCCCTTGCAACGCGACGAGGCATTCATCAAATATCGCATCTCATTCCCACCATGATTCGCGATACAGGCCTCTTCAGCGAAATCACAACACAGGAATTCTGCATGCCTATTGGCCCGTGGCAGGGAGACCATCGATTAAAGAGGTGCGGGTCTGCGTATCGTGCATGCTTAGGGAGGTATATGGAGGCATTTAGACGACTCCTAGCAGAGACTGGGCTCAATGATGATCAGATGGATCAGCTATTCGAGCTCGCGGAGCAGGATATGAAAGAGGTTCCAGGATTGATTGGGGTATTTTATACTTGCTATGCTCGTAAAGCTTAAAATCGTAGTATTGATGGACCATTATAATTTATTATTGGCTTCAGCAGGATTTCTGATCTGTATATAATTATGCTTTGTATTTATGGTAGTCAGTGGAAGCTTTCGTTTGGTCACAAAGCATCATCGTCTATTCGACTCCGGGTGAACATGCTTTCATTATCCCGCAGGTAATCTTCTAACGTCTCTGAACCTTTCACCCTCTTTAGGCTCGAGCGCGGATCGCTCTCCAAATTGAACATTGCCTCGTCCTTACCAGATGCCGCGCGCTGATCGCAGGTCGCCAGAAAATCAACATACTCCTTTGGAAAACCCGCTTCAGACCAACGGCTCAGAAAGTCCGCTAATGTGAGCCGATGGTGTCTAATTTCGCGACCCAATACCTGCGTTAGTATTGCTGCAGTCTGCGAACAGAATAAGCAATGGCCAAGGATCGAGATCTCGGACATACGTCGTCGCAACTGTGAAGGTTTGGACCTGTGATAATGTATTGTTCAGCCACTTCGGCATGGTCGTCTACCAAAGCATGCAGGGCAGTTTCAGCAATAGTTGCTACGGACACCCATCCTATCCTTCCATCCTCTTTCATAGAAGATATTTGATTGTTCTGCAGAATATCGCCTCTATCGAGCTGAATAAAGTTGCCTGAGGGGACGTTAGAGTCGGTCTGAGCCGAATCAACCGAAAGTTTAACGCACGATAGAACCAACTGGGTCTCAGAACGGCATACGTTTCTATCTTCCCCGCTTTCTTCAGTTCATGAAGGTATTCCTGGAGCTTGGCTCCAATACTGAGTTCCCCTTTCTCATGGAGCGTATCGCTCAACAGCACTATCCTCGACACCTCGTGTTCTACGGCCAGATCAACGAGTACTCGGGCACTGTTGTCGGTATATCCCGTGTACGGCGGTACGAGATACATAGCCTCGACCTTCAAGGAACCCAGGGTGATCTCATCTGTCCCGACGGCCCTAGTCTCGTCGCTGAAAAGGTTTTCGAACGTTGAACGATCGTCCCAGTCAAAATTGACGCCCTTGATACGAGCACCTGCATTGGAGCAGGTTTCGAACAGATCAGCAGGGATTCCTTGGGATCCTCTCCGCGATGTGATAAGAAGTGTATAGTCCGTCTTTGACAAGAGAAGTTTGGAGAGAGGAAGACCGGTGGTACCAGTTCCGCCCACGAGCAAGATGGCCGGCTCTTCTATCGAAGACATGCAAGAAGATAAGGTGTAAGATGCAGTCAGCAGGCTGCGAAGTACAGTACTCTGACGTTAAGTACGTTCCCGTAACCTTAAACACGAGGCATAAGGCCCTTATCAGTTTCTTGGTCGATAGAACGCTCTAAAAGCGTCATAATAACGTCTTTCGTTTGATTGAGCTTGAGTATACATAAGGCCTACCGCCAATATGTATCAAATAGGAAGGGGTAATGATCATTGCGGCATAAATCCCTTTGGGCAGGTCAAAAGAGATCTTGAAAAGATCCAATCATCCAGCGATAGACAAGGGTCAAGGGATCCATCGCTCCGCCAAGGTTTACATCTATAGCGCAGAATCAGCTACCGAACAGAGGAGAGGATAGAAGTATCAAGACAGTGCTATTCGGGAGCGTGTAGTTGCGCACATTTTTCATCCAGTCATTCCTCGTTTCCGCGGCAAAATTGATGTTCCAGTCACGTGATTTTTGACGAGAAAAACTCAGAGGCCGACGTGGGACAACGCTGGAGTTGGAGGCGGGGCAGCGAGAGGTCGAGGTACGGTATCGAAGGGACAGATTTTACAAGTGTTAAGGAGAATGAGAACGCGTCACTCGAGAAGATAGCCAACATCGTACATGCACCAATAATCATTCATCGGAATCTAGACCTTTTCTGGCGTTTTCCCGAGCCCCAGAGGGAGTGAGCCCCCCAAAGATAGTCATCTTCATGTCTTCACAATAACCGAGTAAATATAGCACGTCCGGTTGGTTCGCGGGGATCTTGACCACTTATTGAGGACATATAACGTGAAAAAGGCATCCTAAACCTAAATAATCAAGCTGTGAAATTTCAAGTAGTGTGACAGACGAACCGTAGTTTTCTTTTCATTCAATATTAAATTTCCGGAAGAATGGTCGCGCAGCACGGTGGTGGTCAGTGGGAAAGTCGTGTGAGGGTGTCACTGCCACCGTCATACCTTGGTTTCTCTTCTCATCAATGCGCTTACACATTCTTTTCATCTATCATCCCTCAGAACCTTGATAGTGGAGTTGGGCTTGAATCCGGTATTTTCTGTACGTCCCTTGACATAAGTCTCTTTTGACTTGTAACTAACAGAGACTAAATCATTCCTCGGCTAGAGTCTGTCTCGGAGAATCTTGGGCTCAATTTCTGTAGAACGTGACAGAAATCCTATATTATAATAAATGGCCACTGGGTAACCCAAGGCGAGTGAGGCCTCTGCGTCATGACATGAACCTTAGCTCGACGAACTGATGGCTGTTCATTACCACAGTCGAAGCGACGATTTATGCAGGCACACTTTGCGCTGGCAGGCCGTCGGGCTGTAGCATCCGTTTAGAGATGAGCTCGATCTAATGGATTCCAGTCAAAAACTCGCAAAATCGACCTCTGGTTTTACTTGGCAGAAAAAGACCATGGGTCCAACAAAGGTCGATGCTCGACGGAACTCGTAACATGGAAACACCGAAATTTGCACACCGATGCCTCTCCAGCTTGCTGAATTGCAGGGCCTAGGGATCGCTTCACTCCAACTTCACGAAAGACCGACACTTGATGGCTATAAATTTCGACTTGGAATACGCTTGATGCCTCCTCTCAGGCAAAATATATTTCGATGTTGTCACCCATGTCGCGCGAAATCACAAGTGTCGCAAGCTTGTCCAGCACAGCAGCCGTCATGAAAGGATTAGCACATGACTACTGAACACAGTGAGTTTCTTGGGCCTAATCACATGTATCGAGCTAATCCTTTGTTATGCTTAAAGCGGCGTTCAGCCCGTTCACCGCCAAAGCATGCAGCGAAAAATTTTGCTCGCCGCTTATTTCGCGCATCTCGTTGACAAGCAAGAGACCGAGCTCGGTCCGAGATTCAGCACGGGTACATACACGTCTGCCCTTTTCTTTTGGAAGTGAACGAGTACTCAAGCAGGGGCCCAACAACCGCAAAAATCAGACTCGAGCTTCGCTGATTCATACGAAATTCAGCTCTCTAAAACGAAGTGGTTCGCATCCGTCATCGCCTTGTTCGCTATCCAGGGCGTTGTCGTGAGCATTTTGGTCTCCTCACTATCATACTTTAACAGTGGCTGACTGATGGATCCCTTTATAGGCCTCTCCCGTCGAGAAACGCGCCTCAGTCAACGATGTTGCTAACGTTTGATATGCTACTTTGAACGGCAGGTACGTTCTGTTACAATACTTTTCATTCGGATATCGTGTCTAAAAGTACTCATCGGATCTTTTAGATAACATCTCTGTCAATGCCATCATCGAAGTTGGTTTCAACACTTCGGTCATTGGGGCTAGAGGCTCCTCGCTCGTTGAAGTTGGCTCTCGTACTCTCAATGTCAAGCATCTTCCGAAACCTCAAGATCTCCAAGTTTCTCGCCGATGCCGGAGACGCCATTGGCATCCAGGCGTCTTCTCAGGTTTGGGTTGACCATGTCGATCTCTCTAGTAACAAGACTAGTGCGTCTTGTCCCAGAGTTTACAGAAGTAATACTGATTTATCATAGCTACGACAGTCTGCTTGATATCCCCCATGGTTGCACTAGTGTTACTGTTTCCAGCAGCAAGCTCTACAACCACTACAAGGTGAGTTTGTAAAGCCCAAGTGTTACTGAGCAGACAACTGAATCGCTTTTAGGCATCTCTCATTGGCCACTGGTGGCAGGGCCTCGGCTCCGGTATTCCTTCCTTCCGCTTCGGTGAGTGTTCCTCTCTACTGACCACCATCTCCCTAGACTCTTATTGACCCGAGCTCTATGCTAGGTCACGGACACATCAATAACAACTTCTTCGATAGTAATAAAAGCGACGGTATCAAGTAATCAACACCCGTGTCGGCGCTCGGTCTTTAGTCGAGAATAACGTTTGAGTTGGTTCGTACTCTCCTTAAATGTCTCAATCTGTCTCCTTACTTCATGGCTTACGTCTTGCCGTCAACAGGAGCCAAGAAACCCCCTCTACTCTACCAGTGAGGGCTATGCTGTCGCTCGGGGAAACGGCTTTGGCGGTGCTTCCAACACTGCACCTTCTGGCAGCTTCACTTCAGCAGCATAATGATACAGCTACAGACATGTTGCGGGCTCGGCTCGGCTTGGCTCAAAGCCCCGGGCTTAGGCCTGGCTTGAGAGCGCTCAGGCTCACCAAACATTGAGCCCGAGCCTTGAGCGCTTGAGCCGCCAGAAGCCCGAGCCATAGGCAGGGACCGGCTTAGGCCAGGGCTTTTGGGTATCACGCCTAACAGCCACGAGTTGCGCCTTCCATCATATCGTCTAGGGCTCAAGCCTTACAGTAAAGCTTGGCTCGGCTTTGTGAGCCCCCAACATCACTAGCTACAGTATGATTGCTACTGGTTGTGTCAGGTCCTCTGTCACCGCCAAATGCTGGCTAGACTTTGACTTTCTAAGTGTAATAGTAGGAATCTGTATATTTTCTTGTATCAGGATATAATGAAAGTACTTGTTCTTTCTCGTGCGCGAAAATGAAATTTTGAGCCAAGATGACGTCTTGCGTTGCTCCAAGCCTTCAATCATCATGTTTATCCTCGTTCTCAACCTCCATCACCTTATTTCAACCTCGAAAATACCTGATACAGATATATCTGGATATGACTTGACTGGAGCGACTGTGAATACAAGGATAGGAAAAAAAGGTTGATAGGTGTGTTCGCAGCCCATGTCCTTTTCCTCAACAACTGACTCGCCAATCTCGATCTCTAGACCAAAAGTGACTTCGGTTATTGTAATGCTTCATGTCGTAGTGAAGAGTCTCGACAGCAAGACAGTTGGTCTGGAGGAACAACTTGGAAGAATCGCCCACCTTTGTCACTTCAGCCGGCACGTTATGCTGTCGCCTGCAGCCGATAATGATGCAATTTTGCTGCATGTACAGGAGTTAATGGAGAAATATAGCCTCTTGGAGGTGTTGTAGAAGAATGCCAGTTTCTTTCTGTTGCAGTGAACGGAAAGCAAACGGTGTGTTATCTCAATGGTCGCTCTTTAGCATCATCGCTCATTTCTCCTTTTTCCTTTTTCCTCCAGATGCCACCAGTTTGAAACCGTGACTATTTCCCGAAAACGTTTGTGAACCTCTTGCAGAACCAATAGCTCTATCAGCCCACGACGTCTCTTTCCTGCACCCTGTTCCAATTCCGCGTTATGAGCTGGCTGCTACTGGTGCTACGGCAGTGCTACAGGCTACTATTTCATCCAGGACTTTGCTCGCGGATGCAGGCTTGGCGTGAGAGTCTGCTATTCTGATGGATATGTGAACCGTAGGCGGAGAGAGTTCTCGGGCTCAGGTAGGTCCTTGTCTCAGATTCTGGTAGCGGTATGTATCTCACGCTCTATAAACAACAGAATGTCGACTTCCTGGAGTGCTGGTCCGTTACCCAGACACCTTGTGTTGTGTTTTATGAGTGGTCTGTCAACGTACATCAACGCTTGGAGACCGATGTCCTTCCTACCCCAATACGGTTGCGGTTCTAAATCACCGCGATATGTTTTATACATCAATAGTGAGACCATTAGATTACATGACCCCGAAGCTATGCTAAATATTTGCGTCCATTAGAGTCCGTATTCCGAAGGATAATATAGTCCATAACACAAGTCCGTCGACGCCGTTTGCAAGATCATGTCCTCGACTCCTCATCGAACATCCTATACCTATGATTGCCTCGACCAAGCGCACCTCGACCAAGCGCACCCCGAACATACTCATACATCTCCTCCATCTTCAACTGCGCTTGCCTCCTCCGATGCCGCTTCGTAGCAATGATTGCACCTGCTATAAGGCCGATCACAATCAGAGAACCGAGCGCAGCGTTAGCCGCGATGAACCATGGCTTCTTGGTGATCGTTACCAATGAACTCGTCTGAGCGTTGTCGGCTGTTGAAGGGGTAGAAGAAGCAGATGTGGAGGTGGAAGTGGAAGATTGGGTGTTCGACGACGTATGGGAATTAGAACCGGTCGCTGCCGCTGTCTGGTGAGGGCCGGTGGTACCAGTGGTATGCTGGGGGTCATTTGTCTTTGTCGCGGCGTTCCCGCCACTTCCCTGATCATTATTCCCTCCACCATTTCCACCGTGGTTGTTCCCATTATTTCCGCTGTTTCTATGATCGTCGTCGTCGTCGTCGTCATCATCATCATCGTCGGAATCGTGGTCGTCACGGATATCTTTTCTTTGCGATTTCGCCACTATCCTTGAACGAACCCTGGATACGCTCAATGGGAGTATTCTGCGCGCCTCCACTACGGCATCCCTGGCTTCAACTTCCACTGCCTTTTCGAGTAACACCGAGCGCTCGCTGTTGGCTATGCCCCAACTACGATCATCTACCTCTCGTTGCCGGGACAGCTCCAGAGCAGCTGTTTGGAACACACCTCTCGCGAAGAGCAGGCAACAGACTAGATGGTTCATCGAGACGAGCTTCATCTCTGAGGATGTCGATGGGGGCGGGGGATCAAACGGAGAAAGTAGAGTTGCCTGCCCAAGGTGAACTGCGGGGGATTTACCGTGTAAATGTAGGGTTTATTAGGAGCGCACTAAGACCGGATTAATACGAAGTATAAACCTCATGTACCCATGATTGTCATAAGTAATAATACACATCAATCAAACACACTGCCTCGAATTTATTATATATAGTACAGTTAATATAACGTGAGTGAGAATCCATCTAGGTAATGTACCTCAATTCAACGTTTGATACCTAGTTCCTCGTCAACCTGCCGCTCCATAGCATCAAATATTTGTTCGTACAACGCATCTGTATCTTCCTCTTGAAAGAACTCACTTGAAAAAGTTTTGAGATTCCCAACACTATCCAACGCATCAAGCCCGGACTCGGAACTGGCAATAGGCGACTGAGTAGCCGGTACGAGAGCGGCGCCATATCTTTCCCTGAATGAAAGTGGTCGCCACGGCTTTTCCTCATTCGACAAAGTGCTATTGAGTGCCACCTGATCCTGATCCTGATCTTCTCTATTCTCTGAACGGAGAGTTAATTCCGAAACGGAAGTGGGAAGGCACTTGTCTTTGGCATCTTCAGCACTGCCAGACGCAGCATTCAGGTTCAGGACTCTACAATCTCCGGAATCGGGCGGAGACTTTTGGGTTGGAGTTGGAGTAGAGCATTCTGCAACGCCAACGCTAGAGTCTTGAGGTGAACGTGGGTTCTGTTTAGTTTTGTCTGCCACAATGCCAAGGCGGCGCAACGACTCTCCGAATGACATCAGAGTGCTGAATTCCTCCATAAACTCCGTCTCGTCGTTCTCTTCGTCGTTGTTGTTGGTGCTATTCATGCTAGAAGAGTCGCCGTGCTTTGGTATGTTGTTCTCGGGATTATCGATGTCGATGTGACGGTACGAGACGGTACGTGAGAGCGTACCGGTGCGAGTGCGAGTGCGGGAGTGAGTACGAGTCAAGGAACGGCCACGGGGACGACCTGAAGGTGAGGGTGTGGTACTGCGAGGCTCGAATGGGCTGTTTTTCTCGAGAGGAAGTGCAGCGGGTTGGGTAGGTGTGGCTTCTGGCAAGACGGGCCCATCGAGTAAAGGGGAAGACTGGGGTGTGGCATCTTTGCCATTGGTACGATCGCCGAAAACGTTATCGGTATGGGGCGTGCCTTTGGAAAATGAGATTGAAAGGACGCCGTCAAGACTCTGGGTCTCGACCACTTTCCCACCAATAGTTACTGGAGAGAATAACCCCTTTGGCTGAGCGGTGGACAATCGAGGGAGCTCTCTTTGTGGAGCGGTAGTAGGACGAGAAGGCGGGGTAAAAGTTTTTGATGCTTCCTTGAGATGTTCGGGAGACCACTTTAGGCCATCCAAATCTTCGAAATCACACTTGACATCGCGAAAGGTGTCTTCAAGCACCGTCGCAAATTGCTGTTGGCAGTAAAAGATTATCAGTATATCTGCATAAAATACAAACTGGATTACAACTCACCGGTGGGACTACCCAAGGCATCCTGTCTTCTCTTTGCTGTTTTTGCTCCCGGTAGGCCGATATGAGCAGCGCCTGTCTCTGCCTTTCCGACATAAAGTGCTTTAAGATGGCAGATGTTGTGTTTGTGGCAGGGAACGACCAGGTTCAAATTCCTGGGTGTATCGAAAGAAATGAATTGGCGGATGGGCCCTGGAGAATTGCACAGTCTTTATACAACCCGAGAATGTAATGGCCACAATCTTTCCATGGTATGGGCATTGTCCTCCACTAGTCAGAAGATGAGGGTGAACAATGGATACGGCGATGATACCAAAACGGTATAGTCCCAGCTCACTTGCTCACCATTGTGCGGCCATTTGATTGAGAACGAGTGCCTCTACATGCGACTCGGTTGATCCAAGAGCAGCAGTTTGCAGAATGTACCAGATAAGCAAAGGCTAGGCGGGAGTCAGGAATAACGCCGACTCGAAATTTATAAACCGAACGGCCTGAGAAGGCCTGGAATGAGGCGGGGCGGGCCCACCAACTTGCTCCCCACTTTCCGTTACTTTCTCAACTTTTTGCTGGATTAAAATCAGAGTTTTTTTTTTATGTAACAGAGCATCATTTGAAGGATGTTCAATGACTCACTTTTGAGGATCTGGAACCTTCCTCTCCACTTTCCACTTTGCCAGACTTTTTTGTCGAAAATTACAAATTGTGGGAGTCCACATAAGAGTAGCTGAGAACTAGCGTTGTGAGACTTTATTTCATGACCCAATTAACATATCCAAGAGGGTATAATGGCTGGGATTGAGAGTAGAAGTGGGTGAAAGTGAGCGGAAAGTGCTGTGAGGAAATCCTGATGGGCCCGCCGCCTCAGGCAGACGCCTTCATAGTGTTCGATGAGTGTGGTTCGTCGTTTGATCTGAGAGCAATAACCATTGAACATGAGTTGACTAGGGAAAGCTTTGGGCTTTCATCTTGTTACGCTTGAAGGAGCTGGTGACGGCATCAAGTTGAGCGGAAAATTCGGCTAAGTTTGATCCCGGATACCGGTTGTGGGAAGAAAAATTTCTCTTGCTCGTTGACATCGACACGACGACCAGCTATAGGGCTCATAATGCTTTCGGAAATCTTGGCTATGGTACGTCGTTGAGCTACTCATGGTATTGGATAAACCTTGCTAACTTTCTCAACCCAGATTTTGCGTTTTGCCTGATGGTTTCTGCAATGCACAGGTCGATCCAGGGTCGACCTGGAAAGCGCCAAATGCAACGTCCAACGGCCGGCCCTCCAGTCAAATATCTTGGTAATCTTTCACGACATCTATGGATTCGTCCGTGCTCGCTGTCTACGCCTCTCCCGTGAGGTACTCGCCCCGAAGTGACAACCACGACAGAGTCGTAACATGTATCCAAACTAGTGAGCAGGCTATGCTGACATGATTAAACGAACGCTCACGCTCACTCATATTCTGCGCTAGTGTCAGCGGGAAGGGATTGTATCAAGGGACAAGGCGGGAAGAGTTCTCGTCATACCAACGGGTTCACCAAAGTCATCGTTGAACTCGGCCTTATGTCCCCGCGCAGTTTAGTCCTTGAAGGGGTTTCCAGGGGATTGCATGCCGCGCCGCACTGGAATGTTCGGCAATAATGAACGGGCGGGCGACGTTCTGGTCTCAGGTACGTCGCGCTCTACGTGAATATGTGACAAGTTTCATTAATCCTAGAATATTCTCAGGTGAATAGTATGTATATAAAAGACCTGAACATCAGGCTATTTCTTCAGACCAGTAACCTCGGCTCAAGCAATACCGCGAGTCACATCTACCAGAAACACCATGAAGTCTTACACTATTGCGCTTATTATCCTCTCGGCCCTTTCGTACACTCAGGCAGCTGTTACTGGTTTCCCCGTACGTTCCTCCCCTTTGATCGCCCTATTGACCTGAACTGATCTTGCACTTGTCCAGAGCTCGTCCTTTTCTACGGATAACATCACCGCCACCACCACCACTACCACCAACAGTTCTGCTACCGAGACAGCCACCGAAACAGGTTGTTTTGTCAGTACCACCACCGAAACGGTCTTTCTCCCTGCACCCACCAATACATTCACTTGCGTCTGTGGACCTCAGATACCTCCCACAGTCTCCTTATCGTCCGATTTCACCAGTGTCACGCCAGCACCTGATTCCTCATTCACGTTATCCAGTGTTTCCGAAACTGTTACTATCAGCAGTTCAGTAGCATCCGCTTCGGAGTCTGTTGAAGAGAGCGATGGTACCGTCACCGTCACCGCCACCGGCGATGACGACTTGAGGAGGAAGCTTGCTCGTCGTCAGGACGAGGAGGACGAGGAGGACGAGGATTGCGAGGATGATGCATCCACCACTTCAGCTCTTTCCTCCGCGATATTCTCTTCCCCTACGCTTGCTCCTCCAGTTGAGCCTTCGGGTGTTGTGACCTGCGTCTGTGGTCCTGGTGTTCCGGCAGCTCCAACGACCACTAGCGTGCCCCCTACCGTTGGTATCCCGACCGAGTTTAGCAGCTTGCCTGCGATTCCGTCCAGCTCGTTGGTTGTTTCGGATACTAATGGCACTGTGACTGCCAGTGAGACGTTCAGTGTTCCCACTGATCCTGTTTCTTCGTCTATTGCAGGCATTTAAGTCTCAGGTATGTCAGTCGACGCTCTATAGTCTCATCAATTATACTGATACTCTTCAAAAGTTAGAGGATCAGCGAATAGTTTTCGAGCTCAGTTTGGGACTCTTTACTCACAATAATGGGACCTTTTTTTCCTACCTATTCCATGTGTAGTGTATGTATGTAGGTTGGTTTAACTAATAGTATATCGAGATTCTGGCCCTCATGCACGGCGACGATTTTACTCTTCCACAAAGCACAGCCCTTTCGTCATCGCATTCTTGGAATTTACTACTTGGGGTTCCACAAGAGGAGCGCAGCGGCGGGATCGCTGGATACTCCTAAAATAGAACGAAGCTGAGCACAAGTGGACTCATCAGGAAAACGGTTGACTCGGATTGGGACTCCTTGTTAAGGAAAAAAAAAAAGTCAGTTTTTACTTGCCAAGCAGCTTTTACTTATTCTTCACCTACGTCTCTCCTGATTGAAAAAGTTACTTTTTACTTGGAATCAGATACTTTTTTACAGATACTGGCCGGGGCTCACTATGCAGCCCTCTTGTCGCCGTCGCTGCCTTGTCACTACCTTGTCGCCTTGTCACTGCCCTCTGATCGTCGCCGCTACCCTCGCCGTCACTACTCTCCCGTGATGACCGCTATCCTATCTCTGCGCCGGCACCGTTTGCTACTTTATCCAATCAACATAGAATGGCAGACCTACGCTGGAGGACCTTTTATCATTTCTAAGCGCTGGACATTACAACTTGAGGGAGAATAGACACGCCTTATATAAATTTGATTCAGCGTGGATCTTTTGATGCTCATACAAGTTTTGAGTCAGCATGAAAAGATGTAACTCTCAAGGTTTGTTGCAATGAGGCTCGGAATTCTTCAAATACGGTAGGGTGAGTCTCCAAGAAGATGATGAGGACTGAAAATATTGCGGAGACGTTACCTAAGCCCCATTATCAACTGCCTAGCATGAACTGTGTTTAGAACGAAGTACCAAGTCAGTAATGGAAGTAAGTACAATGGTTGGAGCTTACCAGTATATGTGCGGGAGAAAAGAGAATCGGCGAGGAGATTGCAGGAATATATATCCACCCGCGGACCCCGAGTTCCGACAGGGTTCCGACTCGCGGGTGAGAACGCATCGTCCTCCTCTTCTCTTTGGAAACTGCTGATTTCAATGCCACCATAGACGTCATGGATTAGAGTCGTACAACGACTTCCGGCAAAAGGATCACCAATCTGAGTTGATTTGACAAGATATAGATTTGAATACTAACATACGATATGAGTGAAATACAATAATAACAAATGCAAGGAAGTAAGAAATATGAAAAGGGCATTACGTCATCCTTATATAAAGCCTCCAGTCAGAACACACCTCACGATTATGAAATACTTGACCCTCTTCGCTGCTCTCTTCACAGCTGCACTCGCTCAACGTGCAAGCATCGGTGACCCTCTCAATGGTGCATCCGTCACTGCAGGCCAAGAACTCTTGATTCGTGTTGACATTCAGGTACCCGTTTACTCCCCCTCCCATCTTCTGCTTCTCACCGCTCTCCAGCCATCAACATCGAATGTTAACCCAGCAGGCATCGCTCTCGGTATCCAATCCTGCTCCGCGTCCTCAGGCTGTTTCCCAACCGAACAAGTCCTCGGTACTATCCTCTTCCGCGGACCCTATAATCCACAGTACTCTACCGACGCATCTGCTTTACCGCCACATCAAAACTTTACGATAGAGATTCCGGCTAGTTTTCCAAAGGGTGAGGCGCAGATTGGGTTGGCTGCGTTGACTATTATTGGGGTGAGTATGTTTTTTTTTTATGTTGTGAGTAGAACGGGGAGCTGATTGATTGAATTTTCCTTTCTTGGAAAGGCGAGTGGATCGCCTTTGTATGGGACAGATAATGTAACGGTGATGATTGTTTGAATGGGATATATATATACACGAATTCCAGGTACTTGATGTCAGTCTGCTTGAGTGTTCCGGCGCGCGTCATGCCTGCCCTAAAGTCAGTTCTTCTTTCAAGGTTCGTTCACTTGAAAGTGACCTCTGGACAAGGAAGATGTCTATCTTCTAGCTGAGCTGTCTGAGCTGAAAGGTGAGCTGAGCTTGAAGCTCTGAACAAGCAGCATGAGGTGGGCTCGATGTCGGAAGCCGGCGACACGGGGATGCTGGAGACTTGGCGAGAGAGATGATCACCCTTAAGGCACCGGCGAATGCCTGTACAAAGCTGCACAGTCTAATTGGGGTGGGATGATGGGTCGAAAAGAGCTTCTCTAGCTGCTGTGGAAAGGTCTGAGCTCGTTGCTGCAGACTTTGAGATGAATGTCGGAGAGAAAGGAGCGAGGAGGTCACATGACCCCGTTCGCTCCCTTGTTCATTTTTTGGCATCTTCGATAGGGCTGTGAACCGTCGCCGTACAGACGAGTGATACGGTAACGGCTTTACCGTTACGGGTACCGTACCGTCACGATAATTTTGGCACCTTTGTACGGTATGGTGTCGAGGGTGAAGGAGACCGTAAAGTGCCGTACCGTGGACGGCCGGCACGGCCGTATATACGGGGTAGTGCATTCCCATGATCCCTGACGCGTCATTCCTCGTTGTGGTCAGCCTTTTTCGTTGCGTGTCTTCCGGTCCTGGACCCTCTGCAAAGCTTGGAGATGATTTGAGGGACTATCATGATCAACTCCGAAAGGTGCATATCTCATCCTTAATCTATCTCGACATGCTGGATACACTATATACTAACTGCGAAGCCTTCTTCAGGCCAAATTTAATATCATGTGGATTATATGTCTCGAAGGACACTCAAAATCGACCATATCTGCAAGCAAACTACATATATTTGCCATCACCCCCTCCAACTAAATCACTACCATGTACGAACACTAGGCACGCCAAGCTTATGCCAAATAACATCGTTTTTTACACCATACACACCGTATCACCATATACGGCCGTCTGTACTACCATCTCGTACCATCAAAAGTTCAGACTAACCATGATACGGTACGGGGACGGTCTGCTGAACACCGTCAAATTACCGACCGTTACCGTATGCGGTAACGGCTTACAGCCCAGCCCTAGTCTTCGAGCCGAAAATTGCACAGCTTTTCTTCGACACTCATGCAACATGATGCCCGGCGCAAAGCTTTGACTCCATGAATCAAGTTCCGAATGACTCAAATATCCGGGCGATTCGACCAGAAAACTGTTACCTGTTGGTTACCTGGCTCAGCACATACAGGTTTCAGGTCCGATGACGAATTATCCCAGCATCAACACTGCCAGACAGGACCTGTTGGTGTTCTCTTGAAACTTGAGACTAGAGTCGGATGGCGAATCATTCCCAGCATCAACCATTGACGGGACGCTCAATGAAAAGCTGATAGCCGTTATTTTCCGGGGTCTACCTATATCAACCGCAGTGTAAACAAGGAGGATTCATACCAAACCACTCTAATCTTCCAATATGCAGACAAAGATTGAACCAGCTGCCGTCCTAATTGTGCGTCTCTCACCCTGCGTGAGGTTTACACCAAACTGACATCGTCTTTTCGATAGGTTGGCGCAGGCCCTTCAGGTACTCAATTCTTGTGTACCAAAGACATTCTTGCTCACTTGGATTCCCAGGCCTAGTTCTAGCATTGCTTCTTTGCCGTCATGGGATTTCGGTCCGGATAATAGACAAAGCACCTATCTTCATGGTTGGTCAACGAGGAGCTGGGATAATGGTTCGCCATGAATTTTGTTCTATTTCGAGGATCAACTGATCAAACGTTGGGCTAGCCTCGAACTCAAGAGCTATACAAGATTCTTGGAATCCTCCCGCAAGTCGAAAAAGACTCGTGCATTGTACTTCCGATACGGATGTATCCTTCTCCAGAAGTCGAAGGTCAACCACCCTTTTCGGAGAATGACTTGATGGAGCACTTTGACGAGAAACCAGAATATCATCGTGTAAGGTTTCACCTTTGTGCTTGCCCTCTTTCGACATAATTAATAAACTAGCATGTAAACAGATCAACGCATTCATGCTCGGTCAAGAGGACCATCAAACCATCCTACGTGATATTCTGTCCAAGGAATACGAATGTCACGTCGAATTATCCACGGAATTGGTTTCCTTTACAACGCATCCCGATCACGTTGTTGCCCAAATACAAAAGTCGGAGTCATCAATTGAGGAGATCCGCTTCGATTGGGTAATAGGAACAGATGGTGCACATAGTGTAGTGCGCAAGAAGCTTGGATTGACTTTTCTTGGGGAGACAATGGATGCGAATTCACTGGCTATCGGGGATATTGAAGTTCTGCAAGGTTTTGATTCAAGTGTATGTATTTTCCAATCTGCGTGGTGCCAATTACGGACTAACATAACACCATGATCCAGTTCTGGACTATATGGGGAAGTCCTGCCGATAAAATGTAAGTATGATTGTCTTCGATTTACTCGGACGCAATTTGCTGACAGATGATGCATGGCAGGCTTGCGTCACGACCGTACTCGAGACAGAACAAGAACTACCACTGGTTCATGATCGGAGGCAAGAATATCGATGTCGTTAAGGCAGCCTCTGATAGGGAGGTGCTGTTGAACTACATCCATGAAACTATCGGCAAGAAGAAGTTTGAATATGGCGAGCTGAGAACGGCTGGGCCTTGGAGGTAAGTATAGTCAATTTCAGCGCCGGAATGATGTGTACTGACCTAGATGGTCAAAGGGCCAATATTCGCATGGTAAATAAATTTGGGGAAGGAAGAGTCTTTGTCGCTGGAGGTGTGTATGTCGAGTTCATCATTACTCACGCTTACTGACGGATGGCTTCCTTTTTCTGAAAGATGCAGCACACGTCCATAGCCCTACAGGAGCACAAGGCCTCAATTCCGGTGTCCAAGATTCTGTAAGTGTCACCCCGTTTTGCGTTTTTTCTTACCATGAAGTCATTGTCTGATTTATGACGCAGTTCAACCTCGCGTGGAAACTCGCACTCGTTCATAAACGATTAGCGCCCCCGTCCTTACTGGAATCATACACGACTGAGCGTCTTCCCGTCATCGCTACCATGTTGAACAAAACAACAGATTTGATGCACAAGACATTCAATGCGACAGGTGATCGTCAGGGCTGGGTTCGAGGTTGGGAACTGAGGCAATTCGGTGTCAATTATCGTGCAAGTCCAGTCATTCTAGACGAACGGTATACTGACCCGAACGAGCCTGTGGACCCGTACCGTTCAGGTGATGATAAGACAGCACATGCTGGTGATCGGGCGAGCGACGCGCCTGGTTTGGTTTGGAACGGGGAAAGGAAGAGGCTTTTCGACTTTTTGGACTCGGTATCTCATACATTATTGTTCTTCTGTGGAGAGGAGCCATCGACATGTGTCAAAGATGTTCTGGACTCTTTGTCGAACCATCCGGGAGGAGCGGTGAAGACTATTGTGGTATATCCCCAGGGCAACAATTCAAGCAAAGATCTCGGAACGGATTATACACTCACTGATGGTGATGGATATGCCTACAAACATTATGACATGAAGCAAGGGCAATCGTGGGTTGTCGTTATTAGACCTGATGGGGTAAGTTTTGAATCTTCTAATTGCACTAGTCTCATTAATATCTCGTGCAGTATATCGGTGCAGTGGTGAAGGGTGCTTCGGGCCTAAAGGATTATTTCCAGCTTATATTACAATGATGGATACTTCTTGTTATCTCATTGGAACGACCTTATGTCATGTTACTATCAATGGACTAGTACAGTAATGTAGGCCCAAATGTCATTACCGTAAAACTTTTTTAATTAATCACCTTTTCGCTTGGAATTTTGTACACATGTTCTTTCTACATACTAAACCTCTAGCTACGTGAGTTTCAGAATTTTAGAGTGGATACTGCCTGAAAACAAGAGTCACCAGCAGAGACCCTCGAAAAGGACTAGAAGTGTAGGCGCCGTCATGCCTCATTTCTCTTCCAAAAGTGCCTAGATCCATAACTAAATACTATATAAATAACCATACCAAATTTTGTAACTACCTGCGTGCACGGCGACGATTTTACTCTTCCACGAAGCACAGCCCTTTCGTCATCGCATTTTTGGAATTTGCCACTTGGGGTTCCACACAAGAGTTCGCTACTCCAAAAATTTCGGACTGCATTGGCCGTCGTGTTCCTGATCATGAGAAGGCATTACGTCGTCCGTATATATAAAGCCTCCAGTCAGGTTTCTGTGCGCACACCTCACGATTATGAAATACTTGACCCTCTTTGCTGCTCTCTTCACAGCTGCGCTCGCTCAACGTGCAAGCATCGGAGACCCTCTCAATGGTGCATCCGTCACTGCAGGCCAAGAACTCTTGATTCGTGTTGATACTCAGGTACCCGTTACTCCCATCGGATCTTTTGTTCTGGTTCTGTTTCTCATTCTTGGGGCTCCAGCCATCAACATCGAATGTTAATCCAGTAGGCATCGCTCTCGGTATCCAATCCTGCTCCGCATCCTCAGGCTGTTTCCCAGCCGAACAAGTCCTCGGTACTATCCTCTTCCGCGGACCCTATAACCCGCAGTACTCTACCAACGCGCCTGCTTTACCGCCACATCAAAACTTTACGGTAGAGATTCCGGCTAGTTTTCCAAAGGGTGAGGCGCAGATTGGGTTGGCTGCGTTGACTATTGTTGGGGTGAGTATGTTTTTTTTTTATGTTGTGAGTAGGGGAGCTGATTGTTTTTTTTCTCTTGGAAAGGCGAGTGGATCGCCTTTGTATGGGACAGATAATGTAAGGGTGACGGTTGTTTGAATGGGATATATATATAACACGACGGACAAAAATAGTACACGAATTCCAGGTATTTGATGTCAGTCTGCTTGAGTGTTCCGGCGCGCGTCATGCCTGCCCTAAAGTTAGTTCTTCTTTCAAGGTTCGTTCACTTGAAAGTGACCTCTGGACAAGGAAGATGTCTATCTTCTAGCTGAGCTGTCTGAGCTGAAAGGTGAGCTGAGCTTGAAGCTCTGAACAAGCAGCATGAGGTGGGTTCGATGTCGGAAGCCGGCGACACGGTGATGCCGGAGACCCGGCGAGAGAGAGATGATTACCCTTAAGCAGTGTTGGTAAGGGCAGTGGAATGCCGGTGCCCCGTCCTAAAGGCGCTAGGTCACTGACTTTAGGGCAGTGGACCGGCCTGACCTTCTGCACTCGATGGATGATGTCATGAAAATGATTATCATTCGGTCAAGGCGCACGCACACCGTGAGCAGAGAAAACAATTATTTAGGTTGTCAGATATTGTGTACATACATAAAGTAGTTAGACACAGACGTGAAGAAATTGCGAGTATAACGCGTTGAATGTGCTCAGGGACCTAGTGGGTGAAAGACAAGCGACGTTGATACGATAAATATACACGAATAGATACGGATAAGATCCTTGATCATCAGGCACGGGTCGGGGCGATATTTAGGGCGTTCGGAAGGTCACTGGAAAGCCGCAAGGTCAGTGACCTGACCCGGGCGCTCAGGTCACTGACCCTCCAACACTGCCCTTAAGGCTCCGGCAACTGTCTGTACAAAGCTGCACGGTCTAATTGGGGTGGGATGGTGGGTCGAAAAGAGCTTCTCTAGCTGCTGTGGAAAGGTCTGAGCTCGTTGCTGCAGACTTTGGGGTGAACGTCGGAAAGAAAGGAGCGAGGAGGTCACATGACCCCGTTCGCTCCCTTGTTCATTTTTTGGCGTCTTCGAGCCGAAAATTGCACAGCTTTTCTTCGACACTCATGCAACATGATACCCAGCGCAAAGCTTTGACTCGAATATCCGGACGATTCTACCGCAAAACTGTTACCTGTTGGTTACCTGGCTCAGCACTGCATGCAGATTTCAGGTCCGATGACGAATTACCCCGGCATCAACACTGCCAGACAGGACCTGTTGATGTTCTCTTGAAACTTGAGACTAGAGTCGGATGGCGAATCATTCCGGCATCAACCATTGACGGAGCGCTCAGCGAAAAGCTAATAGCCGTTATTTTCCGGGGTCTACCTATATCAACCGCAGTGTAAACAAGGATTCATACCAAACCTCTCTAATCTTCCAATATGCAGACAAAGATTGAACCAGCTGCCGTCCTAATTGTGCGTTTCTCACCTTGTGTGTGAGGTTTACACCAAACTGACATCGTCTTTTCGATAGGTTGGCGCAGGTCCTTCAGGTACTCGAATCTTGTAAATCAAAGACATTCTTGCTCACTTGTAACGACGACGAAATTCCCAGGCCTAGTTCTAGCATTGCTTCTTCGCCGTTATGGGATCTCAGTCCGGATAATAGACAAAGCACCTATCTTCATGGTCGGTCAACGAGGAGCTGGAATTATGGTTCGTCGTGAAGTTTATACTATTTCGAGGATCAACTGATCAAACGTCACGGTTGGGCTAGCCTCGAACTCAAGAGCTATACAAGATTCTTGGAATCCTCCCGCAAGTCGAAAAGGACTCGTGCATTGTACTTCCAATACGGATGTATCCTTCTCCAGAACTCGAAGGTCAACCACCCATTTCGGAGAATATCGTGGAGCACTTTGATGAGAAACCAGAATATCATCGTGTAAGGTTTCAACCTGGCGCTTGTCCTCTTTCGACCATAACTAATAAACTAACATGTAAACAGATCAACGCATTCATGCTCGGCCAAGAGGACCATCAAGCCGTCCTACGCGATATTCTGTCCAAGGAATATGACTGTCACGTCGAATTATCCACGGAATTGGTTTCCTTTACAACGCATCCCGATCACGTTGTTGCCCAAATACAAAAGTCGGAGTCATCAATCGAGGAGGTCCGCTTCGATTGGGTAATAGGAACAGATGGTGCACATAGTGTAGTGCGCAAGCAGCTTGGATTGACTTTTCTTGGGGAGACAGTGGATGCCAATACATTGGCTATCGGGGATATTGAAGTTCTGCAAGGTTTTGATTCGAGCGTATGTATTTCCAAATCTGCTTGGTGCCAATTACGGACTAACATAACGCCACGATCCAAGTCCTGGACCGTATGGGGAAGCCCTGCCGATAAAATGTAAGTATGATTGTCTTCGATTTACTCGGACGCAATTTGCTGACAGATGATGCATGGCAGACTCGCGTTACGACCGTACTCGAGACAGAACAAGAACTACCACTGGTTCACTATCGGAGGCAAGAATATCGACGTCGTTAAGGCAGCCTCCGATAGGGAGGTGCTGTTGAACTACATCCATGAAACTATCGGCAAGAAGAAGTTTGAATATGGCGAGCTGAGAACGGCTGGGCCTTGGAGGTAAGTTTAGTCAATTTCAGCACCGGAAATGATGCGTATTGATCTGGTCAAAGGGCTAATATCCGCATGGTAAATAAATTCGGGGAAGGGAGAGTCTTTGTCGCTGGAGGTGTGTATGTTGAATTCATCATCACTCACGCTTACTGACGGATGGCTTCCTTTTTCTGAAAGATGCAGCGCACGTCCATAGCCCTACCGGAGGACAGGGCCTCAATTCCGGTGTCCAAGATTCTGTAAGTGACATGCCCCGTTTCAATTTTTTTTTTTTTTTTTTGCCATAAAGTCATTGTCTAATTTATGACGCAGTTCAACCTCGCGTGGAAACTCGCGCTCGTTCATAAAGGATTAGCGCCCTCGTCCTTACTGGAATCATACACGACTGAGCGTCTTCCCGTCATCGCTACCATGTTGAACAAAACAACAGATTTGATGCACAAGACATTCAATGCGACAGGTGATCGTCAGGGCTGGGTTCGAGGTTGGGAACTGAGGCAATTCGGTGTCAATTATCGTGCAAGTCCAGTCATTCTAGATGAACGGTATACTGACCCGAACGAACCTGTGGACCCGTACCGTTCAGGTGATGATAAGACAGCACACGCTGGTGATCGGGCGAACGACGCACCTGGTTTGGTTTGGAACGGGGAAAGGAAGAGGCTTTTCGACTTTTTGGACTCGGTATCTCATACGTTATTGTTCTTCTGTGGAGAGGAGCCATCGACATGTGTCAAAGATGTTCTGGACTCTTTGTCGAACCATCCGGGAGGAGCGGTGAAGACTATTTTGGTATATCCCCAGGGCAACAATTCAAGCAAAGATCTCGGAACGGATTATACGCTCACTGATGGTGATGGATATGCCTACAAGCATTATGACGTGAAGCAAGGGCAATCGTGGGTTGTCGTTATTAGACCTGATGGGGTAAGTTTTTCAATCTTCTAATTGCACTAGTCTCATTAATATCTCGTGCAGTATATCGGTGCAGTGGTGAAGGGTGCTTCCGGCCTAAAGCACTATTTCCAGCTTATACTACAATGATGGATAGATACTTGTTGTTATCTCATCGGAAGGACCTTATGTTATGTTACATACATTATGGAATACGGACGCGACGATCCTTGAAACACGATCTTCAGCCCGGAAGGAGCTACAGCTACAGCAGGACCCTGAGTCTGACCCCATGATATATCATTGCGCCACGTTCTTGCTACGGCTTTACGTCGAGCATCTTCTTTGCTGTTGTAGAAGATGAAATCCTCGAGGCAGTGGACAAGTGGACACCAAGTGACGGTGAGGAAATAGTACATCATAATACTACACTTTACTGCACGATGCTACAATAACAGAGTGGTAGATTACGACATACTAGTACTTGCTGCTAGGAACCTGGACTCGCAAACGGTCGGAAAAAGTCCCGCAGAGAAATCAATCAATCACAACTATGGGACCCATGAGCTTTTTAGGAGTCGCTGCAGTGCTTCTCTCACCTGCAATTGATCGTGGCCGTGTCCGAGGCGAGCGGCCAGCTTCTTGGCCTTCCTCAAGTCAATTCCAAGGACTTTTCTCCCCATTCTCACGAGAATGTTCTTGTCATATCTTTTCTGAGTGAACAAATAGATGTCCTCGACAGCACTGTGTACACGTTTTTTAGGATGTGAGATACAAGTACCGGAAACCGTTAAACTCACTCCCGAAATGACATCTGCTCAATGCGAAGGCGAGCGGAGAGAATCTCCCCCTCTATGGACCCGCTTCGAATTTCTAGCGCGATTGGTTCGTACTGTTTCAGGACACAAAAAACTTTCTCGCAAAGGTATACGGCGAGAAGGTAATGTAGTGAGCCGTGTTCGTTGTGCTCAACAACCTGTTGTTGCAGAGAATTCAGCGAAAAGCATTTTGGTGCGAGAATGGACTCTTACAGCTTCGTGGGTGTCGTAAGCCCAAATAGCAAGGTTGCGTAGGTAGGGAACGCTGGAAGCTTGAGATTCCCTTTCAAGAAACGAAAGTGTGGATGCAGCGACTGCAGTTCGAAGAACGAGTGACATTAAGTTTCCTTGAAGAAAGGAAAATATTTAGCGCTGTTATCCTAGGCCATTTTATACTGAGCCGAGACGACAGTAATTATTCCAGCGATGAGTCCGCTTGAACACTCCCTGCAACCGATGCTGTGTTAATGATTCAAGCCTGGGGAGAGGTAAGCGACGCCGCAGTTTAGGGATCCTATTGATAAGGTTGGGCTCCTCGCCTTTTGCCTTTTGGGCCGGGATGAATTCCTTCTGATGCCGGCGCCCGGCTAAATACTGAAGGTCTGAGGCTCAGTCCTTGAGCAGAAATGGCGGAGATCAACATGGCACAGTCGGGTCAATGACTCTCCACTTCAGTTCCGGAGCTGTAGAACACGGTTATAACCGGAATAAATCAATGAACCATTCCCTACGTATATCAACACAACTCCGATAAGTTTGATCAGAACTATGCCATTAAATATTTCCCGGGGCTTGTTTGTAAAGGTCACCATCTACATGGGGCGATTCTGTGATCTACTTACCGCTCAGTTAGGCCAGATATGGTATGAAGAAGACCAAGGGAGTGAACGCGCATTTCTGTGATAAATTGAACGTGACTCTCCGTTGATCTCGTCGCGGGAGAAGATAGAGGTACTGGACCTGACGTTCCTTGGTTCTGGTAGCAATAACAATGAAACCCCGAGGGTAATGTCTTTGAGACCTGTATGCCGAGATTGTCCATGTAATAAACGAATGTTCCGTTATTCGAGGATATACTGTGCCAATGACGTGGTGTTCACGATCGCCAGTTTTGCCAGTTTTGCCTGAACTATATGAGAGTCCGTCGGTGCTCTCGTAGGACGTGGAGGATTTGATGATTGTCACTAGTAGGGTGGCATCGTCAGATAAAATTCAACACAGATGTAATATGCTTATTTCTGTTGGATGTGCACGCCCAAGCTATCATTTCAGCTCCCTAAGCTTTGCTGTATTGGCGCCGATTGTTTTCCTTTCCATTCTCGCGGGAACGTTGCTTTGATATCTATTGCGATGAACATCACGGGTGGCGTTGACCATACTAGTCAATTAATGGGCGCGCGCGCTAGTGGGAAAAAAACGCACCCTTGGAACGCCTCGTGTACGATGGAAAGTTTGGTGGAAAGGCGCATTGCCTCCTCGGTCGTAACGACAGAGATTCTTTGATGGTTGGTTTGGAATGGCAGATTGAGATAAATTGGCAGACTTTGTCAGATAGATCAAGTGTAATGAGGTATTGAGGTGAATCGTCGGGTCCCTAGGTCAAGTACGTGGGAGCGAATGGAAAGGGCACCATCAGCTGCTGCATAGCATAAAAGAAACATTAGTATGTATCGTTTGCCAATAAAGGGATTTCTTTCAGAAACTGGATTTACGAAGATTGAGATTCTTCCCGTAGAAGGGAGAGCGTTGTTACTGCTGCAAAGCGAATGGCAGCCTCTTTACAGCCTCGTGTTTGGTTTTATGACTGGATCAGCCTTCATCATGGTTTGATGCCGTATGGTCCAGAGTGCATAAGTGATCTAACAAAAAAGAGGAAAGGAAGCCTCGAGGTACGGCTTGAGCGCCTAACTATGTAAGTCTTGATAACGTGTAAATGAGCGAGACGTACGTAGAATAATTGCAGATGGATGGTGAAATATGCATGTGGAGTGCCACAAATGACAATAGCATGGTAATTTTACTAAAGAAAAACCATCAAACTCTAGTATGAGGCCTGCGGAAGTGTGAGCTCCTCTGAGAGGTACCAATAGCAGTGCCCGCCAGCACTTACTTATCCATATAGCATCTTCATGGAACGGTAGTATCACAGGTACTGGTGTGATTTTTCGGCAAGCTGAGCCAATGTCCCGGTGGATTGATGACCAGTCCCCAGGATGAGATTCGCAAGCGAGACTTCCAACAGCGATACCACGTTGCTAGATTCGGAACAGCGTAGCATTAGTGGGACATGTGTCAAACGCACATCCAACATGAGGACATGAATGTAGAGGGCTGGTTGAGGTGCTTTGAGGTTCCTACATTGCTAGCCAAAACGTACGAAAAAACTGAGATGGTCACGGTATCGTAAAGTCTATGTCAGTTTTTGTGCTGATGCAAATGACGAGTTACTTACTATGAGGCTGAGCTTTAATTCATACAGCAGTTTCAGCACACTGAATCTGCCGTTTCATTCATGATCGAGGCGGAACCATGAAGTGTTGATTGTGAGCTCCGAAGTCTACGCAAAAAAATTGGCTGCTCACGTGAGAAGATCCGAACCCGAACTCCGTGGCCTCGGGGTAATTCAATGCGGAACTACGGCACTTTTGCTTCTTGACCTCGACGTCCACGTCGCGTCAGTTGGTGACGTCGAGTACTTGAGCCATTCAATGTACATATTCATTCTCTCCCTTGAATCATCTTCATGAATGAAATACTCAGTGTTTCTTAGTTGATTAGGGGATATTTACGGCGGAATCATTATTTTCGTTCCGAGGGCAACTACGAAACGCGTTGCTACCGCTTCATGCCAGGTTTCAACAGCACGTTCCTGTCAGAATCACCTTAATGATATTCTTGATCTAGGACTGGCCATGATCCGAGGTAGAGTGTCCCACTTTCTGATCATTGCACGATTTTGTTTTCATGTCGAAGAGTTTCTTGATGGATAACCTTCCAGCATCAAAATTATCCGTAGACCCAGTAAATGCTCGTGCTCGCACGTCAAGTAGATCCAGCCATCATCCTTCGGTATGTCCGCCACACAATTTAACCTAGTAAAGTTGGTGTCAACCTCTTACGCAAATCATGTATCTCCGCTTGGAAGATTACAAAAAAAACGATTCTTAGCTGTCATTGGTGCCATGTTGAAGTGAACCACAATGGTTCGGAGAAATTCGGTGCTGGGTCCAGAACCTGCCAGTAGAACTCTGCCAACCCGAACATCCATTGATTTAAAATTGCCATGTACAAATGCGGGCCGGGATTATGTCTTCAATTCAACTTGTGAATTCAGGATACGTGACTCGAATCACTTGTGATCCCACATCCATCTGACAAGGCGCGTCTACGTCAACTCCGCCATACACGGTTTCCTGTGACCCGTGTATATTGGCCCGTCGCGGGCGACATGGCAATAAAGAGAACGGTTGGTACGTGAAGGTGAGCTAACCCTGTAACTCAGCGCTAACATAGGCGCCTTATCGATGACTGTCTACGACAGGTCCAGACCGCTGTCTGATTGGCGAAAGTCATCGTCGCATATTCACTTTGAGGCTGGACAGGAATGGTATGGCTACGAAGTGTCCTCAGAAGAGCATTAGACCTGATGGGGAACGCTTTCCTATACTGCGTAGTATAATTCCTCGTGTAGTCCGTACGTGTTGGAAAAAATGATGTTCGCCTCCGTCATCAGCAAAAACCGGAAAGTGTTATAACCTAGCTCTAGGGGGATTATAACCTGGTTGTGGCCTGGTTTGTGGGGGTTATGACTGGTTTGAAGGCTTATAATACCCTGCAGGTGGATTATAAACCCCAGGGAACTCATTATAGCACTACACGGTTTTTGCTGATGGTCTATATGGACTAGGGGTAGATTTTCTACCTCGATAAACCTAGTTAAAGTAAAAGCAACATAGAAGTAGGTTATGAAAGTATCCCTTAACAACCTGACGCTATGTTTTGAAGGCGTCAGACGTACCTGAGCGAAGTGGGCATTTGCTTTGCTCGGATTCAAATGTGTGTCTTGAATACGTGTTTCGGTTCCCGCTCGTACTGAGGGCACGTTCTCAACACCTCGGAAGGAACCATCATTGCTGTATCTTACTATACAAGGACTAGCTTTGACAGTGGTTTCCGACTGGAATTTCCAATAACAGAAGGGACGTAATGACTGCAGCGACTACGTCACGTTGAGTTCTTGCTGCATGAGCGATCGAGAATGCCCACTTGAGACGCAGGAGACGAGAAACAAATTGACCGACTCTGCTAAGTAGATAGTTCGGTTTGGATAGAGCGCCAAATGTTCGACTTGACCAATCCGAGTCGGGTTTGACAAGAGAAAAATGCATACATACTACAGTCCCGATACATTGTATTGAAACGGAAGGAATGAGCGAAACAGCAAAAAATTATGCTGGGGTCTAGGACACGGGCTTACCGTTATCGGCGCTCTGTTTCATAGATACTTTGGTTGTTTGAACTTACTTGCACCTGGTCATAACCTCGCCTGAGTCGAGTGGCCAACTTCCTAATCGCCCTTGTATCAACCCCCGCCCAGGCTTCTTCCTATTCAGGGAATTCCTTTTGTACCTTTTCTATGTGAATCGGTAGACGTCCTCGACAGCACTGTAACGTGCGTTTATGCCAGCCATGTCCAGTAGGATGATGCGATTCAGTTACTCTTGGAAAAGCATCTGCTAGATCTGAAGACGGGCAGAGACTACTGAAGCTCCAACATGAGTCAGTGAATCTTTCCACAAACTTCTGTAGTGAGAAGGTAATGAAGAGAGCTGGGACTCTCGTTATGCTCTAAGACCTGTGAGTCCCAACAATTTAGTTGCACGTCTAGGATATCAGAACGTGTAGGTTACTTCTTGATAGGTGTAGTAAGACCAGTTGTCGAGGTTCTGCAATTAGGGGATGTCGGATCCCTGGGATGTACTGCGGAGAAAGGAAAGAATCGATCATGCCGTGGCTTGAGTTTGAAGGAAGACAAACATAGAACTGAGGTATTATGTAAAAGAGCGACTTCATTGCATGGTATGTTGCTTACTTTTGGAAATAGGCCGAAGATGTCGCCAGAAAATCGTCGTCCGAGATGCCTTATTGCCTTCAAGTTTCCTGAGCGCTACATGCCATGTGATGGTTCCTTGATTGTAACTTACGAGCCCAGCTCCTGTATACATTTCTAGAAACAGCATGCACGATGGGATGGTGAGAACCATGCAGGACATCAAGCGAACCATGTCGTCAATAGAGTAGGCGGCGTCCCGATCACATTTTGAATTGCCTGTCCCGAGCGGCGGTAGTATCTATAGGTTTGACATATCAACTGCTTTGTTGCACTTGTCCTAGGTACACAAACTTGAAGGCGGGTTCTCCGTGAAAATCGCAACGGCAGGACCAAGAGCCAAGTTCTGCAGTTCAGACCACGACTACTTTGGGAAATTGGAATAGCCGGTGTCCAGGCAACGGTCATGCCATTTCTCGAAAATTTGGAAATACTATTTCGAACCTGAGATCCCCTTTACAACGGCGCTGGGTACTGCACATGGTATCAATTGAATCGGTGCAATTGGAAGTTTCAAAGACTTACTCCATTCCCTGCTTCACACCGTAATGTTTATGAATATACACCTCCTCATATAGTTTGCTACCATTCCATGGAATAGACTGCTGTCCTGTTTGAATACGATAACGTTCCTCAAGGCCTCTCTCAGATAGATCGACAGCGAGTCCAAGATATCCTTGACAGCAGTCTTTGACTCCTCTACTGAAATCGCAAGAACGGTATGCGAAACTGGGCTGAGAAAATCGAACGATCGCTTCCTCTCTCCCCATTTCGCTCGCCCTATCTTCTGCGCGGTTCCATCAATATTGCAAGAACGGTCAGGATCAACAGGTTCGTTTGCGTCTGCATATCATTCATCTGAAACCACCAGACTTCTTTGGTAATATTCCAAACTATCGCACATCCCAGCCGCGAACCCAGGCTCCCAGAGCCGTTGGCCAACGTCTTGCGCATGACATTGGTAGTTTTGTTAAGGTCGCGATTATGGGTAAGCGTTCCAAGCTGAATATGAGCCGAGTAAGGTGGGTGCTAAGCCTTACAAGGGTTAGTTTCTACGCAAGATTAAACTATGTAGGGTGCAGGGTCAAGGACGGTACCCACATCAAGTTCGTAGCCGTTTTGATCTCTCCACACTCAAACCGCTTTTCTTCCAGTGGTTTCCAAGTTTGGACGAAGCTCATTCTGAGATTCCATGCCTCATCGAGGGACCAACGTGCGCTGTCATCGAGCATCTGACAAGAGATATTAGAGAGTCCTAAAAGCGAGCTAATCGACGGAGAAACACAAGTGAGGTCATGAGTGTTAAAAGAGAGTCGCATTTGAATTTGGTCCAACAAACAGCGGAGCAGAAGCGGACCGCCGGACCGACTTGGCTTCGGAGGGCTGACGCTCAAAGTGTAGCCGTACAAAATTGCTTCGAGCGCAAAGAAATCTACTTATTGATCACTCAAGTCATTCACATACAACCCATCTGCCTTCACCTGCTCGACCCACAAGCTCCATGCCTGATTCAGAGGCGCATCTCCTTCATTCGTTTTCGCAGCGTCATCTGCCTGTCTGGGTGTCAACCACCCGGATCCTCCTAACGAAGCAACTTGTAGTTGAACCTTTGCCGACTGTTTGGTATTGTAAGCCCGGAATACAGCTTGTTTGATTGAAGGTGCTCGGATGGCCATTCCATGTCCTGTCGTATATTCAGCTTCATAGGAGAGAGGAAGGAGAGAAAGACGCACCCCTCATCAGAACGACCGCACACCCATCCTCAAACATCTCAGCCAAGGCATCTCCCAGAACCACATTTCGGATGATCAAGTCGTGCGGTGCATCTTCGGGTAGCACATTTGGTGGTAATTTTTCATAGTCGAAGATTGGTGTACCGTTCGTTAAGGAGCCGAGTGAGCCTGCCTGTTCAAGGGCGAACTTTTGAGCAAGTTGTGAAGGAAAAAAAGGGAGAGGTACGTACAACACCCATCATAGCCCTCAACCCAACACCAACATCCGCGAATGGGAGTACATCAAGGGTGTGTGAGTGAACTACAGCGTTTATGTCGGGGTATTTGGCGTACATCTACGAAAGACGGCTCAATACTACTCCAAGATGAGTTGAAATGACACACCTGAGACGAGATGAACCTCTCTCCAGCCGACGGAGGTATCGCATCTCCCGTAATAGATTCGTTGAATGTCATGTGGAGAGGTATAGCGCCTGATATATCATATCTATTCATTTTGGTCAGTCCAGGTGTTTGGAGGGTACGGGGTTCCATAGAAACCTACGTAACGAGATCTTCTGCATTAACCAGAGCAGGGGCTTTCGGGAGCGGCCTTTACAGAGCAAATGAATCAGCCAAGGCAGAAAAACGAGATGAAAGAGCGCGTACATGATAAGCTGACTCGAGTTATCAGGATCCCGCACTGACATGTGTCCGAAAGCATCGAATACTTGGAGAAAATGAAGAATATCTGCATTTAAACCGCTGTCAGCATGTGCTTTGAGGAGCATGTAAAGGAAAACTGACGATTGCCGTCTACTAAGTCCCTTGCTGCCTGCGTAACGTTCGAGCTTGGAGCTGCACTTGCAAGAAGGGTCGTGAATGCAAGGCAGAGTATTTGCGATAGGATCATGGTGGAAGAGAGGAAGAAAGGCTCCATCGAGATATCTTACGCTATTTCGCTTCCGAAATTTTTCCATGGCTAAATTCAACGTGTTTCAAGCAGCTGGCTGATTCAGAGCCAGTAAGAAACGGACGACTGGTCATTAATAAGGTCTAATAACCAAGAAGGCACCCAGAGGAAGATGCGGGAACGATTCCAGATGTCGGGGGCGGAGTGGGGTCATGGTGATCAAGAAAGGCGCAAAGCTGGCGGTGGCTATCCGGTCATACCCCTCGACCGGTCCGAACGGTCCGTGTTCTTCTGTACATAATAATCACGACAATGTTCACAAGTTCACAAGGTTCTCACCAAAACTCTGCCTACGAAGACCCAAAAGTGCCCTTTACCTTGAAAGGATGAATCTTCGGACGTTATGCCGGATGGTCTCGAGCTCTGAAGGGCGATAAACATTGGATGTCGGTGAGCGTAGGGCACAAGGGTTTAAGCGCGACGATGGGATGGAATGAGATGGTTTGGTGCCAGTTATAGGACATGATGAGGGACAACTTTGGTGATAGGGATCTCTGGAATCTCCTTCGTTGACTGAATCAGCTATGGAGGTAATGTAACTCATCATCCTGCAAAGTTCATCTACGATACTATTCATTTTTTGCCTGTTTGACCTTTTTTTCCCCGCACCGCTGTCCTGGATTTGATTTACTAACACTTAGGCGTTCTATAGCAAACAATATTCTTGAAGCTAGACTCCATGACCTCGCAGAAGAGAACCAGACGCCTCGGAGAAATGTACGAGGTACACGGAATAAGCGACCGACATATGCCAGTTCGCTCTTAACCATTTATGGCGCTAGTACTGTGGTTTTCACGCCTTTCATACCCCTTAAGAAAGATGAAGCTGCCTCATACCGCGCGATACTGAAAATCGGACCGAGCAGGCAACTGTATCTCTCAACGAGGCACTTGTCGACGGCTGCAAACTGGCCATCACAATTCATGGATGCACGGAAGATATGAGTACAGATATGGTCATGAATGCGAGCTCTCGAGGGGTTATCTTGGATGCTTGAGGTACGATACAAATCGCTGCTATTTTTGTTGCACGGGCTGACCTCCAGAACTGGCACTAGTACCCTCGTTACGAATCAGCACCGAGATTTGCGAAAGGCGTTACTCTTCCTATGATCCCCAAGTTACTCGCTTGTTCCGGTTCACTTTTCTTCAAACCCCAAAACGTTCCAACAATAGTCAGAAACGGACCTTTTCTGAGATGGATCCACCAAACGTGTCGGTGTCACCCGCGGTGTTACCAAAACAGCCTCGGATCACCTACTACCCCAATCGGTCAAGTGTCTGGAGGACCCACCTCACAATCCCCATAGCTTCTCACCTTGCATGTGCTGTAAATCTTCTCACATGAACGGCGCCGTCACCTGCCACCACGAACTCCGTCCAACACCATGACACGTCACACGCGTCGCGCTTTCCTTCGCCGATACCAACTCTATATTCAATTCCTTTTCCACGCAATTCTGCTAAATGCGCTTGGAAACCAAATCTTGACGTACCCATGGATCAATTCCTGACACCTCTCGTTCTATTCCCATCTTGTCACCTCATGCGGAAAGGCGATCTTTCTGAGGTTTGCCGGGATACAGGCATAATTTGCACTGGCAGGGGATAGTTAGAGAGGCGGTGTGTAGTGTTGGACAGCTTCTATGACCGTTTTTGAGGCAGGATATGGGCATGCCGAGGGACTATGCCGTACCATGTGTACTCGAGAGCCGATCTAGATGAAGGGAGAACATCGGCAGCGGCGGCAGGTTGCTTAATTACAATGCGACGGACAGGAGCCACTGGTAAGTGAGTTTGGCCTCAGCAACCCGCCCTGCTGACACTCACCTCGGAAGCGACATCACTATACCTTTTAGACTCGAATCGTTTTGACGCTATATCTTCCTTAGAAACCTGAGCCCCTATCCATGGTGTTCTCGTATTCCCATCGCGGAAGACATGCACGAAAAGCAAACATCCCAAGGCGCAGCCTCCTTTGCGCTGATGCAGATATAATCCGGGCTCATTTGAACAGCTGTTGGCTTGGACTGCCAAGAGTATTCCATTGGCAAAATATGGCTCGGCGCGGCTTTGCACTGCGGTTTCGAGTTGTCTAGAAAGCCTTTGGATTTGCGCTGAAGGCATACAATAGTGTTCCGGTGAGTCGATTAGCTCTCAGAACTCTGCTTACCTGACTGCCTACCCTTCCCCCGCAACCTGAACCGTTTTTGGCCGACAGCACCACCACATATCCCAACTCTTATGTACAGTATATGACCTACCCACCGGAACCACAGGAGGTCGCACAAACAGATAGCTTTGGCCCCTTAGCCGCATACACTCCTCATTTCAGGATCTCCCTTATGCATAAGAGGGGCGTACAGACCATGTTCATCCCCTTTTCCTCTGTCCGAATAAAACACTTGGTCATGTTTCTGCTGGGGTGCATCTACTCCTCACACTGCGCTTTGTTTCTTCCCTCTCAGGGAACAAATGCGATAGGTCAACTGAATAGATTAACTGAAGAGGTTTCGAGCTTATCGACGGCCCAGAGAGACGATGAGTCGGGAAGAAACTTCATGCTATAATGGCGAGTTGCACATCCGAAACACCCAGTTGATTTCATTGCTGGTCCACCAAGTCACCTGTTATATGACTTTGGTTACATGAAGATGCCTGGGAGGACGTGCGAAAAATAGACTGGTAAGCGCTGTCACTATACCGTCTGGCGACGAGCTTCGGATTACCAATCCGCGAATAGTAAAAGATCGGATGGCTCGGCGACAGAAGTCAGTCGTATGTTGGTCATATAGGCTTATGGAGTACAACTAGGCGAACGATAGGAGACAATGTCCTGTATACATCAAAAGATTTTAAGAAATCTCAATGGAGTAACTTGGGCTTTCGAATTAATGGATTACTTCTCCATCTGCGATCCTGCTCTCAGGAGTCACCACGAACTTCCCGCCAACACCGGTCACTATGCGTTTATCGAAGTGGCATTCTCGCGTTCATATTGACATTTGGCGCTCATTCACCAAAAGGAGCCTCGATAGTAACCAGAACCAATATAATTCGGTTGACTAACGCCTTCAAGCTTACGAACATTCGGGTATATTATTGGTATCTCAGAGATAAACATCTGGCAGGTATGGCACTGTATGGGGACCATGTCAGTACTGAAGTTGCGCTCGATCCAAACCTTTTAGTGTGGATTGAATACATACCTCGTGTCGAAACAGAAGCGTTTTGAACTTATAAATGTAACAGGTATCCCAACGTCGGGCTTCACGTACACATGACAATCCTATACATTCATTGACATCTGCTATATGGATAGCGCTTTCGTAGTGTCGGCGAGTCGGTTCGCCAAGGGTGGCCCGTGGGACAAGGCTATCAGCTCGACTATTGATTGCATCGTCGAGCTGAATGGCTATTTAAACCTTCTATTGGGCTCATTTTTAGCTCTATTCAGTTTTAAATCAAAATGCTACGCACCTGAACCAGGTTGACGATACCGAGGCCCGTAAGTTTCGGCACATCTCCCAAGCAAACTGTCGCGGGAATGGTTATCTCGAGTCGTGTCCCTCCGAATTGACCTACATATATATCGGATAATCGAGCCGTTAGTTGGGCGATGACGCGGACGCACAGTGGAAGTGCGACCCTCATATTCCAAGACTGAATTATTGGCATTATCTCAACGCTTCGTGGTTCATTTACCCGAGTATACCCTTTGCGAAATCTCAGCCACTGACAAAGCCGCTAGTAGATATGACTTTCTGACTTCGACCCTGAAAGAATCCTGGGGTCTTGATCAAAACATAATGAAGCTATGACGCAGACAAGGCAAGAAGCTATGCTTAAGCCGACGTCGTTGAACGTAAAGCTCTTCAGGTACTGATCCCCTTCTGCACGGACCGCTCAGTCGTTTCGGGTGCTATTCTCTAAGGGACATCGATAAACAGAAATTTACCGAAACTGTGAACGCGTAGGTGCGCTCAACCGAAAGGATTCAAAAGGCCAGAGTAATGATCTGCGCAATTTCCAGAATCCGAACGGGTGTGGAGCGGCTTGTACGTATCACTGTCGTGCCGCCGTATATCCCTTTGGTAAATGCACTTCCTGGTTTGCTGCGGGTGTCAATAGAAAGTGCAACCCACACGAGGAGTTCCGACGGAAAGAAAAAAAAAAGGAAGTTTGCTTGACAAAGACAAGCTATTATTGTCTTGTCAAGAGGAAGCTAATCCCGAGCAAACTGGATCACATCATATGCTTTCGGTAATCGGGACGTGCTTGGTACGCTGTCTCGCACTTGTTGAATTTAGCTACCCTGCTTCACTACGGTGCAGGCTCAGGAGAGGCTTAATCTATTCATTCTATTCAAGCCAGTCTAGTAGATTATAGTTGTACCGTACCACAACGTGTCTGGGCCCGGGATCAAGGGATTAACAAGCGCCGGCGCCTTTCCGAGACGTTTCATGGACATAGACAGGCTCCGACGCTGCTTGACGAATGTGAAGCACAGCATGACTCGCGAGTATAGAATGCAAGACGCGCTTAAACCTAAAGGTTTAACATCAAAAGTGTTGCTGGAATTCGAAAAAAAAAAAAGATGTACGCACGACGCCAGAACTCGAGTTAGTTCCGACTGGAACGAAATTTTTGCAGTGCGAGCGAGATGGGAGGCGAGGTCTGACAACAATTGAGCTCACTGGAAGTATCAAAATCACGACAACATTCACGACCGACACCACTGAAGGAAGGTGTTAGCCTGGATCCCATACAGGTCGGACTGGCACGTACGGGATATTAGCATGTAGTAAAAAATGCCTAACAGCCTGTTCAGTCAATGCTTCAAATCTGCAATTCTGAGGAACTCACCGTCTCTATAGATGATCTTCAGAATTTGTGATCTTGCTCCTGCACGATCTAGGTAATCGAAGGTCTTTCATTCGGCATCCGTGAATAGCATCACAGAAACGCACATGCACTGACTCCAGGAATCAGAATCAGAATCAATGTACCTATCAAGCATTTCATCAGTATCAGAAATCATCTCTGCACGCCATCAGGCTACTGACTAGTTTCAAACGCCATCATCATCAATAATGATCGATACACTAGGTTGCTTGCACGCAAGAGAAAACACCCTTGATAGTTCTCCATGGGAGGCTTCACGTCTACATTGACATTGGTGGTCATCAATCAGGTCATAAGGAAAAAAGACTGGACATACATTCCAAGGAAGAGGCCCACATATCCAAAAAAAAATAAAAGCAGGAACCCAACAGCCAAGAAGCAGAATTCCGAGTATGACCGTCACCATCTTGCGACTTCTCCAGACGGCTTGGACACGGAAGCATAGTAATACTATGTAAATTAAAATCAGGGTCAACATATTTCGTGAGGATAATACCTTCAGAGAGAATAATGCCACAAAAAATTATCCCTACCCAATGGGCATTAGATATACGAACCTGCATAGTCTAGATGAGTACTCACATGCACCTATTCGAGCGCTGCTTCGACACACCTCCGGTGTGAAGTCCGCTGCAAAGTTACCTAACAAGACACTTTGAGAAACGTTCCGGTAGAGATAATCACAGAGAAGTCACGGTAAGGAAGCGCAATCACGGTATCTGCTACAGGGAGGTATCGTTGGATGATGTAGAGAATCTTAAAGATTTTCCATTCCGATTTCCACATATATTCCAACTCCAGGTTGAAGCTTAGCAGGACGTCATAAAGGAAGAGAAATGCACTAGCGGCTGAGGTAATTCATTGAGCGTGATGTAGAGAGGAGATATGAATAGGCTTACTGTCCAAAGACTAGGATAAGGTCATGTTAGCAAGCATACTCGAGAAGCGAGAAATGTACCCACCAACACAAGCCGCTTATACTGCATATTCGAAAGAAATTTCTGAGAGATCTCGCTGGTCAACAGGTCCATCACAGATGGGTTTGGAACGAAGGATACTACCTCAACTCTCTTTTCATACGGCTTCAAAGAATCAAACCAAACCACACCTTGAGACCGATATTAGGGTGTTCTCTCAATCAAAAGTGCTTTGAATGAAGGCTGATCAGGGTAATGGGAGGTATCACCCAAATATGCTTTCGTGGCGCTGCATGTCATTTGTTTGACTTTCTTTTGCCGCGACAAGCGGGCACAAGATGGGTTCTATATTGCAAGCTGTGCATGATCCAATTATGAGTGCCATGTAACGATGATTTAAAGCCAGTTACAAGACTATTCACTCACCATCACCTCCTACCCACGGCTAAGATACAATCGCCGCTTTACTGGATTCTAGACCTTTCCAGTTTGCTGTTATTGAATTTCTACACAGGTACGGATGTCATGGCGGCATAGGTGCTCACCTGTCACTAGAAGCCGCTGATTGACCAGCCGAATTACTGACCCTTGCTTGCACGCCGACGTCGTCAGCGAGAGGCTACTGGTTTTAGAGGTGTCTTACTAGGTTCGAAAGCATTCGGGCCAATCGAAAGGATGGGAATAGTATCAGCACGGGACTGGATAAGTTTTGAGGTGTGGAAATGGTGACGGTGAGAAGGAAAAGAGTAGAGCTGCAGTATGCGTGAGAGCCGATTTCCGTAAATAAATCCCCGGTCCAAAATTTGATGCGAGCGCAGCGCGCGGGCTCTTAGGGTAAGTGGCAGAGGCTAATGGATGGCACTATAGAATCGTTATCACTTCCTCTATAGATTCCGTATTGCACCCAGACCTTATGAAGTCCGCCAAGGCCATGAAGGCAAAACGTGAGAATGGTATCGCTCTGCTTGTCCCTCGGAACTCTTTTTGCACACAAAGCCAAATAAATGTTCCGTCGGAACCGCCAATTAGACGCCGACTCTGACAAGATCGTCGGTGACAATGCCCATCACGGCTTCACGTCGCAGCTCTACCCATACTTAGACTCTTTCATCCAGGGTAAGCTTTGTAACATGTTCAGTCTGTCAAGATCTATGCCATACATCATTCCAACTGTAATCTCTTGCCCAACGCTTGCCTTCACCTTCGCTGGGGTACGGGGAATAATGTAATATTTGCTCACATGTGTGAATAATTTGTGAAGGGCTTCCAGAGCCCATGTGAACAATCCAATCATGAAGAGAGTGGCAGGGGACAAAGGTCAAGTAGTGCTTTCGAAGCGACCAGTCCATTCCGGAGCTGCGGCCGGTCATCATCCATCACGCGCGACAATGAGCCGGCAACCACGACTCGCGCAATTCATGTTATTAACTAGGTGAATAATGAATTAATTACCCTCCAAGAGGTCAATGTGAATAACAATGTTATTAACATATCGCGGAATTAGTCACCGCACCCTAACCTTCGTGGCCTTACGAATGAATACTGGTTGACATTGCAATCTCATTCGACTTGGGAGCCCAAGGTGTGCTAAAAACTACCTCAAGTCACACCAATTGGAAGAGTGGACACAAGGCTAACTTACTGCCATGTCCATTTTTCATATCTACCGAAAGTTTTTATGCCTACATTACTCATACAGATTCACACATACTCGAGTCTGCTGCCGCTAACTCGACAAGCAAGGTTAGGCGCCGGCGGCGCATCAGGATTTCCCCACGGCCACTTTCCCGGCTTTTCCCCCCCTTTTTGGGGCAAAAAACAGCCGCCCCAAAACGGCAAAAAAGCCGGGAAAGTGGCAGGCAGGGAATATTTTTAACTCGAAAGGGACACCTCGCTCCAATTGCTCCAGAGTCGCAAAGTAACTCGGCAGGCAGGCGCTGGGTGTGCCACAAGAGAGCTATACGGAAGTAGAGTCACAACTTGAAGTTACCAAACTTAGCTTAAGACCTCGCGCTGAGTATCGTGTCAGCCCCACCACCAGGACTCCCCCGGGGAGCATGATCTAGCTCCTGAATGAGTCGGAAGGAGAAATAGCAACAGCATACTCACAGGTACAATTGAAGCTTGGAGTTAGTGACTGGGTGAAGGTATCATTGACTCTGTCCTACTTTCGATCTGTAGATAGCCGTGCTATCAACCAGCCCGAGCATTAGTCCAATGCCAACGTTTAGCGGGGCTGGCACCCACTCTGAATGACGTCCACAATGTCAACTGCTCTTCTGCGATCTCACACTGCAGGGTCTGCACTACGGGGTATCACAAAGTGGTTTGTTATGACCTGCCGATTACTATCAGTACTAAACTGAATACCACGATATGTACTTGATATGTACATCGGCATTCCTGTTGACATATTCATAGCTCCGAACGGCGTCTGTTCAATTCAACCAGTAGAGTTTGATGAGAGTATGAGTGTGGCAACTCACAAAGGATTAAAGGCAAGAAGCGTGAAAAAACATCGGGGACAGAGGCCTTACCAATCCTGGCAGAGTCGAATAACGATGATACAGAAGTCTGAGGTTCCTAATAAGCCGCAAGGATGGATCTGCGATGGCTTGGAACACGCTTCCGAGATTCCATCCAAGTGCGGTAACTCATAGCTCATCGCGATGTTGCGGGTTACCAAGAGTAGGAGGCGAGTGCAAAGCCAAGAATTAACTAGTAGAGTCCAGGAAGACGAAGAGCGCTTCACGAGCGGTGATGTATTGTGAATGGGGACGGTTTGGATCCGGAATTAGCCTGGGGTGAGTTCCTCGTCAAGATAAGAAAAAAAGGGACCGGCCGGGCATGTGAGCACCCTGGGCCTTGAGCCAGATGAGGAATATGGTGCTGTAGATGGGTGGCTGGCATATATGTTGATGGCGTCGGCGAGTTACTCTAGGTGGAATGGAGACAACGCAGACTCAATTCTGTACCGCTTCGCTGGAACCATGCGCCATTCTTCTACTGGATCCATCGGCCCAGCATGTATAGGCAGGCCGCATTATCGGAGATGAAGATTGGGGTGCTCTAGGAGGCGGCGCATAGGGCCAGGCCGCCAGGAAGTTTAAAGGTTAAACGCTCGACATAATCCGATTTCTTCCCAATGACCATGGGGATATTATTGTATGGATGTGATAGACAGTCGAGGTTAAAGCATCAGGAAGAGGATAGTTATCGTGAGACAAGAGGTAAGAGCGACATATGGGAAACTTCTCGGCGACAAAGTGGCGAGTTCGATCATCTGCTGCATCATAACATGAGGCAACTCCTTTAACTCGCCCTGACAGGCACAGGCGAATGAGCTGAATGTAAAGAAAGTTCCACTGGCAGTGACGCTTTTACGTAGTGATAAGCATGGGAAAGGGGACGAAGGTTTTGCCGATAGAGGTTGTCGACAGAAGACAATTTATGACGCAATGAAAAGAGATTATGGGCTCTGGTTCGCGGGCCTCGGGTACGACTACAACTTGTCCTCGCTTGACGTAGACAGTTCGCATCGTCGCTGCCCGGATTCTCACTATTTCCCCAGGGTACCAGGAGAATCCTGACGCGCCAGCATTTGAGCCTCTGCGGACTCGAGTAATGGCCGCCTCTCCTTCACCATAAGATAGCACCGATTTGAAATTAAGCTCCTGAGAGCTAGTTACCGCGTCTCTATTTGCTGGGACGACGGAATGCTACTCAAAGCGAGTACTGGTATTGCGACCCAATGGCTGGCGGTGAAAGGACCAAAGGTGAGTGGAATGGAGAATGGCGGTGTCCGCTGAGTGTCCTGCCTACTTAATTACTCATTCTGTATTGCTTTGTAGAGCTGCACAATGAAGGGGCGTGAAAAAACGGTCCCAAATTAAACAGACGAAAGCACACCACACCACTAGCCTACAGTCACAGACTGCGCTAGTATATTGATACTCTAACGATCAGGTCTGCAAGGGAATAAATCGGCTTGAGAACACAGAATAAGTATATCAATTACCTGACGCCTTTGGGTCCTTATCGTGGCATCTAAAGCCTCCGGAATGCCCGACATTGGTGACCATGATGTTTGGATGAGAGGGTGAGATACGGAGAGGGGTTCTAGTAATTCTAGCCGAGGAGGACATATACTTTGAGCGGAAGACATTTTCAGGCTGTTACGTGGGTCCGAGCCCCTAGCCTGATACGAAGAAAAACTATTAGGGCTTGTCAGAGAGACTCAGAGTGAGAGATGTTGAGAGGTACATACCGATCCAAATGGTTTAAACGCTCGAGTAGGACATGATCTCAAAAACTAAAACCTTATCTTTTTATCAATGATGAAGGTGATGAAGGTGATGAAACAGACAAGGTCGCTCTCATCGTCTAGGACGATGTCAAACGGTCCACGGACCTGCCACGTGCTCGAGCCGGTTCCGAATACGCCTGCATTCGTGCTCCGTACTGTAAAAAGACACATAGGTATGCCAGTACAATACAATACTGGAACATCCCAAGTAGATTACATTCAACAACGTAACTAGAACGTCTAACAATCAGTAAGGTCCTTCATAAACGTATTCTGCATCATTCAGGTAAACAAGCCCCCTCTTGTCGCATCTCGGAAGTTGCATCCTAAACGCTTCCCGAGCTCTATCCAGCTCTCGCACTGCCTCCGATCCGTGGTGTGGTTCCCACTTGACACCTTCAGCCGGCCTAGGCGGTGTGTCGTTTTCAGTAAAAAAACACGCGAACCTCCCACACCGGATCTCCTTCAGCGAAGCGAAAGCTGGTTCTTGCAGGACATTATCGACCGCAGCCCAGTCCACGATGTAATCGGTAGCGAAAGGTAGATTTAAGCATTGAAGGTTAGATTGCTTGTTCTGGTGTATTTCGAGGAGATGCTGCAGAAAAAGGAGTAACCAATCCTGGCTACGCCCTGATAGTGGCTCGAAGTGGATTTGGTGTAGATTTGTGTTGAAACTTAGATCAAGGTTCGTGTAGATATAGTGACCTGTAGCCAACACGGTTAGACCAGCCTCAATCATGTAGGTGTAGAAAGTTAGCGCACCATCAGTACCAGAAACAGTCAGATCACTTCCTTCCAAAACCTCGAAAACCTTCAACGAAGACCCCGCGCTCCGAAGTATCTCGTTAACCAACACCGATTCCTGGTCATGTACCTTCCGATCCTTCAAGCTACCCGACCGAACCGTAAGCCTTGTTAGCCTCGGACAAGGCGAAAACGCCAAACACATGAGCGGCGTCTCGCACTGATTGAGTTCCAGAGTGTTGATAAGGAACGAACATCCATGACTAGACTGAATCGGGATCACGGCTGTGGATAGCCCATCGCATCTACACCGCTTCATGAGGGCCTTCTTTAGTTTGGGAAAGGAATGCATGAAACTGATATAGTAGCTATACTCATGAAACCGAACATCGCACAACACTAACGTCGTCACCGTCGTGAAGCTCCACATCAACCGCTCCCTCGCCACCTCTGAGATCCGCCAAAAGTTTGTCCCAATAAGTTCGAGCTCCCGTAGGTTGGAGAATGCAGCAGGTGAGGAAGCGATGGATGATAGAGCTGCAGCGTACATCCAACTGGCACATTCACGGAATGAAAGCCGCTGGATGTTGGCTTGGGAGAATGTCTCGTGTGGGTTCTCGAGGAGATTCAAGAAGCGTACGTCGCCTCGGGCGTGTCTGAAGGTGAATGAGATGTGTCTGAAGCTCAAAGATCGTGATATGGGAACCCATGAGCGGCACACGAGTGCACTATTGAGGAGTGCGTGGTCTGATTCGGGGGAAGAAGATAAGGCGGAAAGGTGACGGAGAATGACAATATGAAGCTCAAGAGGAAGCTGAGGTTGCATTGGGTAGGTGGGAGACAGCGAGGAGCCACAGTATAATAATAGCTGGACGAGAACTCATGTCATGTGCGTGTTCGCGCTCTATAAGAGCGGGCCTCGAGCTGCCTCGAGTATACATCGGGTATGATGAATTCGAGCTGCCAAGGACGGCGTGGTTGACGAGATCCGACATCTTCCATTTCTGAGTATATCAGCTTCGTTAGGAGGTGGCACATGAGAGATTTGTCGGCACAGGGCATGTGGCCGACAGGGGTATGGTGAACGAGGTGAACAACCTCCACCCTGAGGCGCGCAGGGTGGTACGGTGCAACTGCTATTGGTACTGGTGTCGCTTCGTGAAGGATCGGTCTATTACGCAAGCGGCCTTGGGGATCGGTAGGAAACAATAATAAATCTGCAAGAATTGGTCCTAGCGCTGGAAATGTATTCCGTAGCCGAGCCTAAATTGTCTGATTACTAGAACACCTATTGGATTCTGTGATGCTAACTTAGCAAGTACAAGAGATACACAAGACGATCGTGTACTTACCTCCCTCACTCGAAAGAACCAGATCACCTGGAAATGATTTCGAGGACCTTTCCCGAGTCGAGATGAGGCGGAGATTCTTCGTATACCAGGGGCAGCGATGCAGAGAATATGAACAGGAAGTTCAAATACGCTGCTATAGCAACTCTTGGGCCAAGGCAGATGACGTCCAACTCGCCTTCGGCAGTATGGTGCGCTCCTACCTCTGCCTGAGGTGATACAAGGCGAAGTGGACCAATGAGGCTGAGGGATCTACACCGAAGACACGGCTCCATTGTTGCCTGACATCGCATGAGTAGCAATAGCGCAGATATCCAACAGCATCTGGGTGATGATAGGAGGGTGAAGGTGCTGATATGTTTGTGGCGGAAGAAGATGAAGACGAAGGTATCTGACAGAGGTTCCCGCGTTGAGCATATGTCCCTTTGCCTCGTTAAAGCAGCTATCGATGCGTTTCAACACCCCACACAAGCAACCGCGGAAGACATCTCCTGGGTTAGCCATAATCTTCTCTGGGATCAGCCTCGGCTTGAGAAGGTTGTACGAAGGCTTCTGTCAAAAAGCCTTGAAACATAGGTAACACCTTCAGCTCTCCGCTGGGTGCGAAACCAGCGAAAACGAAAGATGTTCTGGAGTGCAAAGCGTCAGCGCCGCCCTAGCTAGTCGAAAAATAGATTTTTAGATAACGTACCACAACTTTAGTGCCGACACCAGTAGTCCACCTGATTCCCAACCCGGTTCCGTGGAACGTGAGGGCGCAGGTGCTAATACCTATTGGCATTCTGCAAGCACTCCGTTCGAATGACGCCCGGAGGCTACAGGTCGCAATGACATTCGCAACTCCTTAACGTTTGAAGGTTCGGTATCTCCCAGCGGCTCGCCCGTATCCAAAAACCAGACAGTGAATAAACAACCTCCGAAGGTAGAATGAGCATGCTGCCAGCTTCTCTTTCACGGCCAGATGAGTCCCACGTGCCCGATTCCAACGTGAAATGTGGCGAAAAAAGCGGTGGACGGGCCAATCCGCACCGAGATGGAGAAAAGGGGAGGTCAGGGAATGGTGGTGTGGTGTAGTGGCGGGCTGACACAGTGATCTAACTGTGCGCAGGTAGTACGAGGTACACAGCAGTTGCTCTGATAAGCAACCCTCTGACAGCTGCTAAAATCACGGTAGTAGCACATACCACCAGCCTAAGTGGTAAGGTAGAAAATGAGGAATCAGAGGCTTGGTATGAAGCTGCGCAGTGACGTGGCAAGCACTGCCTGCGGTTGTTGAGTGTGATGTGCAAGTTTTGAATCTTTAAGCGGATTCAGTGTCAAGTCCAGTTGACGCGCCGACATCTGAGGGAAAGCTTGGCCGTCGTTTTTCCATGGGAATGAGTCTGACCGAAGGTATGAGCTTGAATTACGACCTCGAGTACCAGAGTACCAGAGTACCAGAGACCACTCACAAGACATGCTTGATCCCTAGTTGAGTCCCTTACACGTCCTCCAAGAGTATAAGTTGGAATAGTTGTTGGGTCCAAGATATCTTCGTACAATGTGAAGATTCTGGGGGAAAAGATAATAGACTAAGGCTCGAGAAATCGGCCCTAGTGCTCAATGGGGATCTTGAGGACCATCCTTCTGAGTTCCTAGCGCATTGAAAGAATTCTGTCAGCCTTGAAAAAAATTCCATAGAAGACTTGAAAAGACATACCAGTCGAAAACCCCCAAGATCCAAAACTTATTGCCACTCACCAATCATTCGCCAAAGAAAGCTTTCAGGCTGAATGTTCGTGAACGTAGGGAGCCCAGGACGATGATAATGAAAGGTAAACGCTGAGCCAGCGCTCGTTATCAGAGTCAACGTCGAACGAAAAACACGTCATTGGTCCGTGGACAAAGCATGTGACCTTACCGTGGACTCCGGTCCAGTAGACCGGGTCAGCCCTCGCTACGACATAATAATGATAACAAGTCTGCACATTCAACCACGGTATGCCAGCTATTCCAATAATTGTAGACTTTTTTTCATAATACCAATCCTGTTCCCACCCCACAATGTCTTCCAGTTGAGGAAATCGTCAATCTCAGCAGCCTCGCTGTTGCGGTTCCATCATCGTTCGCGGTGGTACCTTCGTCGACGATGTAAGCCCCGCATTAACTGATAAAGCCATTTTCCCTGTCAACCCGCTTTATAATGGTGAGTTAGAGAAAGAGGATGCCGAAGGGCCTGCGGAGAGCACAACGAGAAATGAGAGTGGGAACAAGAAGACAACCAGTTCTGGATTTTTCTTCAGGTTTGCGACTGCTTCCGAGGTATTGCGAAGCGTCAGAATTTTGGTGGTGGGTTAGGGGTTACTAAGCGGCTCGGCAAGAAAGCATGTGGTGGTGCTCGCAGAACCAGTTTAGTTGTGAGAGCGTTGTTATCAGATTGTTTGGTCTTATACCAGGAGCTCCAGAGGCTGCTGGGCTAATTGGAATAGCCTGAGTATGAGGAGACACAACACCGGTCTATGTGGCTCAGAGACAGTAAAGGATTTCGCAATCAGAGCCAAGATGCACGGCAAGCAGGAATATGACGCGAGGGGTGGCATTCAATGAGAATGGTCAGGGTACCAAACGTGTATTCTCCTTAGCGAAAGCATTCTATGACGTTCTCTCCCGCATATTTGAAGGCGTTCGGTCGTAAGTCGCGAGGCGCTTGGAATCCAGAAAGCACTCACAGAAAAAAACGGATGATTCCCAACGCACTATCATTTGGTTGACCTCGAGGATCATCATCCAGATTCCTATGCACATCCTTGTCAAAATGAGAATAGTAGAGTGACAAATTCACTCCTGACTTTTCGTGGGATCGATAGGTGCAAAGCCATTAGACGACTCGAGCTAGAAATTAAGACGATAATAAATCACAGATGTTAGCCATTCGCGTCCAAGTTCTAGACATTCCGCAGCTCCAAAGCCCGATCAAGATTTGACGCGAGTTGTGATGGAGATGACTTGCATTGGTACGATCATGCAAGTAGAAGCGAACGAAGGTTTGTTTGGCTGTTTGGCTGGGCCTTCTGCCAGGTAGGCTGACCACCGGGCCGGTACCTTCCTACTTTCCTCTTGACCACCATGAAAACTTTTCACCTACAGGGCGCTTGCGTTGAAACCGCCATTCTTGGCTCATTCAATCATCATTCTCGAACTAGTGCTACTCGAAGCATGCGGCTTTACTGCATTCCAAAGGAAGACCCATCTGTTGTCGAGACAGTTTGAGCTATAGGACTTTCTGGTAGGCCCCGTCAGTTTTATTATGTTATCTGATTGATTCTCTAGTCCATGGGAAGGGAAATCTACAGAACGAGTTATAGTTGAAGTCTTAGGCTTTTCTCTCACTGCCGTACTGAAACCAAATATGGACAACTTTCTAGCTTCACTTCTTAGCTTCTGAGAACTGTACACCTTAACCATACCTAGCATCTGAACACCGTGTCATTGATTGGATTCCAATCGGGCTTTCCTGTATCTTCTCGTGTACTGGTACATGAACCTTCGTAGCAAGATTTTCCCTGGAAATCTCGGGAAACGCTATCGCCGTGCAACTATCTCATGGAAATCTCGCCTTCCTTGAGATTAGGAGTATATTGTCGTGGGCCAGAGATCTATAGTACAATACCGGGACAGAAAGCAGCCGGTTTCACTAGCATACTTCTCATTCCATTCTTCAATCTTCCTTCAACGACTGTCCGCTGCTGCGCATCGACTCACTTCAAGAACCAGCTGTATTCGCATCGCACCCGATTCGAAGAGAGAACTCTTCAACTCACCCAATCGGTACCCTGATGGAATCTCACTCAAGCTTATCTTCCAGTGCACTGTGCCTGGGGAAATCTGCTGCTAGTTCACCGATCCTCATCTCATCAAAAACATCCGATAACCGTCAATGTACCATGGAATTTCGTCTTTCGCCCTTCTTCGTGATCAAGACATGTGGGCGATCTTCATGTGAAGACACAGTTGCACTGACTAGCGAGGACCCTTGCGTGCTATTCGGGGCAAGTCAGGTGAGGCAAAATCTGTTTGCAATCTGATCACTACCATTCGGATCGCTCAAGCTTAAGCTCGCTAGCGACACCATCATCCGGGTCTTTCTTTGCTTTTTGGGCTAGAAATATCCGAACCCCTTTAGAGTTGTCGGCGCTGGCCCCTGTTGGCGTCTCCGCACACCAGATTTATGATCCGAACGGTATGCTTCTGCTAGGTAGTCACTGCGAACCTACCTTTCGTTCTCTGCTCATTTCAGCAGAATTCTTGACTAACACGATTCATGGTGAAGTTTTGAGCGAACCGGAATCAAGGTCGATATCGATTGCTCCACTGCGTATAATAGGTATGTAGCTATATTCATCCAAGGAAGTATTTTCATACTACGACTAGTCATCTGATCGTGTGTTCCCACCAGCGTCCAAATTCTAAGCCTGGATTGTCGTTTTCTTTACTCGGCTTTCTAGTCCTTGTACAGGACCAGTTGCGCCCAGGCCGTGCGTTCCTTTTTACCCTTTCTGGCGGATTAGTATGTCTGTCGGAACTGACAAGACAAACGGGGTAAGTGAACCAGTCGAACCATTTAGCATCGGTTCATCGATAGGATGAGTAAGTTTACTATCCCAATTCTCCATCGATGATATACTGCTGAGCATCTTCATATCTGAAATTAGCCCATTATCAGATCCGGATCCATCATCGCTACCGTGCGCACACAAGGATCCTCATCGTTCGGAATAATCTCCCTTTTGGTGGTTTTTTGTTTTTTTGTTCTCGGCTGCTTTCATCGATGGAAACGCACGGGACTGTAAAGAGTCTGTTTACCACCACACTGACACTTGTTCCGTTCTCGCGTCCTCATTGCCACTTCGCCTTTGACATCTTACGTGACAACAACTTTGTCTTTTGTCTAGCTTTGCGTGCTAGTGTTCCGTAGACCATGCAGCCATTCAACGCAAAATACGGTACGTCACCGTTGGCATCACTCCAAGAATAGGAAATGAACACTAGACTTGCAACTCTTCCCCATCGTCTGCGTATGCTCCGAGCCTCAGGCTTTGTATCCCATGATGATATGATATGGTCAAGCGACATCGATACAGACGGGTAACCCGGAATTCCGTAAGTTGAAAGTAAGCAAGCCTATCTCTGTTGTGGATTCCATATGCCTCAACCCACATGAACAGCTGCATAGATTTTCGACGATATTCGTATAGCGTGATGTCTTGCACACTTCTGATAATCACTTGTTCAGTCGGAAGGAAGTTGAGGAAATGCTTCAACGAGTTATCCTGGGATACTTGGAGGCTCTTTGTCACTGACACCTGTCTACGAAACTTACACTGTTCTGCGAGATTGGTCCGTTATGATTCCGCTGACGATGATCCCCGGCTTTTCCCCCTCCATTTCTGCCCTGCCAAGCATTTTATCCCGCGGCACGGCTTTTGGAATCCTGGAGAATGACAGGATATATCAACGATGGACTCACGAATACGTATGTCGGTGTCTCTTTCTCTTCGCCATACTTGAGTGTTCCTGACTCACCTTCGGCTGGGTTCAGAGCGCGACTACACTTTGGTCTCTCGATCTTGGAATTAACAAAGGGCAAAGCAACTCCCAATATCACGACCCACCTATTTATTACGTTGAACAAGTGGATCTTTCGTTTCCACGAATGTTCGGCGGTGTTTTATTGCGCCGCTTAGCAACATAAATCTTTCACAACTGTCAATTGCCACATTGCAAGAGGCGCATCTTCATCTCCGCCATCCCTGGACAATGTTAACCCTTCGACCTTTTTACTAAAGCTTTTTCTCATCAAAGCTCTATACGGCAGGCATGATGTACTACACGAGCTGATAAGGTACTTGTTGCTATTGCTGCCCGATCGTATCGACTGACCCCAGACTACTATCCAGACGACGTTAACGTTACTCTCAACCTCGGGTTCGATAGCTGTTAGGAAAGTTGTGTTTTGATCTTTGATGGTTCGCGCAGTCTGTGAATACTCGTGCTTTACGTCGACGTTCGCGAATGACCACCACAGGCTTCTATCGCACTCACTACGCGTGAATCTCGGTCTGGAAGAACTGTAAGTACCCATTATCGTAACACCATACTTTTCCTTCAGAATGAATAGGCAATAAACCGCATAATTGACGACCCATTCCGGAAGCAAGGGACCCACCGGTAAAATGAACGAGCAAACATCTTCACGGTGCCGTCATGTCCGTTCAGTGCTTCTCTTCTCCATCAGCTGATATGTGTTCCAATGTGGGGTAAACCTCTTCTTTTGAGCCATTCAGATGCCATTCAGGTTCGCGATATACCAATTCTACGTTCTCATCCAGCCACTCACTGTGTCTATTTTTTGATTTCTCACAGGAAACGTCACACAGATAGAAGAAGAAGATGCGCCACTTATGTTTGACAGGCTCCCCGAGAAGCACACAAAGAACCCTCGCGGGAGCTGTCTTTGGAAGAAAACCTTCGAAACCGGTAGCTTGGTATTGTCGATTGTCGATTGTCGATTGTCGATCGCAAGCGTCTCTGAACAGTTGACCCTCCTACTTCTGTTGTTTTTCTGTCTTCTATTCTGTCGTCGGTGCGTCAGGCGAGGTCAGGGAATGCCTGAGATACCACCGAAGCTGGAAGCTCCTACCAAACTCGCTTACCACTCTATCTCGGGTGGCCAATGCAGCCTTCTGATCTTTCTGGACGTGCTGTTGCTCACAGGTGGGCGCCAGCACTCTTACACATCATACACCTGGCACCGTCGGCCTCATCATCACACGTTTGATCGTCAGTCAGCGATGATGTCTACAGCATCCAGAGTTGATCCTTCGAGTTGCAAGTCGTACGACTGTCATTTTTCGGATATGCATATCCCTGCTCCTGGGATCCGAATTACCTGCCTCGATGCGAGCGAGAAAAATATCCAGGTTATGATCACCTTTCCGTTTGCTCTTGATCACTTCACATCATTTGACCTGCTTTTCGCTAGCGATCGAATTGAATGCTCTACAGCATGTTCATGGCATATGAAGGACTTTGAACCTTGATCGAGAGAAGGATGATATATGAATGATCTCCTGATTTGCGTCTCCCGTCTAGGGCTTAGTCCAGTTACAATTAAGTTGCATTTGTGTGGAGCACTCACACGCAAAGAAGTGGAAGCAGGAAGAAGTGAGTACCCTCCAGAATTTTCCCAAAACAAGCGGCTCTAAAAAGTTTTGTACTGAACTATCTAACGCCACTTCAGGCGCCCATAGAGAAAAACGTGTTCGACGGATCTCTCGTCCCTGTACACGGTAGTTTGACAATTTGTCCGCTTGATACGGAAACACTGATTAGTTTCAAACAGCTCTACTTATTGCATCACCAAGAGATAGACCTGGGCGTGAAAAACAAAAAACCTCGAGGTAAATCGGTAGTATAGGGCCGGTTGGCCCGGTATCACTCTACCAGATCATATGAACCGTGAACTGTTCATAATCAGCTCGGTTTCCGGGTCTGGAAACGAACAGCAGAGACTCGCCGAGTGGTTTGTTTTCATCACTTTTGTTCCAGATCAGCACAGCATAACACCCGTCTTTCAGGAACTCTCGAAGTGAAGTTCTGAAGGTTGAAAAAACGACAAGCCGGGCCGGCGGTAGATCATGTATAGTGTACGTTGAATGACGGTGAAAATGTGAAGGATTCTGAAAGACTTTCAAGTTGGAGAAAATACAAATGGCCGAGGCGAGGCAAAGATCGGGGAGCAAGGTCTGAGTGAGAATGCCCACCCTTCCCACTCCAATCAAATCTCTAACTCTTAGTTCCGAACGGCCGACACGACGGCCGACAACTCAGCTATTCAGTAATCAAAAATTGATTGACGACATGTAAAGACAGGACTCGCATCATGGTAAGACGATACTACATACGCAGAAAGCACAATTGATGGCAAGTAACCTGGTCCGTGTCCGATGAGAAGGTATCAGTCCACCGTCCAACAAAACTGAATAAAAAAAATGTTCCTCGCAGCAAAAAAAAAAATGCACTATCGATTTGGACAAGGCAACATCCAGAAATGGACTTTTACAGGGCAGCTGCAACGGCACCAACAGCAGCAACAAGGAGACCCAGGTTGGCACCAATGCTACCTGCACCGTTGTTACCACCGTTCAAAGGAGTGTTGGTGGGTGCTTCAGAGCCGCTCGAACCAGTGCTGGATGCAGTATTGGAACCGGTACCAGAGGTGTTAGGACGTGTAGTGCTTGCGGTTTGAGGCGCGCTCGTGGCGGTGCTGGCTCCGGAGGGAGGGTTCGTTCTACAGGACTGTCAGAATTAATCGGAATTTAATGTACTGGTTACATACGCAGTCACGGACCCAGAAGCAGCGCTTGAAGAAACTGTGTCGCCAACGAAGAAGTTGCCGGTCCTGGCGAATTCATCGTCGATGTTGGAGACGTTGACAGCCCGAATTACGTATTGGTCGTCTCTACAAGAAGACAGATGGAATGATGAGAAAGGCATGGGAAGAAATAACGTTGACACATGCCTGGCAAGGACGATGGGCATGAGAATGTCCAATTGCATTAGTGAAGGGTCCACGTTGTTAGCGATGGCAATGTCCTGGAGGAGAGTGGGATGGTGCAACTCCAACGTGAAGATACTACAATTTCCCGTCAACATGGTGCGAAACCAACAGACGGTGACACTCACGGGTCAGACTGGACAGCACTCCATGTCAAGGTGATTCTGCCACCTGAAGTCACATCCGTAGGGGTGTTCAAAGTCAAGGCCTGAACTGCAGAGGCACCAGCAAGAGCAAGGAGACTGAATTTTCCCGGTGAAGATTAGCGCTAGTCAATCAAGTATTTCAGAGCAAATAAATAACTTACGCGAGTTTGGGGAACATTTTTTTTTTCGTTATTGAGAGGGTAAAGAGGCTGGAGGATGGGGGAGGAGGGAAGAAACAGCGTGGGGAAGGGTTGGTTGGGCACCGAGTGGTAAAAGAACCGTGGGAGCATCAGCTTTATAAGCGCTGGTCGAAGCATCACACGTGACTGATGCGATCATCTGTTGTCGTCCATGTCATCCTTGGACCTGACTATCTCCGTTCTCCTGATTGCTCTTCAACGATCCATCGACTTTGCTTAACATGTGGATAGATTTTCCGCAAGAAAGTTGTACAACATCAAACTCCCTGGAGCTCACCGGCGTAACCTGTCTCTTGCTGCGCTTCTCTGGGCTTCCACGAATTTCCTCTGACTAATACCTGTCGTCAGCGGTCTCGATGATCGAACACTGCCCGATATTCCTATTTCTGGAACCATCGGCGCATGGATCCACCTGTAGACCACGCCCAGATGGTACGCAAGCATAGCTGGAAAGCTCTGTAATTCATGCGGCAACGGTCCATTGTGATCGCAGTAACGGTAAAGGGAAATGTAGCTCATTCCCACACAAGCTCTAGAAGCTAATGCTAATAGTTGCTGGAGCCGCACTAGCGGGTATTATACTCAGACTACATCACTGTCGGGGCGAATTGCCCGTCCGCCAACTCAATCGATAGTCCCCGAAGCTTCTGTAGATCTATAATTCTCCACACGGAGTCAGCAACCCTGCGAGCAGGTCATTACGGCGGCCATAACTCGTCTGGAAACTGAGGGTTTGGACATATCCCCGATCAATACTCAGCAAGGAAATAGTGGCTGCTATTCCTGTGCAGCTGACGCTACGACTTTAGCTCTGGAGCTTCCCAGTCCTGTCGACTGCTTATGAACGTTCCGTTAGGATTGCTCGTTCACATTTAGTGAGGAATACAGCAAAGATTACTCCTTGCCATTTCTGTCTTACTTGGCGGACTATATCGACTTTCAATGAATTCGTATTGCATACGACTCGGCAAGGGTACTTCTTACGTCTGTGTCTACGAATGCATTATTCTTGTCATCTAATTGCAAGTGCCTGCCTGCAGTAGCTCATTTACGGCTCAGCAAGGAATACTTTTGCCCATTTCTGTCTCGCACACTTGATCTACAACATTGACTTGGAAACAATTCAGCATTTCGTATGTTTGCCGGTATGCCTTTCACCCAGTTACAAATTCTTGTCTCTTATTACGTCTAGCTCCACCTACAGCTAGAAACTAAAACATTTACTTCGCGACATTCTGCCATCAGTACCTTGTGACGGGTCTACAAGCGTACCATTTTGGGTATGAAAATGACCTTTCTTCGCCCTGAGGCCGGGCTGCCTGTAATGTGGGGAACGCAAACCCTTTCTCAAACTTTGAATTTTGATCAACAAGGAGGTGCCCAATTCTTATGTTCCTACAACTTGGCGCTGCCCTATCCGAAACCGGTTCACCTCTCCATGCGAAAACGGTTGCAAAATAACGTACCAGTCTTTCCTCTTATCATAAAGGTTCGCTGTCACTCGTTTTTGGTTATGAACATGACCTTCTATTCATCTTCGTTATTCGGTCGACTTCAGCCAATATAGAATTTCCATCGACTGTATTCAATACGGGTTACCCTGTTCCTGCAGCTTACCAGTATGATTCTTGTTTGTCGGAATCTCGCCATTCATCCGTTTTTCCCTGGTCAGAATTATCTTTCCACGTCAGTGAATTGCAAAAGGTCTTGAAGTAACGCGATTCTCACTTCTTATATGGCAATACTCATACATTTTTGGCGACAACAATGACCCACACTGACTGCCGTGGAGTGTGAAGTCTCGATATACACGGTGTGGCCCGGGGCCCACTTCCGAACTGTGGACTGGTGCGCTCTGTCTTCTGTTAAGCTCGCTAAAGAATCAATTCAGTGCTCAATTCTCAAGCTTCAGAATGAAATAGTGGTGCTATCGAAGGCTCTGGCGTAGTGTGCATTTACTACTCTGGTTTCTTCTCTTCTTGATTTCTGTTCAAGTATACCTCGGAAACTTCTCCATACCGACTCTTACCCCACATCCGAAGCGACGAAGCATGTGTCGTCGATCTTTCTCTTCAAATTGGCGTTTTACCCGAAGGCATAATGGGTGTGTGCTACTCTGCCCTCGTAATACGATGCTCCAGGAGATTCTGATACGCGTCTATTTGTTTCCGAAATGAACCCAGCGCTGAAGCAATCTGTCAATCTTCGCTTCCAGATAGATAAGTTCCACGGTCTCGGTTATTCATTCAAAAGCTGGCGGAAGCTGATTATATCAAAATTGCGCGGGATACCCGGTGCCTTGAGATCCAAGTGTTCAATGTGGTTCAGTTCGTCTCTTGAATCGGCATCCTCCTAGTGGATGAGAACTAGAAGGGGGGGAGGAAACGGTATCACTGGTATAGTCAATGAATGTCTATATTATTGATGAATATCACTACTAACACTAAGTGCATGAACTTAATGTCTCATCGAGGATGGAGCGTCTAAGCTCGGAAGCCGATGACTCGAGCTCAAGGCCTCAGACGGAAGACGAGCAGGATGTATTCGACCATTTCAACTAGGAGTGTTAAAACTTTAAAGTACCAAATTCAGAACATACTGCTCCCGTTCTCAATCTTCCTGTCTAGTCATCCGAAGCCACCGAAACTACCGAAACCACCTGCAAGAATACCTGTGTCAAGGCTACTTCGAAGGGCTTAAATTAAACTTCATATCAACCGCCGTATCCCCAAATTTTTGGTTAGCCTAGCCTCGTATTTCCAATTTGGACAGCTCTTATTTTGATTGATGTTCATGCTGCCAGTCACCTCGGAGAATTGATCCTCGGCTCAGCATTCAAGGAACTTCGCAATACATAGTGGATCTGCAGGACCTCAATGAGTCTTGGGTAAGTCAGTACTCGTAACTCATATCCGAAATCTGGCTAGACTCTTCAGGTTCAGCAGGAACAGACTTCCCAAGATCAAAGCTACTGGTACTACTTGTCAACATCCGAGGCTATTCACATATTTCTCTCCGGTCTGCTGACGCCGTGTTAACAGCAGGGGGATGCCCTCATGATGGCGAGTGCTGTACTTGTGCTGTACTCCGTTGACCTCAACAAGTGCGTTCCGTGCATCCGATGCCGCCGTTGGGAATTCCTGACGTATAGCCCTTATTATTCGTCCAATGAAAGGTCTTCACTTCTCTGCAAGCAACAGCACGCCACGTCGCCATCTCTCAATGGACGGTGATCTCCTACAAACTGCTATCGGCTCCATTGAATGCCCAATGCCAAGCGCTACGACCTCAAGCAAATCGAGTGTTTGACGATATCCCAACTTTCTAAAATAGTGAGTGGATATATCGGCCAAAATACACTTTTTCATACCTCACCTGACTTCTGCTTTCCCTCAGCGTCCCGCAAGTCGTAGTGGAGTATTAGAACGACCAAGATCATCAAATGAGAATGACCCTTTTTCTAGCTCGCAATTTTAGGCTCTAAAGCAGTCACTTGAAAGATGATCATCACGGATTCTGTCGTGACACGCGTGGGTTCGACAGAATGTATTTTTTTCCCTGTGTCATCAACCTTCTAATGTTGGGCGCAGGCCCCCTGAACTCAAATCCAGACTCAAATGATGCGACATGGTTTGTACATGCTGGCAGGATTGTTCTTTTCGAGCAGTGTGCAGATCAAAAGAACACGAGATGAGGTTGCAGTTCTCCCTCAAAAGGTAGGTCTTCACCAAACATCCATGTCATCAGACGGTGGTCATGTTCGACGATGCTGTACGGGATTAATGTGATTTATACTATATTTACAGACATGCGTAGAGCTATTCATTCTTCATATCAGGTTCAACTCGTTCTGATTGGGCTCGAATCTTCTCATTCTGACTCGGTGTAGGCTCTCTCTATTGTTGGTTCCTTATATCTTTGTCATCGGATACAGTTGGTTAGTGATCTCCTTTCCGCTCGTCATCTGAAGGCAACGATGCGATGGTGCGCAGAGTGATATTACACAGAATGGTCAACTCGTTCGCAATTGACAGGCGTAGGATATGGGTTTTTCCGACTTGCCAGTGTTAACGCCACTGACGGATAAATCACCGACCTCTTGCCGTAGTTAGCGCCTCACTAGCCCAAATTCAACACCAGATCGGCGTAACCCGGTAGCAACGAGATTTCAAAACAGTATTTTGGATCTTCTCGTATGTTCGGCAAAGAACTTTGGGATGTCCCTGCCAATACAAACTTCGAAAGGACTCGATCGATAGATGCTACGTTGTCGTCATCCTCCCGTTGAATTACACAGTGGCTGATACCACATACAACACAATAAGCACCCGACTGAACTCCTTGCGATGATGCATCACGAGTGCCGAATTCTTGATGCATGTCGAGATGGCCAACAGTCGCCGTACAATCCACGCCCTGGAGCTGGCAGGTTTTTTGAGTCATGTGGCGTATTGCCGTTGACGAGAATGCTCACTGTTATCTTCGTGCAGAAGCGACACTAAGTGGTGCTGTTTGTGTTATACCTCTGGCATATCGTATGCTTAAGGATCAGCCGTCATGAGCGATTCGGTGGTATTCTGTGCATTTTCGGGATACAATGTGGAAGACTGAATCTTCTCCGGAAGGCTTAGAGTCGATAATAACTATCATTCAATCCGCAGAATTCTGATTCAATATTTTGAATCTTTTTTTTTTTTTTATTTTTTGATGTGCAACATGCCGTTAATCATCCCATTGTCAATACTTTCATTTGGGAGACAGATTCCTTATAGATTCAAATGCAAACGTTACCCAAATGTCGCCAATCTCACGGACGTCGGTATTTTACCAATAACTGAAGCCTCTTGTTACTATTACTACTCAGTTCCGATGTCACTTGCACGTCCACCAAAATATCCACTATTCATAAGCGATGTAAGCAGAACTCTACCGTCTTACGCAGAGATAATGACACCCTTCTCAGCCAAGGAGTATTCCCCGATTAAGCGTAGCCGCAATGTACTCGGCAAGTAGGTGCCTTTACAGGCCTAGTGCGTTGTCAAATACGTTCCGGAGCACGTCAGGCCAGTTTTTGCATTCCCACACACGGTCAGTCATAACTCATACTCTGGGACGTAGCGACCGATAATCCCCCAGTAACGGGAGCTTCGCCGCTTCTGAAGATCATCTTGAATGATTCTGCTCTCCAGGCTCAGGTAGGGGCACTGATCTTCGGGTGTCATAGCATCATTGTTCAGTAACTGCGGGGCGCGGTAGGGTCGATAACAAATTCAATCGACCCTGCAGGGTGACGAAGGTGGGTCGGGTCGACTTGGAGCGTCCGCTATATTGGGATTGTGGGGAAGCGGGTACCGGCACCAGGTTTGTAAATTGTAAGTAGGATCCATACAACGAAATTATCACTTCTGGGGCGTGTAGTCCAGTTCCGATGTCGTCTGTCTTCAGGTAAGGAAGTACCGTGCCAGTCAGGGCTGTCTCAATAGAAGGAATAATTGATCTCATATGCGCTCAGGAGGATTCTAGTTAACGGTACTGTTGTCCCACAGCATCGCAGTTCATGCTTGATTGGAGGAGCCAGATAAAACTTATTTTGGGCGCTCATTTTTATCCCACGATAATTCTCATCATGGATGATGCTATCTCGCTCGCTCGAGAAAACATCTAGACAAGTTCGCTTCATTATCCCAATTTGACGATATAACTGCCTAGTACATCCCGCTATACACAGACACTAGGGGAAAAGATTTCCCCGTCACGGTATTTCAACCCCCGTACGCCGCAGTCGCAGTTGCCACTGATTGCAGGAACAGGATATGTTGTGTTATCGTCATGGGCGCCCTGCCTCGTTAGAGTTTTGCGGGATTCTTCCAGGTGGGCGCTCGTTTCTATCGGACATATAGAACATCAATTGACAGGTCAGTTCTCTTCTCTCTTCTTTTTGATGATGAATTATTACGAACCTCAGTGAAAGATTGCAGACCCTCCTGAAAGTCCGAGCGGCGAAGACGACAATCGCATTGGAAGAAGACATAAGTTTATTGTTGATGCCCGAAGGATCAAAGACGAGTGCGGGAAGTAAAAGATGGCAATGAGTCAGTATGACTTTTGTGCGGAGCGTACAAGGGAAGGGAAGAGATGCACCTTGATGTTCTCCCCATGATAGAGTCTCGTCGTCTCGGGAGCCCATACAGTTTCCCGATATGCACGGTCATGGTCATACTTTTGTGCAAAAAGTAAACCGAGCTTGGTCGTCTGTACGGAATCGGGGGAGTTAGCACAAATATCTTTTGCGAGGTCTACGGCCGTTGAGACAACATCTGATGCGGGAACAACTCGGTTGACGCTGGAGCAGTTGTAATGTGGAGCATTCAGAGGTCTGGACATCGGATAACAGTGCGAAAGACACTCACAAGCCAAACCTGCTGTACGCGTCTTTTGCTGAAATCGGGTTTCCTAACAAAAGCATTTCCGAAGCCAGCTGTAATTAGTTGTGAGGGCCGAATAAGCGGTTGTCATCAAATATAACTTTTTTCGACTTGTGTACTGACCTGATGTCCAGCGATATGAGCTAGACGAGGGATACCTAGACACAACCCAGACGTCGGCTTTGTCGTAATAGTGTGGACTGTGGGAAAGAACATACCTCCTGCACCAGCATAAACCCCCCTCTTCACCTCCGGCAACCCAAACTTGGCATCTTCCCCTGCAACCACCAAATCACAATTGAGCACAATCTCCGTACCCCCTCCATAAGCACCCCCATTTACAGCAGCAATGATAGGCTTGGTAATCTCTCTTCGTGAAAGGGAGCCGAATCCATGAGGCATCACCCGGGTTTGTTCGTTCTTCTGACCTGATTGTTGATCTTTGTTCCACCTGCAGTTTGAGAGTTAGCTTCCCCACTAGATACACTGAAGGAGATGAAGAACGCACGCTATGAGATCCATTCCCGCACAGAAAGCTCTTCCAGCACCAGTAACTATAACAACCCTAAGCGGAAATGGACCAATTAAGAATCAGCGCGAAGGTCGGGGAATCGGGGTCGGCGAACCGTAAAAGAAAACAAAAAAAAAAAAAAAACTTACCAAAGTGAAGGTTCCTCATTGAACCAGCCAAGAACGACTTGAAGGTCCTTGGCCATTTGGGGAGACATAGCATTGAGGCTTTTGGGACGGTTCAGGGTGAGCAGCATAACATGTTCGGCCGGGAATGAAACGATAAGTTGGTCTGAATGCGGAGGCGGGGATGGCGATGATGAATTTGTCGTCATGGATCAGATAAGTAGACAGTTGGACAGAAAAAATGGAATTTGTTTCCCCAGGATATAAGTAAAGGTGTTGTGGAGTGGAAAGAGTCAACGTTACACGCGTCACCTGCGGCTACTCGTCGTTTAACCGGCTCCCGGTAATCGGTCTCAGCCTGTCCGACAACACGTGGATGGCTGGTTCTTGTCGTATCATCGTTAGAGAAGCTTCCCAGGTGCATATGGGCTCAGAAGGGAAACTAAGTGTGTAATGGATGCATGCGAGTATACGAGTTAAGGGAGAGAGAAGGAAAGGAAGAACACTGATGCGCTGGACGTTAGCGTCGGAATCGGAAGCAAATGAGAAAATTTGTATAGATGGGGAATGCCTGTTAATTAGTTACTATGGCAAGAAGTTGAGAAGACGACATCCATGATGATGTTATCCATTGCATACCCGAACCGAAAAAAAATTTGCTGTCCTCCGGGACCCTGCCCTCAGGCTGCGCTGCACTGTTCAGACGTGGCTTATGCTTCAAGATTATTGGCAAAAACAGATACTATGTTCAAGTGTTCAAGACAAGGACAATAAATGTAAGGCGTACAGTACATGTTGAGGCGAGCTCCGCTCGCGGGCGGCTAATCGTACAAAATTTTCTCGAGCGCTTCAATACCTCTCCATCAAACCTTCTGTACACTTCTCCCTCCTCCCTCAAACTACGCCGGATGTTGTGTAGGGTATATCGTACAGCACGACGAATCGATTAGGAGATGTAAAGTGAAACGATGTGATAGCATAGCCGATGATTGATAACAATGGAATGATGAGGAGATGGTGAGCATGTAACAGCAGATGTCGGAATCGGATGTCGGAAAAAAGGGCACGGGTGTCTGGATCTGGAGGTGGATATCATACAATATGTTAGAGAATCGCGTCGTAGAGCAAGAGTCCAATGAATACGCACGAGGATAGTTAGACCTCCCGTCTATCCTTTGAAAGGGCAGTTGGGTGCATGAGCACCGCGCCAGCCGCAGTGGCAGCATTGGGGAGAGCTATGCGAGTTGCATGGCGTCGAGGTGGTGGTTTGGTGTTGTGAAGACGCGCAGAGGGATGTCGATGACGACGACGATGAAGAGAAATCCGCTCGGTAAGAGACGGGGAGAGACGCGACAGTGGAATACGAGTGCATTGTTCAAAAGTTGTGTTATGGAGAGAGGAGGTGAGCTCGCAAGCTGAATTGTTGTGCTGAGGAAGGCGGATGGATTTTTCAAGTCGAAAGAAAAGTGACCTTTATAGAGGGAAGCGGCATCACTACGGCATCTGAACAGGAGTGGTATTGACCTCTGAAAGCTTGCTGATATGACAAAACTGTAATTTGGAATGGCAATGGCTGGTTGGTTTGCAAACGTCGAGCCTAGACCAATCAAGGAAACCGAATCAAGGAAACCGAATCGCAGATAAAAGGGAGTAAGATCCTTACACTGCCTTGTTTTTTTTTTTTCCTTTTATGGCACCTGCCTCAGACGGCACCGTCCGGACCAATTTAGTTTTTTTGCCTTGGTCATAGGAACACACACGTGTTCTTGGAGAACCACCCAAGTCGAGCCAGGCCGGTCCCTGGGGCCCCAAAACGAACCAGCGCACGCGACAACAACTACAGGACAAACACCAACAAGTACATCATGACTGGAAAAAAACGACACGATCATATATGAAGCGAAGTGATCTGGACTCTTTCAAAAAGTCAATGTCAAAAATACACCTAATCCTTGAAAGGCAAAGTGCCTGGTCAAGACAATTCGGCTATCTGCATTGTGAAACGCATCCTTGCATGTTGCTTGCAGGGGAAAGATTCACAGAATCTAACGTGTCGGCTGTCCCTTTGCCTTGTCAAATTGAGGAAGGGGTTAAGCACATCAAATGTCCGAATTACCAGTCACTCCAGCCATTCGGCGTGTCACTTGTCCGCCATACTCCAGGGAGACTTGGGGGCTTGCAAGGTTTAGCGCAAAGAAAAAGAGCTTAGATAGTGCTACAACTCGTTCAACAGCTTGTTACTTACGTTCGTCGCCGCTTCTTACGAAAGGAGATGAATCTGTTAGGACAAAGACATCCAGTTGAGAATTAAAAAAAGGCGGAACGCGTAAAACATCGAGTCCGGCTACTTCGGGAAGCATCGTGGTAATATCTTGACTTCGCATCTTTGGGCCCTTTCTCCCGTACATCGTTAGTCTTGTAAGTTAAGCGAGGCTGTAGGTCCAAATTTTAATGGTGCGCCCAAGCGTAAAATTTTTGACAGCAATATTGATGTATTATGACATCGACGCGCTGATTGACACTCATACAAAGCAAAGGGGAAAGAGAGAGAAAAAAAAAAAAAAAAAAAAACTGTAATCTAATATATGTCAGTCAAGAATCGTGATCGGCAAAGCCTACCTAAACGCCAGGGTCATACCTTCCGCGTCTTTCGCTGCTTTCACCTCTCTTTCACCTTCTCACCTCTGTCCTTTCGCTTGGGCATGTCTTTGTACCACTCGGGTACCTCGTGAGCTTTCGGAACTGCCTTTTTCCGCAGTTCCTTAATCTCTCGTTCCTCTTCCTGCTCTCGCTCTCGCCTTCTCTGCTCCAGTGCAATCTCCGTCTCCATCTCCTTCTCTCTCATGCGGGCGTCAAACTTTTCTCGCTCCCTCGCTCGTGCCTCCGTAAACATTCCGACATTCATCGGTACGACAGGTATGATATGCTCTTTCCGACTGGCCGTAGCAGCATCAAGTGCAGCGTGGGAGGCTTTAAAATCAGGAATCTCCCGATGAGCATGAAGAAGCTTCTTCGATTTCGGCTGCACGGAAGTGGAAGTGGAAGCATTCTGGTTCTGCGAAAGCGTATCCGGGTTTTCAGTAGTTTCGATCTTGCGTCCAGCAATACGTGACTCGGAGTGGAATGTGGATTCGAACGGCTTGGTCAAGGAACGCCCTTTATTCGACGATGTCAAACTCTGGAATCAAGCAAACAGATATGAAGTATCAGGAGACTCGTCTCGTGTCACAAGTAATTGAGTTGAGTAATAAGCATACCTTTGTCTGGAACGTGCTCATACCGGAACCTAAGGTTAGACCCGCCTTTGCGCGCAAAGTCTTTGTCACAAGACGTGAAGATGTCGAACTCGAGGAAGCAATAGAGGAGGCGCCAATAGATGAAGTTTGGCTTGAATGAACATTGTCACGAGAAACAACTCGTTTCTTCTCGACTTTAGCCTTTGCACGTTCGGCCACTGAGCCAGAGCTAATCCAAACTTCTCGTCGTCGTTTAGCTGACGTACGAGTGACCGGTGCAATGGCTCGAGTAGTATGAGCTTGAGAGTGGGTTGTCTTCCCTTTCTTTCGAGGTTGACAGTCTGAAGTGGCCGAACTCGGCCTCTTGTATGACGGCCGCAAGGCAGATAGTGAATCGGAAGGAGGATTCGCCTCGTGAGGTGAAAAACGCTCCTTACGCGGGGATAGTTGAGATAGCGTCAATGAATCGTCAACTGGGTTGGACCCTTGATTCCCCTTATCATCGGCAGGGGAAATACAAGGCAAAGTCGATGGATCATGGGATGACGATGCCGAAGAAAGACCTGAGTTTTCGCTTGTTGAGGTGATGGCACTTTCTCTAGAAAAAAAAGAACAACGCCGTCGTCATCGTAAATCATTCTATTCGGTGCCTGTATACAACAGATAAGAAAGACTTACCTGCAGGACGCGATCATTTCCTTACTGTACATCACTAACCGCCCGGCCAATCCATCACACGTGCTCGTGTCCACGCTCATGTCTTCCCCTTGTCCATCAACTGCGCTGGCCAACGTCATTCGCAGCCCATCAACACTCATATCCTTTTGTTCGACACTGCAAGGCACAGGTGCGCTGTGTAACGAACACGGAGGGCCAATTTCCGGTCCACAGCCATTATCATTATCAACCTGACACGACGGATCCATGATCAACCCGAATCCAAGAGAAAATTAAAGAAGACAACAAATACCGGCTTTAATCTCCCCTTCGCAGTAACGGTTCGATGTTCCGAAAGGCGCTGAATGACCATGTGCGACTGTGATGTGGACGTAGGGGGTTCAAACGTCGAAGATGGGTCCACCGTCATCTCCGAGCCAAGCGCGAATGTTGCAATCCCCTCTTTTAAGCTCGCCAGCCGCTTTGGAGTTGAGTACCCTACATCCAGCATTTTGGCGCTGGATTTTGGATTGTCGAAAGTCTTCTCCCGTACTTTCTTCTTCTTCTCGGGACTTGGATCGGTAGCAAGCTTTCTGATATTGGGTTTAGGGGAATGCATGAGAATCGTCGATGATGATGTGAGCGGCAGAGGTGATGAATGATGTTTAGAAGGCGATGCAATAGGCTTTGGGGTGACTTGACTGACGGTTAAAGCTTCACGTCGGACCCGATGAGGAGCAGGAGTGGCAGTAAGACTAAAATCATCGGCATCCCGTAAAAAGTCTTCATCATCGGCTAGAAGCAGGTTTCCCTCATGCTGAGCGGGTATCTGAAAGGAGAATGACGAGTCCGAGAGATCAGGCAGATGTCGAAGACTGAGTTCGTCGTTTGAAAGATTGTGCATCGCGATGTGACCGGTGGTTTCTTAAGATGAGTTAAAGATGATATCCAGACAGAGGTTGAGTATTTTTGACGCACCCAGAGCCCCCAAAACCTTCCTCAGGCTTTTCAAAATCCTCGCTTGCAATGATATTTGGCAACCGGTTATGGCTGAATTTCAATCAGTTATTCTCCGGGGTTGAGTAGCCAAGGCATACCTTGTAAGTCTCCAGAAATATTCGTCCCTTCTTGAGCCACCGAGAGGAGTGAAGCGATAAAGCCCTGCTGGTCGTCGTGGGGGTTGATGAGCAAACGCAAACGCAATCAACAGCGCGTTACGCGAACGTGATGTCACAAGTACACGTGATCCTGTCTTCAAACTCCGCTCCTATGACTCTGAGTCGCAGCGCTCCAAGACCACAACGACACCGGGTACTGGTTTTCTTCCTGGTTCTCTGCAAGCCAGCCCAGTCATCGGCTCCAGTTGAGCATATGATTTGGCACTAATTAAAGACTTGACCAAGACTTCGTGCCGAGTTCAACACACTTCAGGCTTTTCCTGCCCCAAGAAACGTGTTTTGCATGCTACTCTGCCTAGTTCATGCCCTATTCACAGGGTACTCCAGGGCTATCGGGTGATGGAGAAAAGAACTGGGAACACGAGAGATGCGCCACTCACCCGTGTAGACCTTGTTTCCTTCACATATCTACAGTAAGATATATCCTGGAATCTGGCTCGCAGCTCGCAAAAGCTACTCGATCCAATCCGAAAATCTGCACGCTTTGACGAGAATAGGATCTGTGTCACCATATTAGGCGGGTTCATGTACCTCTAGACCACGTCTTACAAGCTCCTTGGTCTTCTCATGTTTGATTTCTTCTCAGAATTTCCTTCCGCGATGCGATCCCACTTGTACCGAATTTCGATATGCTTGGACGAGGTAGCCACATATTATTGCTGACCTCGAGGGTTATTGACGCTGACGCGGGGTCGGATGTTCGCTGCGGCACAACATACATAATGCTGTCATCGTAGCAGCTGCTTATTTGGCCTCAGTTCCCCTCGCTACTGTCAGGCTCATAACACTTACTCAATTCTTGAACCTTATGTTGATCAGGGAGGACATTTATTGTCATTTAGTCCTAATTCTAAAGATGTCAAGCTTTGCGGCGTCCTCGTTGCCAGCCTATTTTTACCGGAAGTGCAGAGCTTTGGGGCCATCAGCATTTCCCCAGGGCACCCGGCCCGCCTTTTTGCCGATTTCGGGAAAGTTGCGGGCCGGGTAACCTGGATGCCTGCTCGAGCCCCCCATTTCTCGCGAGGCGAAGGACGATCATCTTTCGCGCTTATCATAAAATTTAACAATCACCCGAGTTCTTCAGCCTACAGCCGCCAGCCATTTCCTTATCTACAGAACACTACAGAATAACCCACAATTTTCCGCATCACTCTCCCATGTAGACGCCACTGCAAGATGGATAGGATGCACGCAGCACTGACATGCCAGACAACTTTTCTTGTTCTGAGGAAAAGAAATGACGTCGTTGATGACATTGGATTTATCTCTGCCGTACATTTGTTCAGATCTGTTGAAATGAGCTACTTTTCCCGAACCCCTGGACCCAGGCAACCAGTGTCAAAGTCGAAGGTGGAGATCACCGAGGTGGAATTGGTGGTTTTATCCATCCGAGCTTTTACACGATTTCAAGAGGGTGTCTATCGGACTTGCTTACAAGCACTTCCACATTCTCAAAAGTTTGACCTGTATCTTGTCTGCCAAGCTCAGCACGAAGGTTTTTAGCCAACACGGAGAGATAGCCACGCTCAGTATTCGTATGTCCGCCTAAGAAGAGACTGATGTGAGCAGAAATAGCTTAGCGTGTCAAATAAGATCGACACACATAGAATTACGTGTTTTCCAGCAGCGACGGCGGCAAGCACCTCGTGCTATGAAGAAATCAGTATGAGATAACACGGAAGAAATCAAAACGAAGGCCGAGGACACACGTGTGACATTTCTCCCGTAAAATAAACATCGGCGTCCTTCCCCACAAGCATGGATCCTCCAGATCCAGCACATATAGCAACACTGTAGACAGGCTTGGATCGCAGCGCCGCATCTGAAGCGTGTCCAATTTGTACTGTGAAGGTTCACAACGTTCAGTCAGATAGAATTATCGGCAAGACAGAACGCGGGGTCTTGGATTGAAAGACAAGGACACTTACTTTGGGAAATATTCAGATGACGCTTAATTCGGTTAACCAGCACGTCGAGAGTGACTCCTTCTTTAAGGGTGACAAGTCGTCCCTCAGCGCCTTCACTTTCACCCATAGGAGAGATTTTCTCGCCGACGAGTGCTTTGACCGTTCCTCCAGGTTCAGGGCCCATCACACCCTCTGCAAGCCAGTCGTTGACGCCTCCCCATACTGAATCTACCGATGTATGCGGACTGAAAACAGACATCCCTTCTGCGGCACATTTCAAGAGTGTCGATTGCAGCGGATTTGCTAGCGTGAGAGCTTGTATTCCCTTGAATATGGGGGGATGATAAGATACAATGACGGAAACATCGTTAGCAACACATTCTGCGAATACGGCAGTAGTGAGACTGACGACCTTTCAGTTTTGGATGACGAGAGATAAGAAAAAAGCTTACTCAATAGTCAACATAACACGATGGCGGTTGGCTTTGTGGACCGGAGATTCTATCATCCAATAATCAGAAGCACATTCACCGGTATTCGGCCACTTGAGATTGAATACCTAACAAAAGTCCAACCTGACAACGATTCACTTCCTAAGCATTGGAGAAGGAGAAAATACTTACATTGTCCCACTTTTCAGCCAATCGTAGAGGCGCAATGCGCCCCATTGCTGAGCATACCGCCTTAAGGAATAAATTCGACATGAAACTCGGCGTCGAGCGCTCTGCTAGCAGTGGAGGTAGTGGTTCGGGACAAAAAGTTGAACCTGACGTAATCGTGCGATGATGGTCTAGACTACTCACCGCGGATGTCGGTATTTGACGGCATTCAGCAGCGTTCCTCCAGCTCCAACCACTGGCAGGCTTCCCAAACTAGACCACATTCATAGCGTGCTAGTTATACCAGGTGACGTAGCACCCAGCTCAAGTTCAGTTGTCTTAATAATAACATGGAAGGGACGGGTGTTGTGTTCCGCATAATGTGTGAAGATTACCGAAATGAACACAAACTGGTATGTGGCGTCAATAACAAGCAACTCTAGGATAAGGTCGAGGTGAGATTATATTCAGTTGCTCCTCCGAGGAATGCCCAAGCAACGCTCAAGTACAGCATTGATCCTGCCGCGGATACATGGCTGCCCGTATGTGCGATACACATTGTGATGGTAATCTCCGCGGAACACGCTGTCCACTCTGAGGGGGAGTTGTGTTGATAACCGGATTCACGAATCATCTGCCCAGAGAGCCACCGTGAAGTCTGAAGGGAGTGCTTTGATCGTAACTCGTTGGCTGAATCCTCGCTACTCTTGGCCTGTGAAATACAGACTGGCATACTTGGATAGGTCAAGACAGCAAAGCTGCTAACCACTGCTCGTTCTGTAACCCCTTTGCATCCATGTCCAAGATTAATGTTCGGAAATTACGGGCCATCGCTACGAACGACATTGACTAATCCACTAGCCTAATGACGATGCTCATGCAAAGACACCTGTTGTAGGCGGACGTGATAGCACAAATGAATCGCCAAGTGGAGCCGGAATATATTTCAGTATTCACGAGAGCTTCTACTACAGCATCAGAGAAAGAAAAGAGCTTAAGTACGGCGAATGGACTTCAGCGAGCGCTCCGTCTTAATTTCCGGCGTGATCGAGGCCTCGTTCGACGACCCAAAGAGGGGTAGCACTTGGGTGGCACCAAGACCGTCGTCATTTGGGACGTTCTGGAACACTCGCATTGCGGGTGCGATTCTTTGATGGCTCATCCTAAATCCCAGCTTTGAAAGGTCCGTCAGGCGCAGACCACCATATTTAAGTCAATCAAATTAGCTTGGGAGAGTGCAATGCGGTGCCCGTTGTTCAAGACGTCCCAGCCGATTGAATGGAATGTCAGGAAACAGTGGGATTATCCTGGAACACCCGATAAGACCCTCTATATACTATATGGGGTATCCTTGCAGACGAGTTTGTATTAGTATAAGCCTCGAGTCACCGAAATTAAGGGGCTGCATTCCGTTGGGTGCGGAGATTCCTAAGAGATCTAGCGGAGCGCTGATGCGATTCGAGTTGTGCGTGCTGTAATACAGGAAAACCACCCGCTCCCGAACTGTGCTGTGGTCATGGAGTGATTAAAGAAGAGTTCTACTGTGCCAAGCTACAAACTTCGAGCCCTGAATCACAGACAATGACCATTATAGTTACCAGACTTGTGTGGATTCGACACTTTTTTCCGATGTTGCATACCGTGAATTTTCCTCTAGTGCTTCGAAGATGCGAACTAACGGAGATAGAGGTGTGAGTCGGGGAAGGCAGTGTCCCGCCGGCCCAATCCCGGCCACAATCACATTGCGTGCCACCTGTTCATGTGCAATGATGAATTCAAGAAGTTGCCTGAAATGAGAAAACATGAGCCAGCTTGTATAAGGTTTGACACCCACAGTTTGACTGGCATTGTCGAGTTTGAAACTCATGATGTACGGTCTGCACAAGACTAGTACCCGTGGTGTGATTAATTCAAGGGGGTTTGATATGCAAGTATCGTCTTGTGGCGTAGAATAGCACTCCCATCAAGTCACCTGTAGAGCCATCGGCCAACATTCAATACAAGGGAGAAAATCGAGCCAGTCTGTCTCACGCTTTGAGTCCGAAAGGGAAGCGTATGAACTAGAACAAGTATCACGCAAAGTGGTAGATTCGCAGTTCTTCTCCCTTCGAGTAGAAGCGCTAGAACGTTGGCGAAGACTAGAGGACCCCAATAAACTCGAGGTCTAGAAAGCACAGCCGCTCAGAGCTCTCAGTCTGGATTAACCTCGAAATTTGGATCCGTAACGAAATGCAACTTTGTAATCCGAGCCAGGAGATCGCTCATAACGTTACTCACGGGGGCCAGAACGTCGATCACGAACACCCCAGTCTGCCTTCTCGGTCAAAGCTCGTGTAACCAGGAACGCCCAAAGAAACGGTGATTTTGATTCCGAGTCGAGACTCTAGAATACGAGAAGCCATGGCTAGCTTAAACGTTGAACAGCATCAATCATGTTTCATCGACTCGGGAGAAGACCATGCACCCTCATCAAGCATCGAGAGACATTGATGGCCTACGGCATAACAGGAAGCGAAGGAAAAGAGTGGATCTCATGTCTCTTGAGAAGCACCATTGACAACTAAGCGGTGCATGCGTGGCCAGGGTCCTCGTCTTCGGTGCTGCTCTCGTCGGGAAGCCACGAATCACGTATGAATTGGACCAGAGTTTGCATGGTCTTGCGGGTGGTTTCACGAGTCTTGCGCATTTCTGATGAGAACGGCCCTTCATGGAATTATCTTTATCTGTCAACTAGTGGGGTGAGAGGGAGGGATATTGAGATACAGTATACGATACCTAGGCAAAGACATTTAGCCGAGTGTCTTCTGCCGGTCTCTCCGAAGGAACGCGTGAACAGCTTGGGCGCATAAAGCTTCTGAATTGAACTAGAATACTCAATGTCTCACACACGAGTAATAAAAACTGAGGCATTGAGGTGTTTATTTTTGACAGAGAACGAAAAGGAGGAAACGAAGTACATACAGCGCGGTGCTGGTGTATGATTGGCCCTGCAAACTCTATTCGTGATTTAGATCTTCGTGAACTGTTGGCAGCGGGTATAGAACGCCAGATGGAAATGAATGCTTGAATTGTTTGCCTAGTCAGCACGGTCCTTCCGCGTAACCGGAACACGAAGGCAGCCTATTAAGCGAAAAGGGTCATGATTTTGCCTGTTCGCTTGCAAGGCAGCTCAGGAAATCAGATAAGGGGAGTGTTCGAGAAAAACAGCTCACTGCTGGATGATTTCCACATCGGCCAAAGCTGATTGAACACCGAATCTATTGATTGACAAGGTCAGGGGGTGAAACGTGAGTATGAGTTCACACGACAGGCAAGGGTGCGGATAGCGCGGAGTGAACTTGAGAATTTCATATTGTGAACATACGCGACTTCACGACCTGTAAGAGGCAGAAACAGTCCTAAAGATGACGCATAAATGCGAGGATATTCCAAGGCCAGTTGTATTCGTCGGAGCGCTCGACTGTAGTCAAGGACATCATAACCCAGTCAATAAATAAATTGATAGAACACGTCGGCACAGGTACCTCAAGAGTCCAACTGTCAAAGTCAGGAGACCCTTTAGAACATTCGGTTATGGGCGGACAGAACCTAATGCGGCGCGAATACCTATCAATCGACACAAAGATCGACATAGTACAAGAAGAAAACTTACCAGTTTTGTGAGATCATCCAAACGTGAAAATAGTTCAAAATGCCCAGACATCGTTAATATCATCCAGGAACCAGGTACAACTAATTGAATAGAACATGCCCAAGCTGGTAAAATTTCGCCGTGTTCAGGGTTCTTGACACGGGGATCGTCCTTAACCAATCGGCGTCGAGTCGGGATTGAAAGTGGGCTACGTAGCTGCGGGTCCCCCGACCATTCAACCGAAGAGCCCAGGCATGCTCGCTAAGTCATGCCGTCCGAGAATATAGTTAGTTGCGTTTGGTATCTTTGGACAAAAGTGCTAAAAAAGTATCCTTCTTGACAGTCCGAATTGTGAAAGCGAAGATAGAATAGAGATCCTGTCGATGTGCAGTCAGGCAGAAACCGGTAGAACCGGAACCTCAGCGTGAGTAAGCCCTCCTGATGACACCTTCTCCACCGAATGGTGAGTCCAAGTCGATGATGGGCCCGTCTTCGCAGATCGCTTTAGTTGGGAGCTGGGATTGCAAACATCATTGGATGGAAGGCGACCCGTATTTCATGCTACCCCGGTTCGGTCATGGGAAATGTGCGATTGACGGCGAGCTTCTTGTGGGAAGTGTGGAAGGAACTGAGTCAATGCGTATTAGAGCAGAGACACCCGGGGGGCAACTCGGTATGCTGATGATCATTTTCTGTGCTTGAAAATGGAGAATGTAAAATGCTGAATTGAAATCATCGGCCGGGAGAATTGTGGTCCCTGCGTCCAGCTTAGAAATGAAATCCTAGGCACTAAAGTTGCTAGACATTAGCCAGTCACGAGGAGAGGGGTAGGGATATTGGTTTCCGACTTCTCTGACTGTGTACTTGGCGAAAATCGCGCCTTCGACACCCCCTGACATTATCCGTGATGGTATCTGCTAAGCCCGTTGTCGTCAGTTTCAGTAGGTTCAATTTCGATGAAACTGTAGTCCCTCCCTAGACGGCTAAAAAGACCCGAAGCGCACAAATGGAGAAGAGTTTGGAATTGAAGAGGCCGTTTTGAAACCGAAGGCTTCAGAACAATATTCATGAGGACCTGCTCACCGGTCGTACTAGCACCAGGACAATTCGCATCTTCGAAATCGTTGCAAGTTCCAGGGTCTTTGCTGTGGTGATTCAAGTTTTTGAACTGTCTGCACATACTTCTGGCACTGTCTCGGAAATTGTAAGATTCAAGAGAGGCACAGGGAACGTAACAGAGTGAACACCCTGCGGGAGATGGTGGTTTGCAGATAAGTAGGGTAAAATCGGTCCGCCTTACCACATCAGTCACATGTTCTGTCCATGGACTGCAACGTGTTTTACCTAAAGTTTTGCTGTTAATGGTAAGTTAAACGACGATGGCGATCTGAACAAAATCTGCAACCCAAGCCCTCCCTCTTCTTCACTGACATTCGACAGGGCACCTAATTCGAGTAATGTATAACTCTGTTTTAGTTGGTTTTCATTGCAGACACCTATGTGATCGCCGATCAAAATATCGACGTTAACAATGGTTCTAGCTTGGAACTTGGCCCAGGCGGAAGGAAAGACAGAAAAGCGTAGATCCCCGGGACTACTACCTTAAAGTGAAAACGGAATCGGATTGACACTCATGTCACAACTGGTGCCTCGGGCGTCCGGACACTAGTTTTCCTCTTTTCAAATAAGTCTTCCAACGGACTAATCCTGTAAAATCCACAAGCACTCGGGAGTCCAAAACCGTCGTGGATGTATAAGGTGAGCCATCATGCTTCTTGCGACGATCCAGCTCATTCAAGTCGATGCATACTTCAGTAATTCCAGGATGGGGTAACAGTGGCTTGAAAAGCTCAAGGTTGTTCTCATTTGCCCACAGAATACTAAAATTTGGTCCTAGTCTACGCCATTTGCTAGGTAACCCTGAGGAATTGATGAAGTCAGAGTATGTTCGTTTGCTTTCTGGGGTAAAATGGACCTAATACGAATTCGTATAGCATGGATAATGATTACTGCGACATTGAGCCACTTATTGAAGGGTAACCTATCGTAGCGCAAGGACCCAAAGTTATGGTTGGGCGACGCCGGAAATCATCCGATGATGGTCTGGTATGTTCTAGACATAATATCCTTTTTTTTTTCAGCAAAACTGAATACGCTATGCCCACGGCTCGATCACGTTTGTACCTAGATTTGGCGAGCGGTGGTTGGCCAATGCTGAATGTCCGAGTCTTTCGGGCTAGGGCAGATCCAATACTATGCCACCAGTATGAAGCCATATCATGATATCCTTCCCGCTTTATGCATACTCTTAGCTATCATTACTTCACATGCAATCCATTTTTACCCTCGGGATGGATTTGCTATCACACACTCGCCGAGACCCCCACCTATCCTCGTAGGTGTTGTGTTGAAGGCCCTACTGAGGAACTCTACAATCGGTTTTCACCAATTGGGTTCATTCGACGACGCGTCATTGAGACTTCTGTATTGATTGCACAAATATTTGTCTATTCCGCATAGAACTGTATGGACAACAGTGAATACGGACTCATTGAAAGCGTACCATATGGATGAAAATCGTCTACAGGTGCGGGTACGGTCATTATAAAACCGTATCCATCGTCACCGCATGCATAGTGACTGTGAACGAGCCTATCCTGAATTCAGCATGACCATCAACTTTCCCTGCCCAGACGTAGAGGTAAGCTGGAGCCATCCCTTGTTGATCCCCCATCCGTGTCCCAATTTGCTCTCTAATCTTCATCAAGTCCAAGTCGGATCCGAGTCGCCAATTAGGATCGTGGTCAAATAGTTGGGACATGTAAAGACAGCCTCCACTACCAATAACGCCGGGAAAAAAGCTGTCCGACATAAACTTCTAGTATCGAGTTCGGCAAGAATGGTGTATGTCGCCAGCGTCCGGGCTCAAGCTCCGATTGGTCAGGTAACATTCTGGTTCTGACCGGAGCATCAACCTGAGCAAGTGATTCAGGACGGTGGTTGTAGAAGATATTGGCAGAGGGATCATGAATTTGATTAAACTACACGACGTGAAGAATTTAGGCCTATGATAGCTGAGCTTGTACATGACGAAAAGTGAAGGAAAGGCGGAAAATGGAAGTGGGGTTTAGTGTGCGAGCGCGCGCCGGTATAGGTTTATATAGATCATGGAGAGATAACCGCTTTCGTGCCATGCAAAGTCTTAACGACGTGATGCTCTCGAACTCCAACTTGAATGATGAAAGGATAGCGACCAATGTGTGATTGGCGTATGTAATGAGCAGGTTCTTGATTATTCAGAATAGCCTCTATGGAGAAAGCACCTTGTATGGAATTTGTTCTGCTTACCCATTGAGGAATGTGATGGGATTCAATATTCAATAGCCAGGTCTCATTACAGATCTTAGCTTAATATGATATGAGCCCGCTTGAAGAGTGCTGGATAAAAGATGTGAGCACAGTGTCATGAGTTCACGGAGGTGGGCTTTAGCATTGAACAAGACCACTCATGACCTTTCACATCGGTAATTCCCAACGGTAACTTCGTAAGAGGTGAAGATGACGGAAGAGGTGATGGTGGATGCGAAGCGCCCATTCGCGGCAAGACAGATATCCCGATCACTGACTTTGAAGCTGCTTAAACCTGTCATAGAGGAAATACGAGTCAAAGGTGAGAGTAGCAGACAGAAAAATTTCCCGAGGACCTAGGTTCACGACTACTCAATGTCACGTGTTTGGTCCACAGACCAATGACGCAGACGCGTCCGTCAAAGATGCTGAGCACCTTCTTTCGTCCCCATGGTCTCCTACAGCTATTAAAGCCTGACAAGACATCTCTACACTGTAATTTTAGTTAATTCTTAAGATTTGGGGTTTTCTTCAGGTATGTCTTCTTGTACCTTCAATGGAACCCATCAAGGCTCAGAGAAATTTCATTGCACTAGGAACCCAGAACGACCATGAAACAGTCCGAAGATGCACGTTGACCTTGGGACCTGATGTCTAGAGCTCTCGATAAGCATACCATCTCCGCTGACATGTCTTGTGCAATGACATTGGCGCAAGGTTATACTTTTGGGGGACCAACAAGTTCGAGCAATCGTGGAATGATGACTGGTCAATGATATGGTGCATATTATCTGGCATTAGATTCTGTATTTCAAGCTCATACCCCTTCGCAGGATCATGGTCATAGGAGAACGCAGCGCAAGTTTTTCCTCGGGTGATAAACTATGAATGCGACGTGTACACAATTAAGTGCTATATCGGCTATATCAACGAGTCTGGCAACTGGTGCAGGTCAGAGTGGTCAGCATTATATAGAGTTGTTCCTTCACCGTCAACGACATCGGATACTCACATTCGCCTTCCCTCGCGACACAAGCCCCGACCCCTCAACTTACGAACAGTTCATTGCGGACCTTCTTGGACCTAGCAGGCGGCTCCGCCCATCTGCATGAAGTATTCATGAAGCTTCCGGATCATAACTTAACGCCGTTATTCTCGCTAGGTGCATCGCTGTCGTTTGGTGAACCACAGAGTAACGGAACTATTATCTTCCACTCGTCGGAGAATTTCTCCTGGTAGTCATGCTGCTGTCTCCGGGAAAGCCTTGCTTGTTTTGCGTCATTCGGCTCGATGGGGCGAATGACGGTGTCCATTTCTTTTGCGGCATCACTGATCGAGGAAGTCAAATGGAGAAACCGTTGGTCTCGACCTTGCCCTCATCTGTTCACTTCGTTATCATAGCATTGATCGAAGCCGGACAACTCGATGCTATAGCACATGTAAGCATTCCTGGACTGTACGGTACGATGTGCTAACTGGAGTTCTCAAGCTTGCATCTTCTATGCCGTAGCATCTCGCATTGATGCAGCCAATGCCGAACTACATGGCACCTGCCCTTCGGGATTCTGTTGAGCTTCCACTAGCGAGGCGTTTCTGGAGAGTGTGCTGATGCTGCTTTGCCATTGTATGTCTTCACTTGGCATTCACCTTACTGGTAGTCAGATTTCCTGATACAGATCACACGGCGACACTGACAGTACTTACAAGCGAGTGTATTCTCCTTTTCTTGTATGAACGATCGTGAAGCTCGTTAATGATATTAGCAGGTACAGAGCTTGTATGGGTGTTCTTCATATTGTCAGTATCTCTTTATCTTGAAGATGAAATCATGTATATAGGCAACATGTTCTATCCTTTGGTATTCTGTGTTAAGATCGTCATCCAAACGCCCGCTACGACCGGCAGAATCATGATGGTTGCGAGCTGGAACAGTCACAACCTGGATTTGCGCATAAGGATATAGCCCTATTTTTCCGTTTGAACGAATGCGCTAACCCTTTTATCTTTATATGTGGTCTTGGCTCTAACACCGCATGCCGAACGGATACGTAGTCTTGCAAAGACGCTCGCAAGCAACTTTGGGACTGTGACCGTTGTGCGTTAACTATAGAAACGTACTTTTTGGTTGACTAAAGTCACCCCAAAGCGAACTTTGTCCACTAAACCCGCTATTCTCATCGTCGGTATCAATTTCAATTCCTGCATTCGAATTCTGACAAGTTTATCAACAATAGGTTGGTGCTGGGCCATCCGGTACGCATTCATCTGCCCATCCAACTTTTCATTCCATAGCGAATCGGTTCCCTGTCATAGGTCTAGCCTTAGTCCTTCTGCTCCTCTGAAATGGCCGGCGTACCTGTTTGGATTATAGACAAGCGCAGCAACTTCGAAGTTGGTCACAAGGGCTTATCTCCTCTAAACCTCTTGGAGTCCTACACTTCCGAATGGTCACCTGTTATCGCTGCGATGCTCGAGATTACCACAACACTTATGTGCAGAGTTGTTTTCCGTTACTGACTCGGAAAATGGAGAACGCTGGACAAGATGGTTCGAAACAAGACAGCTTGGTATTACATACCGCAAAAGTGCTATTTATCGTAAATGAGAGGTATCCAGGCCGCCACGGAAGCAAGGACGAGCTACTTGCGGATCCATGTAGGATCTGGGTTGGATGTGCCGTTCATGCGGATGATCGGGTGCCTGAGACTCCTGGAATGAGAAGGCAAGCATCTTTGAGGTATTCGATGCTAGTGTTCAGGACTCGCTTGAGATCACGGCCAAGTATCCGAAGAATCTCGTCAAGAGTATCTTGGTTTTATCCCAGGCCCAGGTTCTTTTATTCGGTGATAAAGCTATTATGCCGGATTGCGCCTTCGTCGATGATGATGGTCATGCGTACAAGAATTTCAAAGTTCAACCCAGGGATAACGTGTAGGTATACATTGGTAAGTATGTAGGATAGTAAGCAATCACCTAGCGTCTATTCACAACCTTCCAGTCACCTCTAGGAACCACTTTCTTCAGCAAACTGAGGGCCGGTGCGTGGTTACCTCACACCAGACGCATTTTTTCGCTTAAAGATGCCAACAAGAGCTGGATAACAAGATAATGCTCGCGTGGTCCTGGTGGAGCGGGAGATACTGTTACAAGACAATGGAAAAATCGACATTAGGCGACGCACTCTTTGTTTAAGCCGAGCCAAATCAGCGGCCCGGACCTCCATATGCCAGAAACTAGAAGACAAAAGTCAGGTTTAGAATTATCAGGGAGTAGTTTAGCAGGGTACGTACCATTGTGGACAGTTGCATGTATTTTAAAATGATTGTTCCTCGGGAATCTAGGGTGAAAATGATCATCAACCAGATATCACCTCTCGAAGGCACAGGAGTTAGTTTCTGGACGATGGAGGATTGAAGGTTGTGTGTCAAGGATAACAGTTCTGGACGCCAGCTATATGTCCAGATACTGAAGATAAACGTTGATGTTTTGGGCGGTGATCCCGCGCACCGACTCGATTTCGCTTGAGCGTTTCACGGTGTGGAGTAATGGCCATCAGCAGAAGGAGGATGTGGTGATGGAGCGGTAGATCTTCAACTTCCTTCGACGATGCATCTTTGCGTAGTGTAGGGAGATGAGCATAAGCTGTGAAAATCCTGATGTTAGCGAGAGCAGGGTGAACTACATGATGACTTACAATGATCTACCACCCGATATCAACGTTTGCGGTATCCAAATTGCATCTTCTTAGCGTCGTCAGCGTCACCGGGCCCGCCACCGCCGAAACTTGAAAGTCAGATAATTGTCAACGTGCGACAGCGTAACGGAAGAGATATCCCGCTTGCTTTGCGTGCATGGAGTGGAGCCTTGGTATATTTATAGTTGTAGTTGAGAAAACAAGGAACGTGGTGTTGAAAACCTCCGAGCGAAGAACGTCTTGTAAGATATGGCAGATGCAATAATAAGATGTTACCCGTGCGCAGTCACAGGGGACAGAGTGGAAGAGAGGAAGAATGGGACGAGTGGCGATTTCAAGCACCCGGCTAAGAGCGGTAAGGTTAATGAAGAGCGCTGATGTCGGTAGTTCCTGGCGTAGCATGCCTATGAAGAGAATGGACGAGATTAGTCGCTGACTGAAACAGATTCAGTGAAGGCGTACGTATATCTACCATGTCTATCCATTCCAGATAGTCGTAATCCAAGTCTTCTGGTACCATGAACTCCACCCGAATTCGAAAGATGGGCTGATCAACGATGGGGTTCGATATTAACAGCTGCGAGAATGATCGGAGGATGAAGAACAGTCTGAAGGGTAGTTCCAATAGTCAAAGGGTAGCATCCATGGTCCTTCTTGGGGCACAACAAAGAGGTTTATGGCCCTTTCCATGCCCTAAAAATGAATTTGGCAGTCGATGATTGCAGGCGACGTACTGGAAGGAATGACTCAAAGTATTGGATATAGTTTTCCCCAGTACTATGGAGTTTAAATCCAGGATTTCGAGGTTATTATGGAGGGTTCGAGGTAGACGTGGGCCAACATTGAGCCAGCAAAGCTCGACGTTGAAGGCGGCTAGGACAAACACGTTTGGACCATGGATCATGGACCGGTCAGCAGACTTTTTGCCTGCCTGACTCGGGCCGGTCGGTGAGGAACCGGACTAGTGGTCTGGACATTGGACATTGACGAGCTACTTTTTTTCTTTACCATCATGTTCTCCAACTCTGCCGTCGTCAGCATTGGACGGAGACAATGATATGACAGTATTTGACCATTTGGAATATCTCAGGCCGTCAGGTACGACGTATGTTTCTCATTTGTTGAAACCAAAGTCATTACCGACGGTTTTTTCTTCCGTTGTAGGTGCTTCGAATTGCCCCATTTCCCTACAAGGAAGAAGCACAACATCCAAAGACATACCAGAAGACTTCTATAATATTCATCAATTATGCTGCCGATCCTTGAATGTCCATCACAAGGCGAACGATGCGGCTATGGAGACGATATGCGAGAATAGTTACTTAGCATCCAGAGAGTAATGCCATGCAAGTTATGCGCCTTGCTTCGCTCTCAAGAGCTGACAAATCTACTTACAGTGCTTGCTGGACCCGAAGCTTTGCTATCCGGCTTCGTCCCAATACCGTCGCTACTGGCAATGGTTCAACATCATGTGTCACTCGCGTTCTCCCTAAAGGTGTACGGATGACAAAGATGATACTAGGTGGTGTGCAGGAGTAGATTGAGTCGCTCGAGGGTTCACTACTGGTATGTTGCCTATCTTTTTTGCCATCCATTCTGATACTGATACTTGACCTATCTTCGCATGCACAGAGTATTTACGCTATGATTTTTGCTCCTGAGGAACTGCCAAGAAATTCCTTTCCCGCTCTCCTCAACGATAACCTACATCACACTGTCTCTCGCTTCTCGTCTAACCGAAATTCAACCCGAAATCTTGCGACTGCGCACATGCTACACGGTATACATTCTCGCTCAGTCTCTTTCATGCTGGTCACTCCAGATGGATGATATATGAAGATGGGAGCATGGAATGTAGGCTCTGCATCGAACCAGGCCTTCGGCAGGAGATGGAGATGTGGTATGAGAGCCCGGTTTGGCGTGTGGACCAACCGTCTGTGTTTGGTAGTGGGCAGTAGAGTGTATGGTTAGGAAGATGTCAAACGCCGGGAGATGTGCAATTTCATAGTTGTTAGGCCTTTGGGGGTGGTCTCGTGGCGGATGTCGTCGATTCTCTCGGGCGTTGATTACTAAAGAACGTTACCGTGGTTGGATTAGCCTTCGCGCTTAAGGCCTCGATACAGTATCGAACATATAGCACTCTCAAGCCTCGACCTCATGACTTCGTACCAGCCTCTATTGTTCCATTGGCTCACGTAGTGCTCATCTTTATCGGAAATCGCTCCCCGATAAGCTCAATTCGTATCCGAAGTTGATCATATGCTCTGCATACCCCGGAACATGTTTCTGTAGTCGGATTGGTTGCCTGGGTCCATTGCAACAATAGAAACGACTACAACTCGGAAAGTGTGCGTCTCGATTCCGGATAAGTATAACAAAATGTGAGGTGTAACCTCGAATGTTATCACGAGCGCAACAGCTGGCATTGTAAATATGAGATAACTAGACGGCGAGAGCAGTCAAGTGGTCCTCACAATGACTGCCGAGGGAGAGAAGCACTGGTAGGATCACAGTTCCCCAGCGTCTCCCCATACTGTGAAGCAACGCCATAGCTAAGAACACGTATCGGACTCTCGGAGGACATGAAATGATGTTGGTAAAAGTCACACCTTACCAGGGTAGCATCCGAAACCGCACTACCCAGACTACCTGAGTATTGAGAAGTACAAGAGACAGTAACATCCATACCTGGAGGTAATTTACAGATAGAACTGAACGTAGAAGAGCCGCCCAGTATTCTGAGTCCCCGACTGGCAGCTACAATTAAAAATAGACAATACCATGGTCTATACCAAGTCGGGATATCGGCGCTAACACAAAATGCGATGTCGAACGATGAAAGAATAAAGAAATGACAAGGAAGCTTAGACATGATCCAGAGATTCTCGATCTATTAGACAGAATGTGCGTGCAGAGGCCGAATAATGCAGTATACACCCCTGAATCACAGAAACGTTTGGCCTGTCTTCTTTAGACAAGTTAAGGCACGAACCATAACAGCAAAATCAAACCTGCAAATTACTGAGTTTATGCAGAACGGTACAATTGTGCACTTACGGTAGTGAGTGTGCTTTGCGCAAGCCTCCGGGCATTAGGGTCCAAAGCCATCGGAGAAGTGGAATTTCTGAGCGATATGTTCGCCTCCTAACTGTTTGGAACCTTGACAGAATGATGCATTGGAATGAAATTATGGTTCCTGACGGCGTTACTGACAAATAAAAAGATCTCCAATGTTCGAACTGAGGTCAAAAGATCAGCAATCTTAGAATCTTAGATAGAGCGCTGTAAACCATGGGACTTACGATCTGTATCGTTTTGAAAGGAAAGATGGTTGATGTATATGAGTAACGCCGCTGTCATTTTGTGAGACAGCGGTCTTGGAAGCAGGAAGCCAAAGCTGCTGATAACATTCGGATAAATGTCTGCTGCTATAGTACAAGTTTGACAAGAACACAGTCTGGGATGCAAGGTTCGTGAGGTTTAGAATTTAGACAATCATTCAATGCTATAAATATAGTCAGTACTCTGGAAATCTTCGATAACTATCCCGATCTCAAACGAAGAAGGAAACTTTTCGGCTCTTGGGATTGACAGCGAGCACGCAGTCAACGTATGCTAATCGGGTTAGTACTCGAGACGACCGCGGATATCCAATGATCAAACGCTTTCCTTCCTAGTTCAATAAGATTCTTCTATCGAAGCAAAACGCCAATGGCGCGTGGACAAGAGGGTGGCAGAGCATAGGCTGGACCTTCCTCGTGGGTAGCGTGATATAGGGTTTTCTGGGAGAGTATTATCTGTTGGTCAGAACAAACCACGGGAAACGATGGGCGTGACGTACCTGTTCAAGTTCAACTCTGTTGAAACTCTATCCGATTCAAACCCTGATCATTTTAGTTCCTCGAAATAAACAGGGCATGAATTCATGTCGAAAGGTAAGTATGACCAGCTTCGAATAGGAGTGAGGCATCCTGGCATCAATATTTTGACGTCCTCATGTTTTAGGAGGGTTGCGGAGGTACTGAGTATGATATTAGATGGTTAGGAAGCAAGAACACCACATAGGAATCTCCTTATTCTTCCTGGTGAATGCGTTCTGTATCACCATTGGAAGGAAACAAATACCCCCGGACCCCAGAAGATGACGTACTGCTGCCTTTCTGGTCAAAAACGGAATTCCCCGTAGCCTTTGATGTATCAGGCTGCCTAATAATGCTAGTTTCCATCCTAATAGCGAGATCCTGGAGACCTTGCAGTACTGAGCGGCGGTAAAACGATTGAAGATTGTGATCATGACGGTACGAGAAAACCGGGTCACATGTGACTGTTCCGTGCCGAGCGCTCTTTCTCCACAACTCGCACAATCTTTTCTGTCTGGTCCATGCCTCTTGTCTTTTTGGCGAACGTTTGGGAACCATTTTGGAAGGAAGCAGGGAATTTTGTGCCATAGGTGCGTGGCTCATTTATGCCCATCATATAATCATTAATATCCATTATAACCCAAGGGAATTCTTGCGGCAACTCAAGCGCGGCTCTTTTCGAACCGGAAAATGTACATTTTATTGGCCACCGTCAAACCTCCAAGACTCAAACTCGAAGCCTGAAGGATCAACCTCGTTGACGAGGAAACCAGGGCGATGATGACGCGCCATCATTGTCATATCCAATGCCAATGACCTTCCATGATGTTCCACGACTTTCGACATCGTTTCTGCCCAAGGTGTTGAAGCGAGTGGCGTAGAAACGTCAGTGCGACCAACACAAGTTCTCCTGGCACCCAGTCATACAAAGGCCGTATAACACCTCAGTAACGTCTTCGTTTCGTACAATGGTCCGTACCCTTGACTCGTAATCGGCTTTATGTACTCAGTGGCTTCTCTACTGCACAGACGACCATCCGATCGCCCACATGTCGCCATCCATCCGATTTCACTGTTGACGTTTCGTCTAATACAAGAATCACTATTCTCACCTCGAGGGACCGCCTGGAACCAGAATGTTGGAGAATGAATTAACGGGTCAGGAGCAGGAGGGGCATCAACTGGTCGTCTGGCTTAGTATCTGAACAGGAAATGGAATACCTACGACGAAGCACTGTTCTCTCCCATTCACCGCTATGACATTGCTCAGAGTCACGTGTCAGCTGCTCAGGACACCAGCACCGTCTATTGTACACCACGCCCCAACGTTTTGGCCAAAATGCATTATCGACGGGCTCCATACACTCTATGAAACCAACATCGGGGCCCCAGCTGGCTGGTTTAATCCTGTGTGGCCTCTCGCTGGCTGCCGATCCTTCAGAGGTCGTCAAACGCTCGCGTCAATACCGCTCAGCAAGCTGGGAACCTGCGGAGAAACGGTTTAGGGAGCTGGTTCGTGAGGCCGTTGGGCTACTTTTGGTGTGGTTTAGAAGGATGTTTGACGACGAAGAGTTTGAGAGGATCACCTCAAGTGCCGCGTACTGTATAGGCCTTCTCCGACCCCCGTGTCTAACGACTGTCATCTATAGCTCCATTTCTCACCATGTCAATCTTCGCGTGTAGTAGCATTGCAATCGTTCGAGTCACTAAAGTTGGAAACTCTGTCATACATCTCTGGCGACCACATCAGACAATTCAGACATACAGACACACTTCTGCTATGACGTGGCACTCGCGAGTGCATATAACGGCGGAGGACTGGCGATTTTGGGAGCGGACAATCTGGTGATTGTTGAGGTGTTTCAGCGTGAGCTACCCTTTTCGGTGGAGGCTCTTACTAATTCGCTATCCCAGTGCCGTGGTTCCCAGTGAATTTCTTTGACCCTTCATCTTAACTATGTTCGGTGTACCGGGACTTGAACGTCGGTAGTTGTTAGACTTATGTGTGAGCGTCTATGACCTGCATATTCTTCAGATTCGGAATAGCTTTGTGAATATATCAGGATGTAGTAAGTAAAGGCCTTGTAGGGAGAGATGGACATATTGATTGACTGTGAGTATTTATTATTTTGCCGGCTATGGGAGCTATTGTAACATACCAATCCATTGCGTTCTTGTGTAACTCTTTGTTCATGTCACCAGGACATGGACCTCCTCGGTTAGGAATCCCGCTATTGGAGAAGGTCTGATAGGTAGTCCAAAGCGGGTGGTGAAGGCCACAGCATCGGTGCGATTTTCTATCTCAAGGTAGGTTCGATATTCACAAATGACAAGAGATTCCTCGTCTGATTGTGATAGAACACCACTGTCGCTAATAACAGAGATATGTACGGCAGCACAGGGTTTACTGCGATGCTTGTCGGGGAGGCCATCAATGAGTAGGATTGCATTAAATTGAATTTCGCCATCCAATGCACCTTGACAACCGGCCAGACGATAGTGAGTCTGCATTGGTGGGTTGTAGATCGAAATCCCTCCCTCAAGGAGCTCGACCGGTGCAAAAGACAAGATGTCGAACTCAGTTAAGAGGCCTTCCGCAGTGCAAAGAGCGTCCACGTCATATGGCCACGGTCGGTCAGTGGATGTTAGGGAGTGTGGTGCCCATCGAAAGCCAGGCTCCGTTAGCTTTTGGTCGTTAGTAAACAGCAATGTCTTTGGGATTCCCTGCACCTCGAGAAGCAAAGCTTTCATACGGTCCTTTCCCGCATCGTATGCAAGAAGATGGGCAGGGTCTACGCCTAAGAACACTGCAATTGCAACAGTCTCATCCTCGGACTTGCTTGTAGTACGCCCTGCAAGCTCACCCATCGCAGTTCCGAGTAAATCAGTAGGATCAGAATGTACCAGGCGGTTTGCAAAGATTCCTGGGGTGAGGAGAAAGCTAAGCGATCGTTGTCCCGCACTTATCTGGAAGGCATCTCTGTCCTGGAGGTCTTCTACTGCGACAACTCCATCGAAAAACACGAAATGAAGCCTGCGAGCTAGTATCCCTTCCTGAAGGGTCCAAACGCGCGACATCCATGATGAAGTCGCTATACGCAGTAAATTCTCCTCCAATGGTGCATTGACCGAGCACTGAGCAATGATACTAGCGTCTATAACTAGCACCGCTTCCGCCTGCTGATATGTCTGAGCCATTAGAATAATTGCACGTTTTCGTGCTGCCCGCTCGGCTGGAACGCAAAGCGAATCTATCCAGAAAGCGCCTTCGCTATCCGGAAGCAGGTGCTGCACAAGCTTGATCAACCGATCCATCTGACAGGAGGGGAGGCCGTCCTCCGACGTGCTTCCCAGTCCATCGGCCCAGACGTGAGAAATGGCAATATATGGACCGTCTGAGCTAAGGCGAACTGTAACAGGTCCACGATGCGGTTCAGCCACAATTATTGGGATGTTTCCATGCTCGAGTGAATGAAGGATGTGGTCCATAGGTGGCCTGATAAATGTGCATTGGCAACTTCCAGTTACATGACGTGTACGGTATGTGGCGGTATCAATACAAGCAACGGCACAATGGTCTTCTCGGCAGTGTTGATGTTCATCTGGCACGTTGCGGATGAATGGCTGGTGTGCCCGAGTATATGCAAGAAGGCACAGACTACCACCATGGATCCTCGAGAAGATGGTTGGACACCAGCCGTCAGCTTGCATCATCTGACGGTAGAGTACAGCAACAGTCCATTGATGACTCCAGGTCCCGAACAGCCGCTCCTGCTGTACATCGGTGATTGGAACCAAGCCTCTGATTACTCCCATTGCCATGCCCTTGACGGCATCACAAATCGTTGCAAGAACACAAAGGATGTTTGCAACTTCTCTATCTGAGCACCCAGCACGGCTGAGGTGCCCAGAGGCATATCTCGTGTGGATATCGTGCTCGTCGTCGAGAGCATCGAGAACATCTGTTATAACCCGTTCAACCCGCGCAACCCATCTTCCACCCGCGATTGAATTGTGCCTGCAAGCCGTGTCAAGCCTGCGACGCCAGTCCAGGACAAGTGCTGACACGTTTCTGCTGTTCAGCACAAAAGAGCCATCTGGCCTGAGGAAAAGAAGGTAGGTTGACGGTATCTTGATTTCCATGATTGCCTCAAGGAGACCAAAGGTCATAGCGGCTTGCCAAAGTGCCGCGTCATCGCCTCGAGAGCCTCCGGACATGTATCGAAGATTCATATAGCCGCTGACGGAGAGGCAAAGGGAGTACCCATCGTGCTGGCCACCAAGCCAGGTCATGTCCGGAAAATTAACGAACTGGGATGATGGTCCACGGATGTGTAAGTCTGGCTGCTCGAAGTCGATCTCTGTGGGAGGGATCATCGCTGGTTCAGGGAGAGAAGTGAGGTCAGACCTAAACATAAATACTGAAGCACTTACGACGTGGATCCAAGTCCTCATAAGTATAACTTATGCTGTCCTCTTGCCATTGACCTGGATCTAGGCGAGAAAGCACGGATTTGGAAGGATAGACTCGATAGAGCATCTCCTTTACGAAGTGGTGCAAGAACTCGTCTCCAAACTCAGACATGGAGTATGGAGGAATAACGTGTATGGGTTGGCTCGTCCGTGCGTTGACTGTTGCTTCGAACCTCTGCAGGTTCGTTATCCTAGATGCAGCGTGATTCCGTAGGAAAAGCATCACTGGATCTGCCTGCGAGGATACGGCGGTACCTGTTCCCCTACGAGAGTAGAAGTATTTCCATGTGAGATCTACGAGGATCTCAAGGCAAAGATTTGGATGTGAGAGCGAATGGGGGCCGAACTGAGTGAAATGGTCCATCGCACTCCGGAGGAGTTCCCAGTTAGGGGAGAGCTGCAGTCTGGAAAGCTCTGGTAAATCGTTGTTCTACTCGAATGAGTTTCTTATCTGATATACCGGGGGTATAGCACTGTGAGCTCACTAGTGTCGTGGCCTGGCCAGACATTTTGTTTGGACTTGGCTTGAATGTATGGCTTTGTCTAGACATAGCGCGTTACAAGTAATATGGTGTGAGTAATGTTGGTACTTACTGTCAACTGAAGGCGTCCGAAAGGGACGAAGGGCACCGCATAACATGGCTATATATCCTGTGGGGTCACCTGCTGGGCCAATTTAATGACGCAAAGAGGGAAGCAATATTGCCAGCACGAGCTACGGAGGTTTTATGAGCGCACTATCGATTGGACGATCTCCACTGAGAAGATAGGTCCAGATAGGTCAAAGTAACTCTAAATTGGAAGGATTGAGTCATGAAATTGGCTACTATCGGCTGTGGTGTGAGTGCGAAGAGTTCCCAGACGATAAATACCTATAGGTATGTCTCCACCATAATGCTACATTGTGGCCTAAAATCCTTTTTGGCCCAAATTGGAGGTTCCCATGATTTACTTTGTACAAAAATTTTTTCCCTTAT